>CM070300.1:27198256-27798256 GCA_036321655.1 Quercus alba | reverse complement strand
CAAGATAAACTATGTCATTCACAAAAAGGTTAGAAATATTAAACAAAACAAAAGGCCAAATTTACGTAGAATTCAAATGTACATAACCAAATTCCACAAAGCCATCATTGAGAAAATTTTGCTATCCATCCACACAGACAATCTAAACAAATAAAAAATATAAAGTAGTTATTAAAATGCGAAATTGTTCAAATCCTTTTGAGGACAAAATCAAGTGCAATTCTGCCACGTTTAATGCCCACATTCAACCATTTCCATTCCACACCCCATTACAGTTCCTATTAATATATAATTCAATACATTATTGCATCTATTCCAACAAGTTTGTCCAGAATTCACATACCTTGTTTGTGCACAGTTCACCCTTTGAGGTCTTGCTCTTGCTGGTGAAAGTTCAAAACTTTCTTCAGTACTGGCAGAAGTAGAAGCAGAACCCGAATTTTCTTCATTTTCAGTCACTTCACAAGAAACTAATTATTAGTTTTGCTGATTCTCAAGTGGAAATTTTAGTTGGTGCTTGTAACATGGCAAATTTTTATCTATGTACATTACAGTATTTCGTTCTCTTATAATTGATTTTATGAAGAATAATAGAAACACAATTTCTCACACAAGATCATATATTATCCGGTTTGCAAACAATATCCCCATATCATCCACTGTAATTTTTCTTACATTACAGCTGAGTTGTGTAAAGATCATAATAAAATATAGCATTTACCGGCTGATTGATCAGGAGATGAGTCGACGTTATAGGCAGCAAGTCGTTCTTTAAGCTGAAGCACATCGTCATCCTCGTCTTCATCATCATTCAAGACTAAAGTTTGCTTTTCCGGCTGAAAAGAAAAGGTAATATCAACATGAGTTCTAGACAAATCCTTTACAAGGAAAAATAGAACATAGTAACAGAAACAGAAACAGACCTTAGCAGGACCTTTCCTAGAGACTTCTCTACCTTTGGGTTTTGCTGCCTCAGGACCTTTCTCTGGTAAATCAAGCAGATGTAAACCAAAAATCAAACAAAAAGTAATACATACAATAAACATAAAATTGTTTGACACTTACCATATCTATAAGAACCAAATAATTATGGAAACTTGAGGCTGAAAGTGAAATAGCTCACCAAATACACGTCTTGATAATTTTGCCAGCTCTGCTGCAGCAAGTTTAGCCCTTTTTCCAGCAAATTCTCTTTTTTTCGACTGCATCCAAATTCCACTACGACAAAGGAAAAATGACTGCCCCATAGGAATTTTATTTTAAAAATAAGAGTAACTAGCCCCATAAAAATATAATAATAAATTAACATCTTCCATGAGATTTTTCTTTTTACTTTATTTTGGAACTTAGAAGCTATTAAGAAACATAGTATTACATGTAACATCAGGGCTTCTATTTTTCCCCGTATTGTCAAAAAAGAGCCTTTTTTTTCAACAAAAACATGGAAATTACCTCTTGATCATCCCGCTGGGATGCACAAACAAATACATCGTCTGAAGTAATAATGATGGATTCTCGGCCATGCATTGTCCATGGAATATTAATGCTTAACTTACCAACCCGACCTAAAAAAGAAATACATGGTTAGATGTAATTTCAAATAGCTAGTACAAGTTGCAAGAAGCTTTGCTGACGAAAACTTTTTTTTATAAATTAGAACATATACATCAGGAAAGCTGAAAGAAAGATAGCTAACATATGTATACTACCATTTACCTTTCATTTGAGCCCCCCAACAAAAAAAAAATGAGAAGTAATGCAATCTTTATTGATATCAGAAAAATTGAGTCGCCCACATATACAGGGAGTATACCACTAGGCCGTTTATGCTAATGCAAATGCCAATATGTTCCAAATATGCCCAAGAAGTGTCCCAAAATGTAATATTGCTTTGTGCACACGAAAAACCAAACATAGTTTCAAATTGAGATTGATATAGAAGTAAATGTAAAATGGAGAAAAAGAAAGAATACCTTCCCAAATGTCAATTTTACGCTGATCAATGAGGATATATTTGATGTATAGACCAATATATCCCAACAGAAGTGGCTGAAATACTTTCTCAAACATTGCTGGGTCGTAGTTTCTCTTTTCTCACACCATGAAATCAGAATCACATAATAATAATAATGATCACACTGAGGAAAAAAAGGCAAATAAATGAATTAACATAGGTACATACATAGAGATAAGCCGAAACTGACAAAAGAGAACCGTGCCCACGAGAAACACACGCACATAGAGACAGAGATTTTATAAGTACTTCAATTGATAGATAGCGTGTATCAACAAAAAAAGGTTTGTTTCAAAAATAAATAAAAGAAATATATCTATATAATTTAGAGAGAGAGGTTACCCAGAGAAGAGTCGAAAAATAGTGAGATAGAGACTGAGAGAGAGTAGTTGAGACAGTCCAAAGGCAAAGGGGGTGGCGTTCTTATTTGAGCGACATAACACACTATTGTATAAGACTCTGTTTCAGCACATATTCAACATAGGGAGAAAAATTCACTTAAATAATTTGAAAGAATTGTTAACTTCTTTTCATTTTTGACGATTCGAATTCAACAACCTAAGTCACAGCAACCTAATAAACAGTAAATAAGAATGCCATACTTGGCACCCGTGAGTTTCAAATTGTTGGCCAGTTTTACCTGAATGCATTCATACCACAAAATGCATGTTTTGAAGTGGAATATTTTTGACTCTTATGCAACCAAGAAGATCAGCAATGAAGGTTTCAAAGCCGAAATCTGGTTTAGAGAGGGGGGCGGAAAGGAATAGTTGCCTTCTTACATCAGCCACATACACAACCCAAAAATAAATTCATATATAAAGATAAAATTTTCAATATTTTTCAAATAGAAATATCGTTATGCTAATTCAAGGTTGCAATATTTGGAAAACAAGCATACCTTTTTTTTCAATACAGGTATCAAAACCTTCATTCAGATCAGCTCCAACATCTTCAGAAATTGATTCTTCAAGCTCCATCTTCGTGGACCTCAGAGGTAGGGTACAAGGAAACTGATGAAAAGGCTTATGAGGTTCTAAAGTTGGTTAAAGTTCAAATAGTGTATAAAACACCTTGAACGTTTAGACCCCAAATACAAAATAACCAATTCAAGCTTTATGACAAACAACTAGTGTGCGGAAAATGAACAAAAGCTATAAATAGAATTGGTAAACAATCTAAGCCAATTAAAAACACATCCACAGCAGAAAATAAAAGGCAAAGATAAAGGGAAGAGAGATGCAAACACAAGGCAACACACGATGTGTTATCGAAGAGGAAACCGAAGCCCTCGGCGTAAAACCTCTCCGCCGCCCTTCAAGCGGTCAATAATCCACTAGTAAATGTAGTTGGGATACATGAACAGCAATAGGCCCTCCAAACCTAATCTACCCGATGTACCTAAGCCTTCCAAGTTTCTTGCTCCAACGAGGTTGCGTCGAACCTTTTTCTTTTCTAGCTTACCGGATTCTGCTATAATCCATAGCATCCGCCATCTTTGGCATCTTCCAATGCTTCCCAAATCTCCAAAAACACTCAACACTCTAAATGGGTGTGGGTAGTGTTTGGATAGAAATCTCCTTTCAATAGATATGACAATGAGAGAGGGAATGAGAAGAGACTTCAAAAATTTCTCTTTAAGAATGAGTAGCTCTCTCTAATTGGGTGGGTGTTTTTAAGAAACCTCTCTTAGGGTTTTTCTTTTTGAATGGTCAAGCATATTTTGTGGGAATGAGGGGTATTTATACTGGTGTGAGAATGGAGTGCGAAGAGTCAATTTTTTCAAAACAGGGCTGGCTGGCGACTTGACCTCGCGACTTGACTGAGTCGCGAGTTCAAGCCGTGAGCTAACTGAGTGGCCAGTCTGGATTTTTGTCCTGTAGTGCTCCAGCTGGCATGACTGTTCAGCTCCCCTGCATGCTCTGCGCGTGTGCTGCTTCTAGCGGTTTGTAGCCGCGAGTCACCCGTGAGATCCAGCCGCGAGTCCCTATTTCACTGTACAGTCTTGAGCATTTCTTCACACTCTCTCACACACTACCCTTACATGATTCTTACCTAAATACAGGGTTTCTAAGTGTTGTATTACAAGCAAATATATCACGAAATAAAGCCAACATATGGTTGATTAAATTCAACCTTACAGTTGGATATTTTGGATTGTTGGACTCTAGAAAATCACTATCAATGGTCTAAATCTAGAAATGTTTAACACTTAGATTCAGTCCATCGATAGTGATTTCCTAGCGTCCAACAATCCAAAATATCGTACTTTAGAACCTCATCAGCCTTTTCATTAGTTTCCTTGGACCCTACGTATAGAGCAAAGTTCAAAAATAGATAAGGTCCTGATAAACAACATAATCATACAACACATTTTCAAACTCCCCAACTTCATATGGCTTAGCCCCTCTAATTGGCTGCAGTTAAATACATCACAAATTAATAAGTTAGAATCATTACCAGCCACTTCAAAATTGACCTAAAATCCGCCCTCTCCAAGCTTATTGGCATTAGAAAAGTTATTTGTTGCTGCTTTTATTGTGCTAAACTTGAATTTCAGTGCTTCCAGCCTTTTCATAGCATCATCATCTTCATGAAAGTAACAAGTGAACAAACCATAATGATTAAGTACTTTCCATCGGAACAAAGAATGGTTTTTAGCTGCTCATATATTGTAAAATAAACTTTGAAAAGGTATCATTTCAGTTACCTTTTTTGGACCTTATGCCGTCTCGTATAATGAGGAGGAGGTCTTGCATGTCCCTCGTCAGATGCCTCGGGCCTAGCGTTGTGTCCATGTTTGTGCCCCCATGTCCCACAAGGAGGTGCCTTTGATATGCGTTTCGGCCGACCTTCTGGTTGAGCAGGTAACCCACCAGCCTGCTTAACCTAAACATGGGGTGAGTCGATGGCTGATGAAGGGCCAATAGACGTATTGTAGGAGGGTGGCTCTTGCTGCATGTCAGGTGGGGTTAGATGAATACCCAAATCAAAGGATGGAATGGGTGACACCTCGGGAAATGACCGTGGGGTGGGTGAACGAATGTCAGACCCAAGACAAGGATGTGGAGTCGGTGGAGGGATGGTGGGGTGAGGAGATGAATGTGGGATAGGTGAAGGGATGGTGGGGCTAAGGGATGGATGTGGGGTGGATGAAGGGATGGTAGGGCTAGGGGATGGATGTGGGGTGGATGGAGAGGGATGGGGGGTAGGGATAACCTGAAGGGTAGCAATAGGCACACGAGAGGGACATCCGGCCAGAGCTGTGCTCATGCTTGGGCCTATAGGAGTAGCTGCCTCCTCATTCGGGGCCTTAGGGATGGGAGGTTGTACACGGTCAAGGAGGTGCACTACCATCAGCACATCAGTAATGTCCTTGTGCTCCTCCGTGCCCACTAGGTGATGCCTCAACAAACGGTTGACAAGTGAAACCTGCACATGAAAAACCCACACATATTAGTAATGCCGTTCATCATCAACAATGCCAATCGATAATGAAATAAATGTTGGTTCTGAATTGGTTCTACTAGTAATAATTGTAAATTATAGGGAGAGCAAGTGCTAAGCAGAAAATGTAGTAACATATATCATGTTATGATGACAATGGTTTCATGCTAAGAAGTATGGTAAGATGTAGAAGAAGGGAGAGAGAACTTACCATCATAGTCAATTTAGCACCAGGCCTATCGATAAACCTCCGAGTTACCTTGTTGAACCAGCTGAAGTACTGATGGTGTGGAGGCATATCACCAAGCACTACTTCAAAATGCCGTTCAAGGCGATTACCCCAGTCAAGTATATGCCCCGCATGTTTCTGCATCCAATTAACACCGACCTTCCCCCTCAAATCAATTTTATGAAGGACCTCATCAGTGTCAACAGCACCAGGAATTTCTTGGATCATCCCAAATTGACGAACGACACGATCTGGTGTATGTTTCTCTATTATGTGGAAACATATAAGCGGCACTGTTGCCGTCCACACAGCCCTCCCTGCAACGCACCATGGCATAAGGTCCTCTAACTCAGCTTCATATGGTTGCCACACCATCTACAATAGCAAAAAAACAAGTACACAACACAATAAGCAACAATGTTTATATTTCAAAATTCACCAAACCTATAAGATTGTTCCTAAACATGTAAAACAGGGCATTTGCATACCTGGCCTGGTAACATTGAAGCTATTTGCTCGTGATACCTGTCCCTGAAGATGTGGGCAGGCCTATTTTTCTTGTTTGGGACCCACAACCACCTACAACAATTAAGAACAAGGGATCAATATCTAGAACTTTCCTACTAAGATAATGTTATGATTAAATCTATAATATAATCACATATAAAACTAAGATAATCTTATAGATATTTACTCAATTAATAATATCAGTAGAATAACTTCAACAGTCCTTATAAAAAACAGAGCACATACAAGCCACATGATAGTCAGAAAATTAGAGACACTTTGAATAAATTTTAACCAACCTGGTGTGGAACCTACCTACAACCATATGTTTGTTTTTTAATCACATTTTTTTACATACATGCCACTTTCATTATCTCATTGGCCCTGTGAATAAGTATGTAAGAAATAAGTATGGTTTTTCAATGTTTTTTAGTACTTTCTCAACCTATGCAAATGAAACATGCATAGCAGCCCTAATTCTTTGAACATGTAGAAGAGTGCTAATTATTTGGATTGAAATGTCTGAATTTTGGGAGAACTATGTTTCAAATTTATTCACTTTCTCCCCTTATAGTGTAAGAAAGTCAAGTTCAAATTACTGTGATCTTTTTATCATTTTATCACCTACTTCCCCACACTTTTATAGTAGTATATCAGTGACCTTATTTGTCTAATTTTTCATTTATCAGCATTTGCGCAAGTCATGCATTAATAATAAATCGTGATTATGCTCCTTAGTTTTCTGCTTTCAGGTGTTAATCTTGGTTGTCTATGAGTTCATGTCAATCTAAGCACAATTGTTGGTCTAAGTGGCTGGCTCCCATGTTCAAGGTTTGGCTTCTATCATATATATGTACACTGAAAAACACGTAACACACCAAGACACCAACTTCTAAACTCAATCATCCACATGCTCTATTGTTAGTAAGCAATATATTCAATGTATCAGCTAATGTTTTCTAGGAACTTGAGGAACTGAATGGAGGGATCACATGAGGCAGCAAGGCGCGCAGCATCATTACCCATTTTTCTCTGCCATGGCCTAGGTATACATATTCATATATCAGATTTCTATAATATGGTTTCAATTCATTTTTGAATTGAAATTTTTTTAAACTATTTTTTGTTAATTCGTGGTAATGGAAACACTTAAGCTACCCATTCCTACCATTTATAATTTTACCGCCACATCTGTAACAATACCTACTAGACCAGTTGTGCAATGTTCTTATAGAATGCCCTATAAAATTCAAACAAAGTTGTAGAAGTTATCAGTTATCACTGAACAAAGATTAAAAATACTATTTTTTCACAGCCAAGCACATTTTCACAGCTTCCAAACCTCTTCAAACAATTAGTTGCCCAGTCCACTGAAAAAAAATATTCACCAAACAAGAATAATTAGTTAAAAACAGGGTGGAGTGGGTTTTGGAAGAGAGGATGTAGTTTGTTGAAAATGAAGGGAGTGGGGATGGGATTCAAATGAAACTTACTTCAGGGCCAATGGACCATGCACTGGAGGACCGTAAGCACCCACTGGCGGGCCACGCTCAACTGGCGGGCACAAATACAGGAACCTGGCCCATGCCCAATACTGGACCAATAGTAAGCACCCACCGATCTGACTGGTGCCCCTATCACTTGCCCTACATAACTCTCGGTACAACCATACAAGGCATGCACTTCCCCAACTGTACATCCTTGGGTTGTGAAGGTCTTCCAACTGCTGTACCCACATTAGATGCACTCTATCGCCAGATTTGTCCCCGAATATTGGGTCCCCCAGCAGCGCTAAGATGTAGTATCGTGCATACTTATGCAGCTCATCCTCTTTAGCATTAGGTGGCAATAGACCAGCAACTTGCTCCAAAAGTCAGCTGATGAGAATCCTCTAGCCAGTGAGTTGCTTATGTGCCTCTTGATTTATAGGTTGAAACCCAAGGAAGTCCCGGCACACCTCTGTCCAGGTTTTCTACATGCTCCCTGTTATAGCGTGACCATCAACAGGAAGCCCGAGAAGAACCTCTACATCCTGCGATGTGATGCTGACCTCACCATGTGGCATGTGAAAGGTGTGAGTCTCGGGCCGCCATCGCTCCACTAAGGCCGTTATCAGGCCGTGGTCAATCTCTCTACCCGAAACCCAGAGGAGTCCCTCCAAACCAAGTACCTTAATGATGTTAACGACTCGGTCGTCCACCATTGGCTTTCGATTGGAGAACTCTGAACTACGGCTGCGACAGGTAAGGGTCCCTGGATCCTGCATAGAACAGAACCATGGATTAATATATGACAGCTACAACGTGTACATTGTATGAATTAAATGCATGTACATTAGTTAAAGATTTAGTGTTGCTTTTTACCTGCCCATTCCAAATAGCTTTGGAGCGATGGTTGGGCTGCTGTGTCAACACCGACGTGTCAATGGGTCCAGGCTCTGCATAGTTAATCCGTCCAGCATTTGCAGCAGCCATACTGCACAAAAATGATAAGCAGTTACCACGTAATAGATATTATTGAAAACAAAAACAAAAACACTCTAAGAAAGATTCTCAACGTAACATTCCAACTAATTTCAACGTAACATTGCAACTAATTTCAGTTCATTCATCCACTTCAGTCTATTTCATCAATTTATTTATTTATTTTTTGGTTCTCAGAACATGTTTTGTATTACAACATTGTATGGGTACTGTTCGGTGATCATGATTTAATTGTCACTTGAGCATGAGGAAGGGGGATATGCATTGGGTTGATAGTTGATTCTTGATAATCAATATGATATTGATTACATTAAAAAGGTGAAAGATGATTTCTAGGCTGACTTATTATATTGGGACAAGGCCCTTTAAATATTACATTTACAGATTCCTTGTCATATCAAAGCTTTATGATTAATCTCTGATTCACCATAGGTGAGGAGTCTAAGGCTTGAACAAGGCCACTTCGTGTTGTGTAGCTGATGTGTCCTTTATAATGGATGGAAAGTAATGATATATATTTGCCAAATCTAGCCTCAAAAAGAATTTTAATTCACTAGTCCCTCACAAGAGAAGCTCAAATGTTCTTAAAACTAGTCCTATTCATGCTGAAAAAGAAATATACCTAAGTGGAAATGATGATTCATCTAAGTTGATGTGAGAGCCCAACTACATTGCATTGTGTTGGTGGCACCATGTTCTTTTTTTTTGAAAGCGGTACCTGCTTGCTTGTTTCATGGTCTGGTCCTCTTACCATTGAGCTTGTTGCTTCTAGATTCATAAAGACAAAATGTAGGACTAGTGTCAAAAAGAGGACTCACTTAGCCAGATCATTAACTAATCCTAACTTAATGCTACTATAATATAAAATAATGATATAATAAAAATAACTTTCTTTTCATATAGGATCAATTGATGATAAATCTTACAGAAGCCGTCAACCTACTGCAACTCTCTAGCCTTTTTTAGGCTTGGGACCTGTTGTTAACAAAATATGACACTAAGCGTAGACATAGGCAGAGTTGTCTTTTCCTATTAAATAGTTTTGTTAAAGCATTCAAACCTAAATGCAAACACAAACGAACATATCAAGTCTCTAACTCAACCAATGAGGGGTTTCTTAACACCTTCTCTTATTTCTAGGTGCAACCGAAATAGAAACAAAGAAGAAATGGTTCAATGCCCTGACCGAAACTGAAAGAAGGACAAGGGTGCGGGTACGTGGAAGCACTCTAATACCATGTTAAAATATCCAACCCAAAAACGTAAAGTTAATAGGTGGAGAATCAGAATTAGTACATAAACTTGTGTCATCCCAAACCCAACTAATGCGAGATTTTCTCAGGGCTTCCTTAATTTTCCAAATTGAATACTAATTACAAAAGCTCTATTTTCCATATCCTATGTATGCTAGTTATTAATTACTCTTCCGTCCCATTTTATTAGCCTTCTATTCCATTTTGGGATATCCTATGATAGTTTTTTTTTTTTTTTTTAATTCAATGAACAAGATATTGTTAATGTTCCTAACTTTCACTTTACTTTATTAAAAAGCCAATATCTCACCTTCACCAAAATTTAAACTAATGAGGGTAATTTTGGAAACTTGTATGCTTTTATTTAAAAATGTTAAAATATTAGCATTGATACACCATGTTGAATATGCTAATATAGATGCGGAAGCGAAAGCATAAAGTATAGAACACAGTAACACACGGGAGTTACGTGGTTCAGCCTAACGGCCTACATCCACGGAGGAAACCCTAAAGGGTTACATCAATAATATATTAAAGTGTAGTACAAATCCTGTATTACAATGAATCATAATATGTGTATATATAGTAGACTAAACCCTAGACTAATAGACTTCTAGTGCAAGCCAAGTCGCAGGAGACTTGGCTTGCACACAAAGTAGAATTAGGCTTGGGTCTATACTAATGGGCTAATATATCTTTAACAAAAAGATAATGCTTTAAATGGTCCTCCCTTCAAAAGTTGGTTTTGTCTAAATAGGACCAACATGGTGGGAGTAATTTTCATTTTGTAATTGTCCCTATCTATTTTCTCCTTTTCCTTTAATTTTTTTTTTTGTTTATAGGTAATAAGACTTTTATTGAATGAAATGAACATCGTGTTCACGATGATGAACACTCTAAACATTAAACAAATACATATAAAAGTCAAAACATTATATGCGAGACAACTGAGTCTCTTAAACTATCAGCAGATATGAGATGGAACTTGTTAATCACTAGCTGAATGTGACCTAGGATATTCTTTAAATATAAAAATGACACATGACAAACTAGAATGATGCAATAATAAATTGAAGACTAAAAATAAAGGATAGAGAACCTAGAAGTCAGCACCATAGTATGAGAAAACCTCTAGGAGTTGGCACCTAAGGTTGGCTAGAGTCTGCATCGGGACATTGGTTCAAGTTTGCAATAAAAATTTTATTCATCAAAATAATTTCCCCTTATAGGAATATAATACTATGCTTATATAGACTACTAAATTACATAGAAAAACTCAATTATTGAATTACAAAAACACCCTTCACATTAATTAAAAATACTAAAAAGCCTAATTAAATACTAAGATCTAAAATAAAATACAAATGAAAAAAAAGAAAAAAATAATTGACTCCAAAATTAAATAACACTCAATTAAAATAAAGGTTAAATCAAAAATTGCACACTGCCCAAAATACAATTCAGCCTTGTAAATTCTGTTGATTATTTTCTTGCTAAGAAGAGGCTTTTGACGCGCTTAGTTGGTTAAAGGCATGCTACTTGCGGAAGGAAACCTGCTGAACCTAGAACTCATATCATGTGTTCTTGCTTTCTTGGGTAATCCTACTTACATTGTGTGACAAATACTGGATCTGTACTTTCTTTAAGGTTCCCTGAATAATTTATGACCCATCTGCAATGGCTGGAACATGGACTTGTGGGTGAGCTGGTGTGTTTTTAGACGAACACAATGGAACTGCTCAAATATATGTACTTTTTGCACTTTCTCCTAATAGCATATGCACATACAAATGGGATGGGTCCCAAGTCCTTTATTGGAAATTGTTGAGTTGTCTTAAGCATATGCAAGTAATAATACTTATAAAAAAAAGCATATGCAATTAATAATGCACACCATTCCAATAGTTTTTAAAGAGCCAACTTATAATTGTTATTTGAACAAAAGCCAACTATTTCTTTTTGGTAATTGATTTGCTTCTAGAATATATTCTTCAAAAGCTTTCACAACTATTTGACAGTAAAGACAATAAAATTCCCCCATTAATAATAAAGTAAGTAAAGTTGTAGTCCTTATAGCTGAAATTAAACGCACATACATTATGTGTAGGGAGCTATAATCCTACATGATAAGGCTACTATTTCCACTACATTGGACATGTCACCAAAGATGCGTTTTGTATATTGCCTAACACGTAGGCTACAATTCACATTATATTCAGTCATTATGTCAGATAGACACCATGTGTCCATGTCATGCATGAAAATTGTTATGTTTTACTTGATAAATGCTAATCCTGTTGAAATGTATGTTACTCGCTTAGTTGTCAGTTCACTCCAAGAAAAAGAATTTTCTACTCAATGTGATATCTTTATGGACCTAGTCTACTGTACTTTCAGGTGGCAAATGTGCAGTGTCCACGCGACACTCATTTTTGGGTCTATGATGATGGTCGTTATGATGAGGAACGTCAGAACAATATCAGGGGAAACATTTGGTAGAAGGTATGTATTGAAAAACTCTTGATTTGAACCTAACTAGCTCGTGAATTTTGAACCTAACTAACTCTTGATTTGAACCTAACTAGCTCTTGATTAGGCAAGCTCGTGAATTTTCTAAGAGGGTGCCATCATTTTATCATTCATTTTCTGTAAATAGGCCCTAAACAGAATTCTAACCAAACATATTACAGCATAGTTTCTGAGGAAACCGATCTATATAGTAGCATCTTCATAACAGCCCCTGCAACTCAAACTATTTGCAGCGATTTCGCAGAGCTTGCATATTTGACATTTATCTACAACTCAAAAATTCAATTAATAATACAAGAAGGCAGTTGGGTTCAGATCTCTTCCTAGGGTAACTTAACATTTTAACTAGTTCAACAGTCACCTATTTCACATTATAATGAAAAACAATTTCTAAGATTTCTAGACAATGTGTTGAGTCGGTTGACCCTAATACCCTAATACCCTAAACCCATCTGAACCCAGTATCGCAAGTTGATTAAAAAAAAATGGGTTTCACTTATATTCAAGTAAACGGAAACATAAAACATAAAATTCAAAACAGAAACCAAAATAGAAAAAAACGAATTGAAACCAAATATCTTTGATTTTTCCCATTGTTTCCCGGCAACCAAACGGTGAAAGTGAAACACACTTTGAAGGAACTTACCTTTTATTTTAGTTTTGAGAAACCGCGTTGATTGAGGAACTCAAAGCTCTGTTAGTGACAGTGGAGACTTTATCAAACCTCTGTATCGCTGTGCTTTATCAAATCTTTCGTGCTAGGTGATGAATGTCAAATGGACTAAGTGAGAGAAGAGGATGATCGGCAAAGTGATGAATGTTTGATGGAGTGGGAGAAGAGAGTGAGTGAGAGAGGGTGATCGGCGAAGTGGTGAATGTTTGACGGAGCGGGAGAAGAGGGTGAGTGAGTGAGGGTGATCGGCGAAGAGGGTGATCGACGAAGTGATCTTCACAGAGTGGGAGAAGAGGGTGAGTGAGAGACGCTGAAGTGTGAGAGGGAGAGGGTGAGACTGGAGGCCTGTGTGACAGAGATGGTAGTGAGGCGTTAATTTTAAAAACCCCTATTTGAAACCGAGTCTCTAAGACTCGGTTTTGAGTTGAAACCGAGTCTCCAAGACTCGGTTCCTCGGTCTTCCATGTGTTCAACCACGTCACAGATAGAGGTGCATGTGGACGCCACGTGAAAAATCGAGTCTTAGAGACTCGATTTCCATGTGGCTTCCACGTGGACCTCCTGCCACGTCAAGTTTGATCAAAACATCAAAACCGAGTCTTAAAGACTCGATTTATAGGTCTAAAATCGAGTCTTTAAGACTTGAGATGTTACTTAGTAATATTCTTAGCAAACCAGACCTACTAACTAAATGGTTAGGAAATTATGGCTAATTAGCCATTTCGTCCGGTTTATGGGCTATCTTTGTTTTTTTTTTTTTTTTTTTATTTTATTTTATTTTATTTTTCGTGAAATACTATAATTTATAGTTAATTCTTAAAATGTGTACTTAAAATGAATTGAGTTAAATGGTTAGTTAAAATCCTGAAAAGTCACAATGTTTAGTGTTTTTAAATGTAATGGTGGCAGTAATTTATATAGTCACGTGGCGCAATGAGGCACGGTTAATAAAAAGTCAAACGTTTTGATTATTAGTTTTTATATTATATAGACTAGTGTGTAGTCTTGTGCATATACATTGATACAAATAAAAATAATCATATTTATTCCTTTTCAAAGTATACTCTTTTTTTATAGAAAATGTTCAAATTATACAATGTATTAACTTTTTTTTTTATTTTTAAATTATACATTCTAAGATATGTAATGGTTTCCCATTATTATTATTATTATTTAAAATTTAATTGGATTTATACTCTACGGTTTTTGTATCCAATAATTCACTTGCTACAAAATTAAAAACTTAGATGGACACATGGTGAAAAATTAAACTCTAATTGAAATCCAATTTAGAATCTAATTGGATTTGAACTCTTCGATTTTTATATTCAATAATTCACTTGGTACAAAATTAAAAATTAAATAAGATACGTGGGACAAAATTGAGAATTCGATTAAAATCTAATTGGATTTTCTCTAAATTTTGGTTATTAATATATATATATATATATATATATATATATATAGATTTAGGGTTGTGAATTAGGCATGTTCCACGTGAGGACTAGGATTAGTTCAAATTTGATTATGTCCTCATTAGTGACTATTATGTTTATTTGGCTTAGGCTTGAAGCTGAAGGATCATGGTGATGAAACTAGAGCAAAGTAAGCATTGTTTATTTGGTTTTGCCAATTGAGGTAAGTGAGACTTTACACACTACTCTCCTTCCCGTTATCTATATTTGTTGATAAACCATTTGGATGTTCAATTTTCATATATATATTTCTTGAATCTCCTTAACGCATTGATATCTTCTTCACTTTTTTCTTTTTTCTTTTTTTTTTTGTGTGACCCTTTTTAATGCATATCACATTCTTGTAACTATTGAACTGTTGTCTTTGCGAAATGAAATTAATCTTGCTTGTAAATATCCTTAATTGAATCCTCTGCCATGAATTATTTGTTTCAGTGACCCGCCGCAATACATGGGCCATTAATATTTGGATCATGTGTTTAGTGTTGTGGAGGTGGATGTAGAGTGTTGATGGTGGATTATTTATTTTTCAGTGACAACACCCGTGAGAGCAATACACTGGAGTCACTTTATCCATAATCCATGCATGGTGGTAATGCATAGGAGTGACCCTTCATGCGGAGGCAATACACAGGACATGACATATTGAATTCAATAATTGTGACATTATATTTGCTATACATATTACATGACCAATCAGATCTTTTCGGTATGCACAAATATCACATTCTTTTTTGTGCCTTGGTATATGTGGAATTTATTACCTTATTGTTGGCTATCCTTGTTAACTCTTCATTTGGGTTTGGGAATTTGATTTTTGAGAAATTCGAGGGTTTGTTGAGGATACTAGCATTAGTTTGGCTTCAAGCTTGCTGGAAATCTTGTTTTGTTTTGGTGTTGCTTTGACTGTGTCTTTTCTGCTTGTTTAGCTTCAAGCTTGATGGAAATTTTTATGAGAAAACTGATTTGTGATTGAAAATGATTTCGTGTATCATTGATTGAATCAATCTGTACATATATATACACCAAAAGACCCAAAACAAAACTGTAACTAACTTAACAAACCTCTACACGTATGAACAGGGACTAACAAACATAACAGAAATTTACACGTGTGTGAGCCACTAAACTAACTTTGGTTATATACAAAACTACAAGTAGTTTACGGTACAGTTCTAACTATGCTACACTTCTGCTCTGTCGTTTAGACATATTTGTGCTATGCTTGAGTTTCTTCAACTGTGTAACACAAGATACAATCCTTTGATGATCATTCAATCCTTCAATCTTCATATCTGCTACTCTTGCACTTGCTATTGCATCATCAGATTGCCTTGCCTGTTTTGATGCGTGCTTCTGCTGCTCTGGTGCACTATCTACTGCACTATGTTGCAGTTAGGGTGGCAAAATAAGCCTAAACACATTTGCCCACCCAAACCCACCCACTCTAATTGAACTCAAACTCACCCAATTATTAATTGGTTTAAATAGACATCAACCCAATTAGACCCAAAAATTATTGGGTTTTAACTAAAAACCCATTGAAACCCATTTAACCTAAAAAAAAATATTCCCAAATTCAAGCCCTTTCCAAAAAAAAAGAAAAAAAGAAACCCAACAGCTCCATGGACGACAGCTTCAAAGTCCGAGTTGATAAAATCTTCGGCTCTCTAGCTGCTGTTGCTTCTTCTTCTTCAGCATCAGCTTCAACCCCAACAACGACAACTCCATCTTCGTCTCTGTGGTCTCTCATAGATGACGAAATCGAAAGGAAAGAGTGGGTCAGAGACAAGACGGTTCAAGGTTTCACAAAGGCTTTCTCATTTTCCCTCATTTTCTCGGCCTCCAATCAAGTTTTAGTTGGAAACCCAACAGTTTCATTGAGAGATTTTCAATGAAAGCTCGAGCCCCTGAGATCAGTCTGGCAATGATGATCCTAAAGAGATCAACATCATTTTCAAGCACAACAGTAATAGCTCGATCTCAGGCACAACTTGAGGAGCAGCTCAGTTTCGATCTTTTTTTTTTTTTTTTTTCTAGGATGCTATTTATTTGTGTAAACTGTAATCTAGATATTTCTTTCTTGTGTTTTGAGTTTGTGAGATATAAAAATTTGCAGATCTGAGAAAAAAAAATTGGTTCAACAATGGTGTCTAGGGTACTGGTTTAGATTTTGTGGTTTTCTTAGTAGTTGTTGAGGGGTTTTGGGATTTTTTTTTTTTTTTTTAATGGTTAAGGGATTTTTAGTCTAGGTTTGGTTAAAGGCCTTCACAAACTGATTATGGGTTTGGATTTTTCTAGGTGAAACTTCACGAAAAAAATTTTTGGTTGCTGTGTTTGGCTACCAAGAAAGTGCAAGAAAAACTGGGAAATTTTTTAAACTCATCATTTTCAAATTTTTTTTTTTTATTTCTCTAATATGGAATTTTTTTTGGTCAGTTTCTAATTTCTCAAATTCCTTCCTATTATGGTATTTTGGTCATTTTTTAAGATTTTAGAGTATTTTGGTTATTTTCACTTTAGTGGCATTTTGGTAATTCTAATAATTGGGTAATTGGGTGAGTTGAGGTTTACCCATAATAATTGGGTTGGGCTGGATTTTGGTTAGAAGCAATTAGTTAAATGGGTTTTAATGGATAAATGAGTTTTATATACCCAACCTAATTATGCCCACCCCAAACTCACCCAAACCCACCCATTTGACACCCCTAGTTGCAGCCTGAGCTGCACTGGTGTGGTAGTTGATGTTGCACCTGCTGCAGGACTTGTTTTCTCATCATGCCTTTGACAATTTTGGTTGATGGGCTAGTTGGTTGAGAAAGAAACAAAAGGCATTTTTGTAAGCAACTTCCTTGAGATGACCATGAAGAAAGGCATTTTTCATGTCAAGTTGACGAAGAGGCCAACCGCTAGAAGTAAACAAAGACTAAGGCATGGAAGTGCCAAGCATAGGGTTTACAGGTATATCAATATAAAGTGTACCTGGCAGTCAATCATGACCATAGGTGAAGCTGGTGTCGATGTGGAGGAGTTTAGATGTGCGAACAAGGGAATAATAGGCTCTTTTGGAACTGGATCTGCTAGGTCCAAATTGGGTGTAGCTTCCGGTGAAGTCGAGTCCAGTGCTAATGTGGTTGTAGGTGTAGATGGAGGTGGAGTCGTGGAGGATGATATGCGAGGGATTGAAATGATTGAGGTATCCCAAGTGTAATTGCCAAGCACTGGTAAAGTCAATCGACGTAGCTTTGGTAAGGAAACTGGAGGTTCTACACTAGCTTGTTGAGAAGAGAGGAACCCACTTGAACATTTAGCATATGTAGAGAAGCTCCCACTAGTTTTAGCAAATGAAAATAATGATTTCGGGTCAGTATATGAGAGAATGGATTCATCAAACACAACATGAGGAGATATAAATTCTCTTTGTAGGCGGATGAAGACATCGAGAGCCTTTTTGTGTGGGACTATAGCCAATGAATATACGTGGGTAAAACTTCGGTTCAAATTGTTCTTGGACTAATCATGTAGATATGGGAAGCAACGACGCCCAAAATCCTTCAATGATGAATAATCTGGATGGACCTCATGTAGTTTAAAAAATGGAGCATCCGTCCCAAGTACAGAAGATGGTAGTTGGTTGATGAGATATACAGTAGTCAGAAAAGATTCAATCCAAAGATTCTTAGGCAATTGAGCATAAAACAACATTGTAAAGCCAGTTTCAACAATATAGCGATGTTTTCGTTTTGTGACCTCATTTTGTTCAGGTGTGCTAGGGCAAGAAATGTGTTGTACAATGCTGCAAAGGTCCAAATGAGATTAAAAAAAAAAAAAAAGCCTGTGATGAAAATTCACCACCTCCATCGCACAGAAAATTTTTTAATCTTGGACTTGAAATTCATTTTCTACCATTTGTTGAAAGGTGAGAAAAGCATGAGAAAATCATATTTATGCTTCAATGGGTACAATTATTTGTAACGAATATGGTCATCGACAAAAATAACATAATATTTGAAATGGAAAAACTAATATTCGTACAAGCATTAAGGAAAATTTTAGTACAGGTTTTACCATTAAAATAAATCTGGACAAGGAATTGCCTGTCAAGAGTGAACATCCTCAGGAGTCTAGATATATTACCCTTTAGGGTTTGTTTGGGATCTTCTTATTGTGTTGAAACTGATTTTTTTTTTTTTTTTTTTGCTAAAAGTATTGTAGATAAAGATAAAAGTTAGCTGAAATAATACAGTGGGCCCATGAATAATACTAAAAAGTACAGTGCAGCCCATGAATAATACTAAAAATAAGCTGAATGGTAAAATAAGTTGACTTTTTAATTTGGAGCCAACGCATACTTATTAGTTTCACATATGCATGAATAGTTTCTTTAGGACAATTTGAGATCTCTATCCAGTGAAACACGCACCACTACACGAAAATACTAAGGGGCTGTTTGGATTTACTGTTTCCATAATTCATAACAATGTTTCTATCACCAATAACTCAAAAATGGTGGGATCCATGGCTGAGAAGTCCGTTTGGTTTTTGTTTCCAGTTTTTGTTTCCATCACTCAATTCTTTGATTTTTGAGTGATGAGTTATGGAAACTGAAAACATATTTTAGGTGTTTTCGATTTCCATAACTCTATTTTCAATGACATTTCTGTAATTAAAACTAAATATTGGGTGTTGATGCTCATTTTGGGAAGCTCAGTAGAAAGAAGAAGCCCAATAACATGGGCAGAAAAGAGTTAGTAAGTGGATAGAAAAACCATTAAGCCCAAGTGGCAAGAATAATGGATTACAGGCCCATGAAATAAACAAATGGGCATTGAGGAAGCAAATGGGCCTAAAGGAGCCTAAAAAAAGAGAAGTAGCAAACCTATGGAGCAGTATGTGATATAGAAAAGTGAGAATGGGCCATAGCAAGTCCGAAGTAATGCAAGCAAAGAAAGTAAAGGGTTGATGGCAAACCCATGAGCCCCAAGGACGAATGATAAGGTAATTGAATTAGGGAAACTCAAAGGAGTTAGTAAAAACCCATGGGAACGCAGAGTTAGGAAAAGGGCCAAGGAATCCCAAGAAAAGCAAATGGGCCAAGAATGCCCAGGAGGAAATAAATGGGATAAAAGAGCCTACAAGCAATGTAATACAAAGCCCAAATGACCATATTGAGTCATTGAAAGAAGAATAAGTAGTAGGCCCAGCAAGCTGGGGTCAAATAATATCACAATAGGGATGGCAGAATGGAACGATAGGAAATGGAAGCAAAACTACAGAAAGGAGCAAAAGGGTAGATTGAAGGAAGAAAAGCACACAATCAAGCAAAGCCCAGCTCCTAAAAGGAGTGGGCCATATAGAATGAGGAATCAGAAAGTAGCTCATGCTATAAGAAGTCAAGGATGGGTGGCAGAATGTGCAGAGGAGCCTCCAAACCACGGTAAACATAGCGAGTAAGTTTTGGACACACGCAGAAGTTGAGCACGCGCAAGGCCCAAACTTCACCAGCTTGTACCCAGCCAATGCAGGAAGTGGTGGGTCATGGGTCAGAGGTAAGAGGGTATGGTCTGGTGGTGGGGAGAGGGGAAAACCTATTCTAGGGTTCCTGCTTAGGCTCTTTTGGGGGAAATGTTATTTTGGGATGACATACTACCCAAAAGAAGTAAGGATAAGTTGGAACCACTAAGTGCATGCCATGAGGGATGGAGAGAGAGAGCACCCACACTGTAGCAGGTAAGAGTGCCACGGCAAACAAAAAAAAACAAAATAGTCTTTTTTGTTTGGTGTTGAGGAGTGGCACGACCAACACAGGCAAGTACTGCTGGCTGAGCGGCTGACAAACCAGTAGTGGTCGGCAAGGACACCCAGACCAAACAAATGTAGTTAAAGGCTAAAATCGTAAAAGCCAGCCATGGTAGGCATTGTATAAAGGACCCTTGACGTGCACTGCAAAGGAGGGATCACGATCAAGACCAGGGTAATAGTAACCTTTAGGAAGAAATCACAATACGAAAGCAAACACTGAGAAAAGAAGAGAAAGGGGAAAATAAAAGAAAAATTAGAAACAACGAAAAAGAATAGAGAGATATAATGGCAGACATGCACCAATAGATTAATCCCCTCTCTCCCTCTACAAGCCCTGCTCTCTACCAAAGACAAAAGATTCTTTTGGGCATAAGCCATTCAGGTCCGCTTCCCTCAAAGTGATTAATTTTGGCAGGATTTTCCTTGGGAGATTATTTACGTTAAGGAGAACGGTTCCCTCCTTGGTCTTTGTCCTGTGACATAGCTTGGCATAGCAGATTGATCTTTTTTGCTTTCTTTTGCTAACTCGTGTTTTACCTATTTATTTCCACCATTTTCTTTACAAGGCATTTCTTATCATTGTGATTATCATTTTAACTGGGGATTATTTGTTCACTTTGTCTAAAGGTAAAAGTACTTTCTTTTATCATTATTATCATGTCTGCTTGCCATAACTCATTCGAAGTAGCTCTGCCTGCCATGGGCATGTGAATGAAGTTCCCAGCAAACAAGACATAGTTTGTGCACAAGCTGGACCAAAGCGAGTTCCAATTGGACCGATCTTAACTCTCTTACCCAGGACACTTGGGCCCAATGCAGTAAGAGACAGCCCAGTCCAACATTGCAAAAAGGCCCACCACACTGGGTCCCACAGTCAAAGTCCAGCCGCAACTTTTGACCCTTTTTTTTTCTTTATTGGGTTCGGTGAGTTTGGTTTCTTCATCTTTTTTTTTTCTTTTTCCTTTCACACTAGGTGGCTTCTTCTTCTTTTTCTTTTTCTTTTCCCTTTCACGTTGGGTCTCGGTCTTCTTCATTAAGTTTTTTTATTTTATTTTGTTAGTTTTTAGACCCCTTAAACAATTGGATTAACCTAGTTAATTAGCCAAGTTGTTACTTAGTCCAAATTCCAAGTCTAGGTTATCACAATCAAACAATCATATCATGCATAGCAGCAGAAAATAAATAAGACAATGATATGATCACCCAGGAAAACCAAACCGGTAAAAAACCTAAGGAGGATTTAACCAAGCTATCCTCAAGGTAAAAAGCAAATCCACTAGAAAGAATCGAAGTTCATACAATAAGACTTACAAGCCCCCACGCTCGACTTCTTATTGCTACCAACCAGTAGAACTTATTGACACGACCACGTGCAAGCTCCGAATCCACGGACTCCTTCTTTCTTTGACCTTTGCAAAACACAAACACCCCCGTTCGTGACTTTGAGATCCCACTCAAAGGTTTAGCAACACAAACTCTCCTGTTTGTGACTCCAAGACCACCTTTGAAGGTTTAGATCATCAACACCTTTGATGACAAGAGAAGGCAGCAACTTCTACAATACTGGATCTTGAGATTCTTCAAGGAATAGCACCGGTAGAAGACATAAGAGAGCTTTTTAGGAACAAAACCCTAAATACAAAAGAGGCACACTCTTTTCTCTCTGAAAAGCCATATAAAAACGTGCTTAGAGTTTCCTTTATATACTGGGAGAAGTAGATTAGAAACCCTAATCTTAAATGGGCTTGAACTGCTGTTTGGGCTTAATTAAAATTCTGCAGATACGACTTTCGATCGGTCGAGCCTGTCTTTCGATCGATCGAAACAGACAGATTATGAAATCTTCTTCCTGCAGCTTGTATGTTCTTGAATCTTGACTTGAATCACCTTGAGCATTGCCTAATAAAACCTATAGACTCTAAGATCTATATCTAGACAAGTTTGTGTTCACGATTTGCCAATTGTTCTAAACATTTAGAACCTAACAAACTCCCCCTTTGGTAATTCGTGACAAAACTTTCATACAAAATGAAATGCTTAAATACAAGAACAACCCAATACAATAAAATGCCTAATTACATCACAAATCCCAATCTAAGATTCCTAACCTAGAAGTTGCCAATAAGAGGTAGAAGGTCTTGATCAGAATGTACTTGTCTTTCCTAAAACACTCAACAAACACATCATGCATGTGTGAAAAGAAAGACATATAAACAATAATATGAAACAGAATATAAAAAAATACACTAACTCTCCCCCTAAGTTAGATACAACAAAAAGTTTTTTATATTCTCCCTCTAAATAAAACAAACAGGTCATCTATGTCTCCCCCTTTTTGTCACGTATTGACAAAGACTACCTAATCAGAAGATAGACAGAAAATATACGCAACAGAGTAAGAAAAAATAGAGGCAACTCCCCCTATGAAGAGCAACAACTCTCCCTAAGAACCACAAAGGTTAAAAAAAAATTCTCCCCCTATAAAAATAGGAAAAACAAAACAAGTTTTGAGAAAAACAGTTTTGAGGAAAAATAAAGGGGGTGGGGATAAATAAAAAGACACAAACCAAGTTTTTCTTTTTAAAAAAAATTAAGGATACACATGAAGAAAAAATATTCTCTCTTGCAATAAAATGCAAACATGGCACTATGTGACCCATAAACAGTTGAATGAGTAGAGAAAATATTTGCACATTGATTATCCATCATATCTCTTAAGAAAAATATTTTCTACAGTTCACACATAAAAAAGCATATACTAGAAAGTACATAGCTCAAAAATTAATCAATCAATTTTTTGATCAAGTTGAGTACCCAATGTAATAAAGTGTATGCATGTTATGTGTGAAAACAATGAGAGATATAACTGCAAAACTGCAAGATGGATACAAAAACAATGCAATGCATGTGAATCCTAAACACAAATGATGCATGGAAAAATCAAATTTTTGAAAAAACAGAGCAATTTAATGCAGAAACTCCTCAAAACACAATATTTCATGAATGAAATGCATGAGTATGAGATTAAAAGTTTTTTTTAAAAAAAAACTCTTGAATTCAACCCAGATCTTCCAAAAACAAGATTTTTTAATCAATTTGTCTCCAAAACTCAAATATTAAAGACATTTTGCATCAAAATCAAGGAACTTTAATCTTGGATTACCACAACAAGATCACACACAATATAATGTACCAAGTTTAACAAAGATTAACTTGTGTAGTGTGTGCAACTAGCAAAAGTTTGAGATACATGTGAGGTGATATGTGAATAGCAATCAATCATAAAGTCTACAAAATTCATCACAAAGAATTTAAAAGAGACTATCACCTAAAGAGTTACATCATATAACTCCCACATCTCCTAGATCATAAGCTTACAATCATGTAAGTTTCTTGTATTTATGTCTCATAATATACATACCAATTTTAAGTCAAGTGATTTTGACATCAAGCCTGATAGTACACACCAATTTTAAGTATTAAGCAATTAAACCGAGGCTACACCTTATGTTCTTTTTGTGCATGTGCTACATTTTCTCGAGCACAAAACTTATGATATGCACTAAAGTGTTCATGATTGGCTAGTGAACAGTGGTGAGATGATTATTTATGCCTTTCTCTAAAGGTTCAAGTCTGACAGTTAAAGACATATGACTTCAAGATCAAGACAAAGTGATCAAAACTATAAACATCTCCCACACAACATGCACTACAAAGCTCAAACTAGTAAAGTGCAATAAAAGAAGCTCATCCAAGCTAAACAAGGTACATAAACTTGTTATGTAAAAATAAAATGGCCAATCCTTGATTATAAATCCAAGATGTGAAATACAAAACACAAAAATCTTTTTGGTTTTAAAAAATTTATGACCAGAAACAAAAAGCACACATTATGCTAAATGAACAATGCAAATGTAATGCATGACAGTGCTTAACTAAGCTATAGAAGGTACACAAACAAGAAATATCAATTTCTTAATTAACCCTTGAGTACATGTACAAACTAGTACATACTCACATAAAAACAGAAATAGCTTAGCACTTATATAACACATACTATCTAAGTTTCTCCATAATGTCAAGCATGTTCTAAATCAAGAGAGATATCATAATTCATGTAATCCTCAAGAAAAATAAAATAAGACTCAAGATAAAATATTTTTGTCTTTTTGAAATTTTTTCAATGTTTTTGGATTTAAAAAAAAAAAAAAACAAAAAAAAACAAAACATGTCCACAAAGAATTGAAAGAATTAAATCAGGGATAAGTCAGCAACATTCACCTTAGAGAATCTTTTCTCACCCATGTAGCACGAGTCTTCGGCTTTGTAGGTGAAAATCCATAAGAAGCAGAGTGTATTTGAGGAATTACACCAATCTTCTGAGAAAGACTAAAATCCTGCAAATTCCTTTCACAAGCCAACAAGCTTAAAATTTTCAAAATAATATGAAACAATTTATATGGACTTATGGCAGGAGAAATATCATCACAAATCCTAGATTGAAACACAGAATGCTTAAATTTCAGTTTATGACAATTAGGACGAATGTGACCATGGACACCACAAAAGTGGCAGATAGGAACAAATTTAGGAACATCAGTATTCCTAGTGGGGTTTCCGGTCACAGGCTTTGGTTCTTACCTCAACAAAGAACAATTTGGTCTAATATAACCAACAACACCACAAAGGTGACAGGTAGGCACAAAAACAGATTTATTATGCTCTCTAACAGTAGGTTTAGACTTAGGTTTAGAAATTTCAGCGTCTACATTAGAACTTTTACCTTTGTCTAACCTAGCAAAATAAGTCTTTTCTTTATTATTCCTCTTGAAATGAGGGATATAAACTTTCTCAGTTTTAGGCTTAAGAGAAACAGAAACACTTCTGTTATCAACAGCAGGCCAAACTAGTCAAATTTTCAATTTTAGCTTTAGATTCAACTAACTCTTGTTTCAAGCTTTTTATCTTCTCATCTTGAGAGGAAATTTGATTTCTCAAAAATTCATTCTTTTTATTAGATTCATCTAATCTAATAAACAATTCATCTTTTTCAAGATTAGCCAATTTTAACTCTTCCTTGAATTTCTTAACAATTTTCATAGATTTCAATAATTCCTTACGAAGAGTTTCACAGGCATCAATAAAATCAACAGAAGCATGAGCAGAAACATGATTAGAAATACACTTCAAATTATCCATGACAATAGGGGTCAAGGATCAGCTCAGAGATCAAAAGATCTAAAACAAAAGAGCTACCTGCTCTGATACCACTTGTTAGTTTTTAGACCCCTTAAACAATTGGATTAACCTAGTTAATTAGCCAAGTTGTTACTTAGTCCAAATTCCAAGTCTAGGTTATCACAATCAAACAATCATATCATGCATAGCAGCAGAAAATAAATAAGACAATGATATGATCACTCAGGAAAACCAAACCGGTAAAAAACTTGAGAAGGATTTAACCTAGCTATCCTCAAGGTAAAAAGCAAATCCACTAGAAAGACTCGAAGTTCATACAATAAGACTTACAAGCCCCCACGCTCGACTTTTTATTGCTACCAACCAGTAAAACTTAATAACACGACCACGTGCAAGCTCCGAATCCACGGACTCCTTCTTTCTTTGACCTTTGCAAAACACAAACACCCCCGTTCGTGACTTTGAGATCCCACTCAAAGGTTTAGCAACACAAACTCTCCTGTTTGTGACTCCAAGACCACCCTTGAAGGTTTAGATCATCAACACCTTTGATGACAAGAGAAGGCAGCAACTTCTACAATACTGGATCTTGAGATTCTTCAAGGAATAACATCGGTAGAAGACATAAGAGAGCTTTTTAGGAACAAAACCTTAAATACAAAAGAGGCACACTCTTTTCTCTTTGAAAATCCACATAAAAACGTGCTTAGGGTTTCCTTTATATACTGGAAGAAGTAGATTAGAAATCTTAATCCTAAATGGGCTTGAACTGCTGTTTGGGCTTAATTAAAATTCTGCAGATATGACTTTCGATCAGTCGAGCCTGTCTTTCGATCGATCGAACCAGACAGATTATGAAATCTTCTTCTTGCAGTTTGTATGTTCTTGAATCTTGACTTGAATCACCTTGAGCATTGCCTAATAAAACCTATAGACTCTAAGATCTATATCTAGACAAGTTTGTGTTCACGATTTGCCAATTGTTCTAAACATTTAGAACCTAACATATTTTATTTATTTATTTATTGGGTTCGGTGAGTTTGGGTATTGGGGGTTGAAGGGAAAAAAAAAAAAAAAAACCTGCGCCAAGTTACGGGCATGAGGCCCACAAACAGTTGAAAATTTTGAGTGATGACAAGTTGAGTGATGGTGCCAAACAGACTTCGTGTAGGGAGCTGGGGTATTTTAAATGATGAATGATAAGTGAAGAAAATTGAGTGAAGAGTGATGAGTGATGACAAAAAAAAAAAAATCTAAACAGGCCCTAATTATTTGGTATGAGCAGCTACGGAACTTGGCAATCCAAGATAATTAAACAATAACTTTGTACTAGGGAAGGCATCAAAACCAGCGTGTCAAAAAATAAGCGGAAATTTCTATCTTCATGCCTACCTTCATTATTTATTCATGGGTAAAAGAGCTCTTTCTTTTTGGAATAATAAAGGATGCTTATGTTAACCAACCAGAAGAGTTTGAATCTAAATATCCAAAGGAGGATTATTAAAAACCACAAAATCCTGCTGCTTTAAAGCTCCTTTCCTTGCAACACTGTCTGCACATTGATTTGTTCCACGGAAACAGTGGCTTATCTTCAGGCTTGGAATTTGTTCCAGCAGCTTCTTGCAATCCGTAATGAGACCGGAGATAAACATAAAAAAAGTTAATCAACACCGCATTGACAGAAGAAACCCAAGTTTAACTCAAGTGACTGTAGGAGAGGAAGCTTCAAAGCAAGGGTGCCAGAATGAGGACCACTCATTCTACCTAACTTCATAATTTTTCATAAATGTAAATAAAAGGCCTTTAATTTTTTTTTTAAAGGTAAAGGATGTCATTGGTAGTTTTTTTTTTTTTTGGCTAAAAGGTTAATAACATTCATACGAAAAATTGATAGCTACAAACACTGATAACACATACCCAACACAAAACTGAACATCAATATGCACCTAAACTAGGACCAATGGTCTATTTGAGATCCGTTTATTTTGCTGAAATTGAAATTTTTTTGTTCAATGTACCGTAGATAAAAGTAAAAGTTAGTTGAAATTGTACAGCGAGACTCATGAATAGTACCAAAAAGTGTAGTGGGGCCATAAATAATAGCTAAGATAAACTCAATAGTAAAATAATCTGACTTTTTAAGTGGGTGCCAAATACACACCAAGTGACCAACAAACAACAGGAAACAAAACAAGCTAGCAAACTAGAACAAAACTAGGACACTTAGGATGCCTTTGGTGGTGGACATTCTATCTTCTAAGAAACCAATAGTAAACATAATGACGGATTTAGACAGACACCTACAAAGTGAGGACTCCGAATTATTTGAATTTATAAGCACTCCCTTAAATGAATGAGGGAGCCTTTGGACATAATTTTTATTTAATGACCCTAAGAGCATTTCTAGCAGCTAAGTTAAATTTTCATACTGTTGGAAGAGTAAACAATTTTATCTATTTATTTTTTAAATACATTTTCCAATAGACTCTTTATCTTTTTTTTTTATCACGTTTAATTATTACTTTTTCATTATTTATTTAATCTTTTTTATTCTTTATTCTTAATGTGCACAAATAAAGGGAGAGAGTGGTTGAATATTTTAATTAGTAAATATTTTAGTCATAAAAATTAATTTGGAAAGCAATAGTGACTCTCGATGTGTGGAGAGCACTATAGCTAATTGAATCTATTTTTTTTAGATTTTGGAGAGGTTGCTGGAGCTCATTTTTGTGAATTTTCTTCCTAATTTTTGTGAATTCTCCTTTAACATCAAATCTATTCATGAGGTTTTTGGTGATGGACTCTCATTCTTTATTGCACCATTTGGTTTGGACATCCCTAAGAATTTAGCTGGTGGGTATCTTGGATTGGTTAGTTTTGGTACTCTGTCTACTTTTAACTAGTCTAGCAAAAATAATTTTGTTGCAGTTGAGTTTGACACTTATAAAAACTGGTGGGATCCAAGTGATAATCATGTAGGAATTGATGTCAATTCCATCAATTCAAGCGTCACATATAATCAAGTTAACTTTAGGCCAGCAGCAAGTGCATCGGTACGTTATAACTTGACAACCAAAAATCTGAGTGTGTTCCTTACTTCTTCTGCTGAGAATCTTGACCTCAACTGGAATTATATCCTTTCATTTATAGTTGATTTGTGGACTGTTCTACCGGAATAGGTTAATGTTGGATTCTCCGTTGCTACAGATGAGTTCAACTAGTCACATACAATACTTTCTTGGTCATTCAATTCTAGCTTGAGGGAAGAAGGGATTCATGGGAATACCCTGCTAAATAAGAAAAACGTATAGGTGTTGGGGATTGGTTATGCAGTGAGCTTGGTTGCAGCCATGAGTTGTGGATTAGTTCTACTTTGGTTCATCTATTGGAGAGAAAAAGAAAGTGGGAGAATAGAAGAGTTTATTAATGATATGTGTATGGATTATGAAATTTGTGCAGGACTTGTGCCAAGGGGGTTCACTTACCTTGAACTTAGCCGTGCAACAAACAACTTTGTTGAAGAAGGGAAGCTTGGAGAGGGAAGCTTTGGAGGTATTTACAAGGGTTTGTTATGTGAATCCAATGTAGAAGTTGCTGTTAAGAATGTCTCAAAAGAATCAAAACAGGGAAAAAATGAGTACATATCAGAAGTGAACATCATTACTCATCTAAGACATATGAATTTGGTTCAGCATTTTGGTTGGTGCCACGAATGGAATGAGTATCTTCTTGTGTACAAATACATGCCTAATGGAAGCCTTGATTCTCATTTATTTGGAGCAAAAATTATACTAACATAGCCAATGAGGTATAAAATAGCCCAGGGACTGGCTGCTACACTTTTGTACCTTCATGAAGAGTGGGAACAATGTGTGGTTCATAAAGATATAAAGACTAGCAATATCATGTTAGATTCAAATTTCAATGTCAAGCTTGGCGATTTTGGCCTTGCAAGACTTGTAGACCATGAGTTGGGCTTACAAACAACTGTTTTGGCAAGTATAATGGGCTACCTAGCCTTGGAGTGTTTCACCACTGACAAGGGTTCTAAAGAATCTAATATTTATCATTTTGGTGTTGTTTATATTGAGATTGCAAGTGGAAGAAATCCAATTGAGCCACAAGCAAAACTAAATAGGGTAAGGCTTGTAAAGTGGGTGTGGGATCTCTATAGAAAAGGTCAACTATTTCAAGCTGTTGATAACGAATTAAGTATGGAATTTGATAATCGGAAAATGGAGTGCTTGATGGTAGTTGGCTTAAGGTGTTGCCATCCTGATCCGTCAATCCTACCCTCTATAAGGCAAGTGATGCATGCTCTTAATTTTGAAGCCCATTTTCCCAAACTTCCATCAAAGTTGCCAATGCCAATGTACTTTGGACCTCCAATGCATGTCATGCTCATGCCCCAAACCTGCTAGAGTCTACTGCATGAGAAAACTATCCATTAAGAAAAACTTGTAAATTTTATTTTCATATAGGGCATTCTTTGGGAATTCTCTTCATTTAGGCTTTCGTATCATCAAACAATGGAATTTACGTTAAGTACTGATTCATTAGGATGTGTTAATAGGTAGGTGCGTGCATTTTTTTCTATTCACTAATGAACTTGTCCAAGTAATTTATATGGTTCTCACTCTTTCTCTCCTTCTATTCACTATACATACATACATACATACATATATATATATATATATATATATAGAGAGAGAGAGAGAGAGAGAGAGAGAGAGAGAGAGAGAGAGAGAGAGAGAGAGAGAGAGTACAAGAGTAACTTTTTGTCATTTTAATTATATCACTCTGTTTTTTATTGCTTTACTATATTCAATATCACATAATTGAATTACACATTTTCTTTGTTGTTAATACAGATACCGAATTTTGTGTTAATCGAATATTATTTACTATATGATATAATATTTTACAAATATTACAAATAAAATAGCAACTAATATTAATTACCTTTTTAGTTTGCAAGTATATATGAAGTGTAATACAACCAATGAAGTGTAATATAATTTAAATTAATCCATGTACCATAAAAATAGTTTCCTACTACAATTTTCAAAATGAAGTAATAGCATATTGGCTAGTTCATAAAATATTAGCCTCCTAATATCACTCATCACTATAAGTGAGAGCTCTATAATATATAGATATTAACAAAGCTTGCAGCTCAAGTTGTGTATCTCTCAAAATACACATTTTACAATGGTATAACTGCAAGTGACATCTAAACTGTCACTATGATAAATATAGTTCAACACCATACCGTAATCCTCTTTGGAATATGTAATCGCAAGAACATATCTAGGTCTTGCACACCTAGGATCGATCCACAAACTCCAAGAGCCTTTAGTAAAAGCAAGTAACATCCTATGAGTAATGCACAGTAGATGCTTTTGACCATTAGATACTAGAAAAAAGGGTTTATAACTTAGCAATGTTGGTGCCTAACACCTTACTACCTTAGCTTCAAACTCGAATATTGAAATGTCGATTATATGTTTCTATTTCAATTAGAGTTTACTTGTAATTTTTCTTTTCCAATACTATAATTACATGTTCCTTTTAAATTTTCTTTAAAAATTAAAGTGGCAATTCCATCATTAGAATGTTTCTAAACAGGGGTATGATATGTAGATAATCAATTTCTCACTTTAAGAGACCCTAAAATTGAATTATATAAAAGTTAAAGCCAAAAAATTAATATGCAATTTCGCGTATCTTATTTATCTGAGAAACACTTATAAAGAGAATAGATTCTCCTTCTCATCCACAAATCTTATCTTGATTGTTAACTAGGCATGTCACATTGTCACTACACTATAACAAATACAATTGCACAAATTATTGCTGTCATTCTTCTCTAAATATACAAGAGAAATCTGCTACCAATATCAAATCTAATCCCAACTCTTGAACAACAATCGAAGAAAATGGTACATTGTAATACATAGCTCAATAGTAAAGACGTGGTCATCAAAAACTTTTCTATGGATGTAGGCCTTCATACCAAACCACACAAACTCTCTCTCTTTCTTTCTTTCTAAATCTTTTATTTTCTTCAATTTATTATTAGTATCAGAGCTATGTTCAAACGTATCTTTTCTAACACAATAATGCCTTCAAGCATAGTTGTCAAAATGTGAATTGTATCGTAAATCTTATTTTCATGTATTGTGTATCGTGTCGTGTCACATATCGTATCGTATCATGTATAGTAAAATACACAAAAACTTAATAAAATTTATAAAATATATATATATATATATATTTATATATACATATATATAAAAGGTAAATTCATTATAAATTTTGAATATATACAACTAATGCCTAATTTATCATCACTTATGTAATAATGTTGACAAACTGACTAAATAAATCAAACTAGCATGCATTTATAAAATACACATTCAAATTGATTAAACTCAGAAGTGATAATATATTACAAATGACTCAAAATATTAAATTTTTTTAATCATATTCACCATCTTGCCTAATCAACTTCATCTAAGTCAATGTTATCATCATGTTCATCATTTTATAAACTTATTTCTTCATTGAAATTTTCTTCATCAACATCAACATCAACATTTACTATCTCTTGTTCATTTATTTTAATAATTAATATATATATATATATATATATGTTTCTTCTTGACATTCTAGTTTCTTAGACTTATAAGAATAATGATAAGAATAAAAAAATAATTATATTATCAGTTAATACAATATTCATAGAATCATAGTATAGAAAAAAAAATTTGTAAATAAGAATGTGTGTGGTCCAAATTTTGTAAGAGAAAGGGGGGAAAAAACAAAGACTTATGGACTTGCCATTATTAGACTAAATTAAGTATCTAATAATTTTATGTCCAAAACAAGTATAACAACTTGTTAGATTCAAATAATAGTGCAAATTGTAACCCCACCAAAAAAAAAAAAAAAACTCACTTTAAAGCTTCTGTTTATATATCATATGAAACGTACAATTTTACGGTACGATACGATTCATATGATACGCACAATGTATCATATGATTCATAAGCACTTCTTATACACCCTTATTATATGAAACTTTACACGATATATATCATGTATCATACAATACTGACAACTATGCTTAGAGGTACATTAATGAATAGAAATACCAAATTGTTAGTGTAGACACATGAATGCACATGAATATGATTAGTGTCAGTGATTTGGTTAATCTAAGGATCTCAATTAGAAATTGACAAGTTTTAATTCAAGAGTTGTGTGATTGTTTGGGAAATGATCTGGTAGGCTTCATTTGGATGTCATATGTACAAGATATATTCTTAATAATTATGCTATTTTTGTGCTTATTGAAACCTAAACTACAATTACCAAATTTTGTAATGAATTTGTAGATATGGCAAAACGAGTCAAAATTTTTTGACCCAGCTTGAAAAATACCCAACCCGAACCTGATTTTTTTGACTCGAAGCAAAAATGGGTTGACCTGTGACCTAACTCGTGTTTTTTGCAAGTCAACTAGACCCGACCTGACTCGTGACTCGAACAATTAAAAAAAATTGGTAAAAAAAACAAATTAAGACAATATTGGTTTAATTGTTTGTTGTGAGTTTTAAGGAAATAATTGAGACATTTACATAACTGCATGCAAATGAATTGAAAGGTGAATAGTTGAGCATTTTGTTATAAGTAAAGATTTTTAGATATCAAATAGCAAAGTACATGTCAAGATAGGTTTAATTGTTTGTTGTGAGTTTTAAGGAAATAATTGAGACATTTACATAACTGCATGCAAATGAATTGAAAGGTGAATAGTTGAGCATTTTGTTATAAGTAAAGATTTTTAGATATCAAATAGCAAAGTACATGTCAAGATAATTTGGTTACAGTTAAGTAAAAAACATGAATTTAAACTTGTAGACATGTGTGAGAGACATTCATAAGTGGGAAAATAGTGAAGCCAAAGTATCAAATTAACATAAATTATAAATGCTTAGACCTATTTTTTAACAATTTATGTCCAAAAGAAACGGTTTTTCAAAATAAATTATGATATTTTCTAGAGTGAGTATTGCTTAATAATGATATGATATTCATAAAAGAGATCATGTATAAATAAGTAAATAATGAAACTTTAATGTATATTCTCAAATTGAAATAAAATGCTAACCACAATTGATAGTAGAATATAAAATTAATTATCAAGATTGTAAATTTCTTATATATTTTTATTTTTTGTCAAATGAGTTATCCAATAAGTCATTTGTAATTTTGTTTTATATTTTAGGATGTTGATATTGTGTAGAAATAAAATTTGTGTATATATATATATTTTTTGATAAACACACATAGATATATTATTAGGATATTATTGAGATTTGTATAATTTTAAAATCATTGAATAAGTATTAATAAGTTCAACTGAATTCATTCTTGATATAAGTAGTGAATTCAAAGTAAAGTATTTTACATTAAGTAATTTGTTGCATGACTTTCCAAATGACAAATACAAGTTGTTTATTTTCTATTAAAAAAAATCATGTGAAAAAAAGGGTCAACCCGACCCAACCTGCCCGTAACCTGATTGACCTGAACCCATTTTGACTCAACTTATTTGACCCACAATCCAATTTACCTGAACCGGCCCAATCCACACATTTTGCCATGTCTATGAATCTGTGGCACTGGAATCTGCTACCTACTTAATTGCATAGCAACTTGACAAATACTATTCACTATGAATCAGACTATACAATAAGGGAGATAGAAGCTTAAACCACGGCTATGATGTTACATCATTCACTGCAATGTCAATCATTTGTCTAGTAGAAATCACTCTGTCCAATGTTTGGTCTGGAACCGTGATCCCAAATGTCTCCAAGTCTGCAACAATTGCAATGGCTGCATCTAGTTCCCCAAGATCGAGACATAACATGATGATTTCATCATAAAGTTGATTGCAACAGAGGAAACACAGTAAGATAAGTTTTATGTTAATGATTTCAAATAGCCAAAAAAGATATGCAATTTTAAGGCTTTTTTGGATTGGACTTTTTTCCGATGAATTAATTAACCATGATGAATGGTGTGTTTGGATATCGCTTATTTTTCTGAAAATTAAAAAATTTATTGCTGAAAACAATAAAAAAATAATTTTTGGGTTACTGTTCACTCCCCCAAACACTGTATATTTGCCTTAATGCATTGTTCATGTCTCATGAGTAATGCAAAAGGCACTGGTCAAAAAAGAAAAAAGAAAAAAAAATGCAGATGCAAGGAAAATAATTTCTATCCAAACGCATATTAAGTTTCAAAGTTTCCATGCTCAAAGAAATATATATATATATATATATATATATATATGTGTGTGTGTGTGTATGTGTGTGTGTGTATATATATATATATATGCATTGTATCTGAATGCAAGAAGACTACTAAAATGCTAAAAATAAGAATCATGGACAATTTAGGACCCGTTTGGATTGAGGTGGGAGTGGAAGGGAGTAGAGTAGAAGTGATTGAAAATAGGCTAATTTTAGGTCATTTCTACTCTACTCTACTCCACTCTCCCTCTCTCCTTCAATCAAAACAAACTATTAGAGAAAGTTCATCGACGATGTTCCACTAATCATGCAACTCTTAAATTGCGCTTTTTTGTGGACATTGCTCTATAGAGAGATCAAGTTTATCCATGAAAGATTTTCAACCTTTTCTTAGTGGGCATATAAACAAACTTCCAAAATTGATATAGCAAACAACATACAGATGTGATGCCCAACACATGGAAAGTGGTCAAATTAAACTGTCAAATCAGTTAGTTACTTTTTCATTTTTTTTCACAAAAAAATTTCTAAAATGGTATACTAATTGAAAGCTTAGATTTGTGCTAAAACACAAAAGCTTGTTTAGACCCCCAAATTAAAAAAAAAAAAAAAAAAAAAAAAAAAAAAAAAAAAAAAAAACACAACTAGATAACTTTTACTCTAACTTATACAAGATAACACTAAGACATGTTATCGAAGAGGAAATCGAAGAATTTGGCAAAAAACCTCTTCGCGACCCTCCAAGACGAAATCGATCCACTAGTGAATAAGTTGGAGTACACAAATAATTTACCCAATGTACTTGAGCCCTCCATGCTCCTACTACCAATGGATTTCTCGGAGTCTTATCTTCACTAGCTTTCTAGATCCAACAATACACCTGATTGCATCCACCAAGCCTCACAGGCTTCTTTTGGCAAATCCCCAAAACTTCCCAAACTCCAAAACACTCTCTACACTCTGAAAAAGTGTGGGTTGTGTTTGGGTACAAATCTCTTTTCAATGTATGACAATGGGAGAGAGAATGAGAAGAGGCTAGAATGATTTCTCACTAAGGATGAGTAGCTCTCTCTTTAAAAGATGGGTGTGTTGTGTTGTAGAAAACCTATCTAGGGTTTTTCTTTCTGAATAGCATCTTATACTTTTGTGGGTAATGAGGGTATATTTAGTATGGGTGAAGGGTAAAAATGTCACACTTAAAATCCTTTAAGTAGAATGTTTTGCGGGTATCTCGCAAGATGGCCTATCTCGTGAAGCACTTGCAATGCAGTTGGCACTTGACTCTTCAGCTTCCAGCATGTGCTTCTCATGTGCTCTTTTCGCGGGTTACTCTTCTCGCGAACTTCTTGCAAACTAGTCGCAAAATTGCATTGATTCTTCAATTCATGCTCGATTCTTCTCCAACTTAATACTAAACCCAATACAATAAAATCCCACAAAATATAAGGAACAAAATTAATGCAATTACAACACTTTTTGTCGTGGAATAAACCCAACGTAAAACATAGTTGTAAATCACAACTTCACACTAACATATGTTTTTAGGGCATGCGTTAATATAACCCAACCAAAAAAATATGATCTTTCTTTATCAGTAAAGACCAGGATCTTACCTCCCAAATATGTAGCCAAGATTGTGCGTTGTCTGCAGGATCTTCAAGAAAAATGATGGCAATGGAGCCTTTATTGCTGTGCTCAATATCATGGCAAGCGTGTTCAATAGGCGATATTTCCCAACACACACACACACACACACACACACAAAGGGAAAAAGAAAGAAGAAAGCTAGTTTTCACAAGAGAAATGCTATGTTCACAACATTTTCACAACAAATCATAAAGTAATAGGTTGTGGTGGGTTGTTATTGATAGGCAAAAAAGTATTTTCATTGGTAAGTTTAAATTAGAACCAATAACAATTTACCATATATGATTTGTTATAAAAGTGTTGTGAAAAATATTGTGGATGTCGCACTTTATTTTTCACAATACCTTTATTTTTAGCTGTAGTTGGTTCAAGTATGATATTATTTTTTTTAGCATATAAAGAATTAATAGTATTAATTTAGTACCTCAACAATTGCGAAAATATATATTGTGGAAATTTGTTGTGATAATATTTTATTCTTTTTAGGGTGACAGCTCATATGTAGATAAAAAAAAAAAAAGAAAAAAAAAGTGTGTTCAATAGGCGATATTTCCAAAATAAAGGAAAAAAGAAAGCCAGTGAAACTGTTTGGATTGAATAAACCAAAACTATTGTATCTTTGAGCATTGACCCTTTTTAGATATAGATGAGTTTAAATTAGAACTAATAATAATTTACCACACGATTTGTTATGAAAATATTGTGAAAATTGTTGTAGACGTAACACTCTTTTTTATTCACAATACCTTTATTTTTAGTTGTGGTTAGTTCTAGTATGATATTTTTATTATTTTATTTTGCCATATAAGGATTTAACATCTTTAACAATTGCAAAAATATTATGAGAATTTGCTGTTTTAATAGCGAAACAGTGCCTCTTCAATAAACCAAATGTATTGTAACTCTACTCATTCACACTTTTTATATAGATAGATAGAAGTTGTGGAACAACCGAAGCTCTTGGGGGTTTTCTCTCTAAGTTTCCAAGGAAACTCTTAGGTGAAAAAAGTGGCTTGTTGCCAGACAAGAATCGTTTCTCCATTCCGGTAGAACTATAGTCAGTACATTTTGCGGTTTTTCTCTTTTGAACCTTCTCTACCCACCATCAACCTACCCAGGAGTATTCTCCATGGAGGAGATCTCAAAGTGATGTGAGAAGTTAAAACTAACGGAACACGAAGCAGAACAGGTGGAGATAGATGATGAGGAGGTGACTGAGGGCTGGGTTTTAGCAGGTAAGTTTCTGTCGAAAAGACGTATTAACTTGGAGGCCGTTGTGAAGGCTCTGAAACCGATATGGAAGACAAAGGAGAACTTCGTGGTTTAGGACACAGGAGAGAACACAACACTCTTCCTGTTCCAAAAGGAAGAGGATATGAATCGGGTGCTGTGGGCGAGCCCGTGGTATTTTGATAAGTACCTTCTAGTCCCCCACAAACTGGGCAAGGGGGACTTAGTTTCTGTGTTAATTTTTGACAGATCTCCTTTCTGGATTCAGGTACATGGTTTGCCTATGAGAATGCAAACAAATGAGGTAGCAGAAAAGATTGCAAGGCCATTGGGACCGATAGAGAAGGTGGATGTAGGAATTTGGGGTTTTAGTTTAGGCAAGTACTTAAGGATAAAGTACTTAAGGATAAGAGTGAACATCGATATCTCAAAACCACTGTGTAGGGGAAGAGTGGTGTGCATGGGTACAATTGAGAAGGGTTGGGTGGATTTCCGCTACGAACGCCTCCCCATATTCTACTATTGGTGTGGCAAATTGGACCACGATGACAAAGATTGCCCTCTCTGGATTGACAGTAATGAGTCCCTAGAGCTTGAAGAGAGGCAATATGGATCTTGGCTCCAAGCAGAGACGGAAAGGCTTCAAAGGCCGCAGGTAGCGGAAGTTCCTACTCGAAAGAAAGGAAGAGAAGGAATACACAAGGGGGACGAACAACAAAAGTAATAACCAAACCATGAATAATAAGTGGAGGACGCCGGGAGTGGTGCATCGGAGTGAAGACAGTGAAATCTCCACTCCCCCGGAAATGACTACTCCGGTGTCAAACTCAGTCATGGTGGATGTGACACTATAGGAAAATAAGACAAGTGATTTTGAGGCGCAATTGAGGGAGATTGACTGCGCCATACATGCAGTAGACACGGTTAAGGAAATAATGGGAAATCGGGAGTCAAAGAAGGAAAACAGAGCAGACACAGGCTTTTCTAACATTGATCGCCCCGAGGCACTAAGGATTGGTGGGAAAGAAGAAAAGACTTATAGGGCCCAGCTCCCATGCCCAGGCCCACTAACCATCTCGGATGGCCCATATGGGCTTGTACAAAACCAACTAAAGGCCCAATGTTTCCAAAGCCATTTGGACCAATAAACAACTGAAGGGGGTTGGGTTTTAAGAAGTAAGGCAAGTGAACTACTCCAAAAAGACCATATACAAGCCATCGAACTAAAGAGTGAAAGATTAAGGTAGAAATCAAGTACTCCCAAGAAACTTCCAGAGAAAAAGAAAATCTCAGAGAATAGGGGAAAGGAGAATAAGCTTTTGTCAGGAGCTAAAGAGCTTCAGCTTTTGGAAGTGCAAATGGGGTCAACCTTGGCACATGGAAATGATTTCGATGAGATGGTGAGGATGCAACGCGCTTCACCATCGCTGGGCCTGAAACGGGGTTAAAACGAAAAGGGACAATGCCACTTAAAGAAGTCTAGGAAGAAGCTGAGTCCGAAAAAAGAAGCAAGAAGGAGGATGAAGTGGTTTTGGTGGGTCATCTTTTGGCAAAGCACATGGGATCGGAAGAGGCTGCGGCGTAGCGCCGCCGTCATCAATGAGTACTATCGCTTGGAACTGTAAGGGGCTTGGGAATCTTCGTACAATTTGTGCTCTCGAGAAGGTAGTGTCTTCTGAAGATCCCAATTTTTTTTTTTTTTTTTTTTAATGGAAACCAAACTAGTAGTTTCAGAAATGGATGGAGTAAAGGAAGGGTTGAAGCGTTCCCAAGGGCTGGTTGTTCTGAGCAAGGGTCGAAGTGGGGGTTTAGCCCTTTTGTGGAAAAAGGAGTTGAAAGTGGATATACAATCTTTCTCAGACAACCACATTGATGTGATAGTTGATCAGGGGGTCGATGGGCAGCAATGGAGGATAACAGGCTTCTATGGGAACCCGAAAACAAGTTAAAGGCAGGATTCATGGCTATTGCTTAAGCGATTATCATCTTTAAACTCATTATTGTGGGTTTGCCTTGGAGACTTCAACGAACTGATGTATGGGAGAGAAAAGGAGGGTGGCAGTGCTCGTCCGACGAAACAAATAGAGGCGTTTTGTGAAGTAATCAATTCTAGCAATCTCCGTGATTTGGGTTATAAGGGCCAAGACTATACGTGGAGTAGACGGCTAGGTAGCAAAGGATGGGTCAGGGCGAGATTAGATAGAGCATTAGTCTCAACAAATTGGGCGGCTAGGTTTCCTCAAATGGAGCTTCATCATAGGCCCAACTTTTCCTCTGATCATTGTGTATTGATTCTTAAGGATGTCTAGAATAGCAACAAGAAACGACGTAGGAAAAAAACTTTTCCACTTCGAAGAAGTGTGGCTGAAGGAAGAATCTTGTGTCGGGGTGGTGAAAGATGCTTGGGACAGAGGAACGAGTAGAGAATCAGAATCTCCTCTATCTACCTGTTTGGGTAAGTGTAGGACTTCCTTGTCTTCCTGGAATGATATTTCCTTTAGGCATGTGGGTAAAAAACTAGCGGCAATGCAAGCTAGGCTGGAGGTTTTGGAATGTAAAAGGGGGTCATTAGCCACTTTGGAGGAGATTGAATGCACAAGAATGAAGATAAACAAGCTATTGGACGTAGAGGACATCATGTGGCGCCAGAGGTCAAGGATTTGCTGGCTAAAGCATGGGGATAAAACACCTCTTTCTTCCATACTAAGGCCTCAAGTAGGTACCAATGCAACACCATACAAGGTGTGTTGGATGAAACAGGTTGTTGGCAAAGTGAAGAAGAGGGAAATGGAAAATCCTTTGAGGACTATTATGTGAACCTATTTACCACGTCCAACCCAGAAATAAGTGAGGAGCTTATCCAATCTATCCACAGGAAGGTGACGGACCCAATGAATGCTATCCTTACACGAAATTTTCAAGCTTTAAATGTGGATTTTGCTCTGAAGCACATGTACCCCACCTTTGCCTCAAGTCCAGACGGGATGCCTCCAATTTTTTACCAGAAATTTTGGCCTAAGGTATGCGTTGTTGTCATAAAAACTCTTAGATTTCTTAAACTTAGGCATCATTCCCCTACACTTCAATGAGACCCACATTGTTCTGATTCCAAAAGTAGATGAGCCAAAAAGGGTGATAGACTTCCGCTCGATAAGTCTGTGTAACGTTGTGTATAAAATTGCTTCCAAGTCTATTGCCAATAGGCTTAAGCAAGTGTTACCATAGCTGGTGTGTGAGAACCAGAGCGCATTTGTGGTTGAAAGGCTCATTACAAACAACATGTTGGTGGCACCAGAGACAATGTATCACATTAACTAGAAAAGGAAAGGCCTGGTGGGAGAGATGGCGTTGAAATTGGACATGAGCAAGGCATACGACAGGGTGGAATGGAGATGCCTGGAGTGGATAATGCAGAAAATGGGATTCGTGGAGAAATGGGTAACCCTTGTCATGCAATGCCTTAGCTCAGTCACTTATGCCATTAAAATCAATGGAGTCCCTCGAGGTCACATTATTCCTTCCAGAGGGCTTTGCCGCCAAGGGGACCTACTGTCTCCCTACCTATTCCTCATTTGTGCGGAAGGCCTATCAGCAATGCTCCACCAAGCAGTGCAAGAGAAGACGCTAAGAGGGGTTTCAATCTGTAGAAGAGGGCCAAGAATTTCCCATCTCTTTTTCGCGAACGACAGCATAATTTTTAGGAGAGCTACTGAAGTAGAGGGGTCGGAAATTCTAAGAATCCTCAAAGTATAAGAGTCCTCTTCGGGGCAGCAGCTAAACAAATAGAAAACCTCACTATATTTCAGTAGAAATACAATGGGGGAAATGCAGACAAAGATTAAAACAATGTTTAGCGCCCAAGTGATCAAGTAGCATGAAGCATATCTCGGTCTCTCCTCCCTCATTGGTATGTCCAAAACAAACTCTTTTGCTTAATTGAAGACCAAGGTGGCTAACAAACTGTCTGGATGGAAAGAAAAGCTCCTATCGGCTGCCGGTAAAGAAGTGCTCATCAAGGTTATGGCCCAAGTAGTCCTGACCTACACTATGAGCTGCTTTAAGCTCCCAGACAATCTTTGTGATGATCTCACTAGCATGATAAGACAATTCTGGTGGGACCAAAGAAAAGACGAAAAGAAACTAGCTTGGGTAAGTTGGGAGCGTATGTGACAATCCAAGGAAAATGGCGGAATTGGTTTCAGGGACTTGAAAAGCTTTAACAAGGCTCTCTTAGCAAAACAAGGGTGGAGGCTTCAGACAAACACTCAGTCTCTATTCTCAAGGGTATTCAAGGCTAAGTATTTCCCAGATAGTGAGTTCATTGAAGCTTCTCTTGGCAATCATCCTTCTTTTTTTCCTGGAGGAGCATAATGTCTACCCAAGCTGTAGTAAAGAAGGGAAGTAGGTGGAGGGTGGGCAACGGTAAAAGCATTCAAATCTGGTAGAAAGATTGGCTACCCTCCAAATCTTACCCACGGATTCTCTCTCCCGCACAGGTCCTGTGGGAAAGCGCAAAGGTTAGTGACCTTATTGTTGAAGCTTTAGGGGAGTGGAACTATGTTGTAGTCAGACACCTCTTTAGCCTTGAAGATGCAGACTTGGTTCTGAGCATTCCTTTAAGCCAAAGATTGCCTATGGATAGAATTGTATGGGGTGGAACAAGAAATGGGAAATTCTCTGTTAGTAGTGCTTACCACAGCATCAGGGAGCTAGAGAATATTAGTAGGGAGGAATGCTCTGATGGGTTGGGAATGAAACAATTATGGAAAAGCATATGGAACTTGAAACTCCCCAACAAGATTCGGAGTTTTGCCTGGAGAGCTTGCGGTGAAGCCTTAGCAACCAAATCTAACCTGAAGAAGAGACAAATCACCAAGGATGATCTGTACACTCAGTGCAGGAAGGAGGCAGAAACTAGCATGCATCTATTTTGGTTCTGCGACAGGGCGAAGGACATGTGGAGTAACAGCAAGACGGTGCTCCCTTTCTCTATAGACCACAGATGGAGTTTCATCGATGTAATGTGGCAGATGGTGAAACATAGTTCGATATGCCTAGGTTTAATGGAAAAAATTCTATCTCTGTGTTGGAAATTTGGAAGGAAAGAAACTTCGTTCGAAACAGGGGTGGAAAACGTGAAGGAAAAATCTTGGCCAGGTGCTCGGCATCTCTAGTGGAGGAATTCAGAGCTGCAAATGAAAGAGTAGTTCATAAAAACCCAGAACGGCAAGATAGGTGGCACCCTCCAGACTCCCCTCGCTTCAAAATGAATGTAGATGTAGCGATTTTTAATGATTTGCAAGTTATGGGTGCGGGGATGGTGTTAAGAGACTCTCAAGGCATGGTCTTGGCAGCAATGAGCAAGAGAATCCCAGCCAAAGTAGCAGCGCTAGAAGCTGAGGCGAAATCCATGGAAATTGTAGTCCATTTCGTGTGGGAGATGGGGTTCAGGGAAGTGTATTTCGAGACCGACTCTAGCACCCTTAAGAATATCTTGACAGGCCTATCGGAGGCTCCCGCGTCTCTTGAAACAGTCACGGACAACATATTGGCCCAACTGGATAAGTTCCGTTTTGTATCTTTCAGTCATGTTAAAAGGGATGGCAATAGGCCAGCCCACAACTTAGCCCAATTTGCAAAACAAGTGGGTGATTTTGTAGTATGGTTGGAGGAAACTCCCAACCCGATTGAGGACGCGTGTTCGCAGGATGTATCTTGTTATGTTTCTGAAGTTTTATAAGATTTTCGGTCTTCCAATCAAAAAAAAAAAAAGAAAAAAAAAGATAGAAGTTGTGATTGTACTTCGTTAATTTCAACTTTTGTAGTAGGAAGCTACGAGCCTATGAGATAGGACCAATAAGTATCATTTGTGTGGCGCCATAGGAATTTGGTCCTTGTTAGGAAATCCAAGTTCAACTTGTTGGACGCTGCGTGAAGCAACCGACTCTATTGACCAAATAAGGGGCAATGGCAAACCCAAAACTATAGTATATATATTGAGAACGAAGGTTTCCAGAGTTCATTTGAATATCAGAGTTAAAAAAGGCAACAATCCAACTCCAAGTGTTAATCTTTATTTGTACAGCCCGGTGGAGGTACTACACGTCAGAAAAGTGAACAAGTTGTTCACATGGTTCCCATAAAAAAAAAGTTGTTCACATGGTGATTATTAATTAATCTAGTCTAAAGTTTTTATATAGTAGTCCAAGTCAATCCAATTACTTCAAGTTGGTGCCATGCTTTATAATTTGGTAGACCTGGCAGCTGGCAAGTGTTGACGAGGAATGACGGACAAAATTGGCTTCTACCATTTTCAGGCAAAATAAATAGCATTCTACCCCCTTTTCCAAACTAATTAGGGAGATGTTCCTCTTTTAAAAATTGACTTTTTCAAAACCAAGTTAAGTCCTATAGTAACGTTTTTAAAGACCTATAGTGGCTTTTTTTTAACTCAAACTCCATGAAATCGAGTTATAGGTAAAAAAATTGCATATAACTTGACTTCATGGAAATCGAGTTACAAAACGCCACTATAGGTCATTAAAACGTCATTATAGGCTCCTTAAAACGCCACTATAGGGTTTCAAATTTTTTTTTTTTTTTAACTCGATGTTGAAAAAGTCGATTTTCAAAAGATGGGCATTTCCCTAATTAGTTTGGGAAATGGGGTAAAATGCTATTTATTTTGCCCGAAAAGGGCAAAGGCCAATTTTGTCCAAGGAATGACAGATTAAAGAATGCAAATCATTTGTACCACTTTTTATGTACCATTATATATTCCACCAATCATTACTTACCATATATATAATTGCTTTCCATTTTAAACTTCAATTATATTATAAGGAAAGTAAAATGAAAACATGGCAAGTAATGATTGGTGGAACATAGAATAGTACACAAAAAGTGGTACAGAATTAACATGCTGACATACGAATAGACCAATATCCCAAAAAAAAAAAAAAAAAAAGTCCAATTAAACCATGGCTTACAAATAGGTACTTCCATGACTTCCATCTAACAATCTAACTGACCTTCACTATTCCTCTCTGCATTCAACCATGGCGCTCTCCAACATACCTTCTTGCCTTGTTCAACCTCCTCAAAAAGTCCACTTTCTTTTCAATCAGCTCTTCATCTTCTTTTTGTTGCTACTTCCCAATGCAATGTCAATTTCCTTCAACTTCCCTCGTTTCAACACAGATAACAGTAACCTAACCTTACAAGGTGATGCATATACGAGCCCAGATGGTCTCCAACTCACAAAGGATACTCGTGACGGCTCCATCAACGAAAGGGTTGGTCGTGCCTTATATTATGAACGAGTTCACCTTTGGGATAATAGCACAGGGAAGCTTAAAGTTACAGACTTCACCTCGAACTTCTCCTTTATCATTAAAGCTGTTAATCAGTCTGCTGGTGTCGGTGATGGGCTTGCTTTCTTCATCACACCATTTAATTCTAGAATCCCTAACAATTCAGAAGGCGCGTTTCTTGGACTGTTTAGTAATGAAACCGCTATCAACGGCACTGAAAATCAAATTGTTGCCGTTGAGATTGACACTTACGAAAACGTGTGGGATCCGCCATCGTTTTCTCATGTGGGAATCGATATCAATTCCATTGTCTCAAAGAGAAATGTGACTTTGCCACCAAGCATTAATATTACGAATGGGTCAACAACAAATGTAAGGGTAAGTTACGACTCAACATCCCAAAATCTTAGTGTGCTCCTTACTTATGCTACTACACCAGCATACAGTTGGAATTCTAGTCTTTCATATATTGTTGACTTGACTATTTTGCCGGAATGGGTTAGCGTTGGTCTCTCCGCTACTACAGGTGCGTCGGTTGAGTTACATACAGTACTTTCTTGGTCATTTAATTCAACTTTAGAGGCTGGAGATGTGTCTACTCAACCAAACAACACGGGAAATGGGAGCACGAAAAACAAATTGGGGTTGATCATTGGTTTAGCAGTGAGTTCCGGTGTAGTGACTTGTGGTATAGGTCTACTTTGGTTTCTTTGTTGGAGAAAAAAGGCGGGTGGAAATACAGAAGATTCGGGTGATGATGACAGTATGGATGATGAATTTGAAAAAGGAACAGGGCCAAGGAGGTTCACATACCGTGAACTTCTCAATGCAACAAAAAACTTTGCTGAGCGAGGGAAGCTTGGAGAGGGAGGATTTGGAGGAGTTTACAAAGGTTTGTTAAGTGAATCCAATGTGGAAGTTGCAGTTAAGAGGGTCTCAAAAGGATCAAAGCAAGGAAAAAAGGAGTATAAGTCAGAAGTGAAGATCATTAGCCGTTTGAGACATAGGAATTTGGTTCAACTCATTGGTTGGTGCCATGAACAGCGTGAGTTACTTCTTGTGTATGAGTACATGCCTAATGGAAGCCTTGATTCTCATCTCTTTGGAGCAAAGATTATGCTAAAATGGCCAATAAGGTATAAAATAGCTCAGGGATTGGCTTTTGCATTACTCTACCTTCATGAAGAGTGGGAACAATGTGTAGTGCACAGAGATATAAAGTCTAGCAATATCATGTTGGATTCAAACTTCAATGCCAAACTTGGTGATTTTGGCCTTGCAAGACTCGTAGACCATGAGTTCGGCTTACAAACAACTGTTTTAGCTGGGACCATGGGCTACCTTGCCCCAGAGTGTTTCACCACTGGTACAGCTTCTAAGGAATCCGATGTTTATAGTTTTGGGATGGTTTGTCTTGAAATTGCATGTGGAAGAAAGCCCGTCGATCCACAGGCAGAACCAAGCAAGGTTAGGCTAGTAGAGTGGGCGTGGGATCTCTATGGAAATGGTCAACTCCTTGAAGCCGTTGATAAAAGATTAGGTATGGAAATTGATGAAGGGCAAATAAAGAGCTTGATGGTGGTTGGATTATGGTGTTGTCATCCTGATCCCACTAGCAGGCCTTCTATAAGGCAAGTAATACACGTTCTTAATTTTGAAGCTTCTTTGCCCATCCTTCCATCAAAGTTGCCGGTGCCAATGTATGTTAGGCCCTCAATGGACCTATGTATATTTTCCAATACTTCATCGGGTTTCACCAGATCTAAAGATGAAATGCAATGTTCATGTAGTAGTTGTTCTACTAATTCGTCTATGTCAACTGGCCCAAACAAACCTCTTCTATATTCAAGCAAAGCTGAAGTGGAGTTAGCTTCAACTATGCATTAATGTATATGATAATTCAAACTTTTGTAATGAACTTGAAAACATGCATGTATCATGAATGTAAAATTTTATTTAAAAGTGTCTTTCCTGAATGGTTTGAAGAATGAAGTATGTTTACAAAATAGTTTATAAAAATTCACATTTTACCCAAAATTCATATTCCGACTGTGCCTCAATATTGGGAAACTAGATGTGCCATTGGAATGAATATCTCTTGGCTGTACTTTAGATTTCAAATGAAAAGCAGATTACAAATAAAATAGTTTTACCTACTCAAAGACAAAAATGGATGCAATTGACTAGCATTACAACGTAGGGCCTGAGTAATTAACTAGTTAATAACCACTTATGAAAGTTAGAATAAACACAAGAATTAGTAGTTGTTACAAAAACCTATACAAAAGGAAACACAATGCAGCTTAGAATACTACGCTGCATCACTAGGGCTGTCCACGGGTCGGTCCGGGTCGGGTTTGTGCCCAACTCGGAACCGACCGCCAGAATCGAGTGGAAAAAAATGCACCCGCCGTCGACCCGCTGGAGTAATCAAGTCGGGCAGTTTAGACCATCAACGGGTGGTGGGCGGATCGATTGGAGTCATAGATCTGAGAAGACGACGAGAAAACAGTGAAAAAAACACAGATTCGGTGAAGAAACGTAGATTCCAACGATAGTTTTCCAGATTCTGGCGATATTTTCCTTAGATCCGATGAGATTTCGCCAAATCTAGCGAAAATCTCATCGGATTTTATGAGATTTCGCCAGATCCAGTCAAAATATCACCGAATCTAAGGGAAATATCGCCAGATTCTGGAAAATTATCGCCGGATTCTGGAAATTTTGCCGGAATCTGGAAATCTTTCGGTCGGTTTGGGTTTTTTGAGTTTTAGGGGACGAAAACCGACCCACCGGAATCTGTTTTTGGTGGTGAAGACCCGCCACCGTCCTGTCGGAGCAGTCGAGTCGGCTGGATTCAAGTCGGATCCAGTTGGTTCTTCGGGTGGGTCGGGTTGCCGGATCAATCTGGACAGCCCTTTGCATCACTTTACCACTCACAAGTATCACTTACTGTTGTATGGTAACATTAAGATTATCTATATTGCTATTTAAGGGACTATCCTTGTTTGGACGGGAATTTATTTGTTCTAAAATACCCCTACAATCTATGTTTAAGTAGGGACAAAACTTGGTAAAAATACTTCTTTAACTCTCACTGAAATATTGCCTACAAAACAAGACCACTCTCTTGATGGTGTTCAAATTACTTTATCCATTTATAAAAAAAAAAAAAAAAAAAAAAAAAAAAAAAAAAAAAAAAAAACAATTTTCTTTGTAAAAACACATATGCTTTACTGATTAAAAAAAGAAAAAAAAAAAAAAGCCGTACACAAATTTGAGACACAAACTCCATACTTCTACCTAGCAGTTTTAAATTTCCCCCTTATCATTAACCGGTTTTTTTTTGGCTAAACATATATTTCTTTTCTTTTCTTTTTTAGAAGCCAGTTAAACATATATTTCAAGTTTTGTAGTTATCATCTGATTAAAAACTCCTCAATTTTAGCTACAAATTTTACCATTCCACTAATTTCTCCCCACTATCAGCCATTACTTGATCAGTTATTCAATCAGTCCTCTACAAAAGCAGTTAACCAAAATCACAATTCTTACCCCTACCTCTAGATTACATATAAATATATATATATATATATATATATATATATATTTTTAATACGATTGTGGAAAGTACCTTCAATGTTGAAGAGGGGTACTGCACCTATAGATTACAAATGAAATCGATTTTTATGATTGTAGAAGGCGCCTTGAAAGTGTGAAGAGGGGTACTGCGTAGGAGGTATATATGTGTTTTTCAATGAATATAACTAATATTTGAATTTTACATAAATATTTACACGTGATATGTATTCTTTCGTTCTTTGTGATAATTTTTATTTTTCTTGATCAGTGTCACTAAAGTTTTACAATCTCTATAGAAATAGATACAAGAAAAGGAAACTCTACTTACAAAAACAAAAGATCTTTTTTAATTGTTCCTGCTCAAACAGAAAAAAAAAAAAAAAAAAAAAAAAGCTTTTCTATCTCAACGGTATCTTAATGTTCATAGCTCATTTCTTTTTTATTTTTTAATAAAGAAATAAACAGCCTTCTAACACTTTTTTTAATCATCGTCGCCTCATTTGTAAAATTTGATGAGGATTGTGCAATTTGTAGTTGGTTTTTGTTGAATTTGGCCAAGTTACTTTTGTTAATCCTTATTCTAATTATATGGACTTTGAAGTGCTTTTCTTTATTTTCATATTTACTTATCATTATCTTTCTTTTCTTTTCTTTTTCTGTATGATATGCCTTTGTGGGTTAAAGCTTACTCATTACCTTAAAAAAATGGAATATTTATTGCTTTTCTTTCAATACAATATTGCAATACGTAGAACTTTGTTTTTTTTTTTTTTTAAATCTTTGATTACAATATTACCATACGTAAATTTTTTTTTTTTTAAATAACTGTGCAATTTGGATAAGTATTAAATTGTGTTACTCTACTATTATCAAAAAAGATGAACAAAATAATTATATTGCAATCTTAATTAATGAAAAAGATAGTATTAAACTTGACAAACGGTTCAATTTGGACAAAATTGCAATATAATTAATACGTTTATAGATTACTTATAGAGAAAGTAGTTATATTTAACCCTTACTCTTCTTTTTTTGTCTTTTTTTTAGGGTGACATATGAACAATTTTGTTGAATTGCATAGTAGGCACATTAGATGAGTTTGGGTGAGACACTTTACAAAAATTATTGTATGATTCCAAGCTCACATAAAGTGGTGGTCATCTATCAAGTGGTTGTTAATGACTCTTTTTGTATATAAGAAAAAATATTTATCCTACCTATCCCTATATTTATCAATTTGTGTAATTATATGTTGGATTCAATATATTGTTTTTTGAAATATTAATGTACGGTTTAGCTTTATTTTTCTCAATCACATCTCTTCCATATGAAATTAATTATCCCTAACAATTTTCGTGCCTTTCACTACAACTTCTTTTCATTTTTTTCAAGAAAATACATTTTAAAAATTAAATGATATTATTGCTCACGTGAGAGACTTCCCATAATCACAATCTTATTAAATTATTTAAATTAAAACTATTTAATTTTATTTAGTCATTTGAAACTTTTGTTATGGATGCGTACTTAATGGCTACATATTTTGACTAAGTGGCTACCTTTTAGGATTTTTTTATAAAAAAGCTAGCCTCTGAGCACGCGTTCACATGCGTGCTCAAAGGCTTTTCTAATTTTTGAGTAAATGTTAATAATTTGCATCTATTATAAATTGGGATTACTACATTTTTAATTACAAAAATAACTAAGAGTGTGATGAGTGTTATGCGTGGAGAAAAGTTAATAATTTTAATACTTGGTACAAATGCATGAGACTCATCATATCTCTAGGTATTTTTATGATTGCAAAATATAGTAATTTCAATTTATAATAGATGCAAATTATTAACATTTACCCAAATGCGTATGCTCAGAGGCCAGTATTCTATTTATTGTTTTTAACAATGGACTTGTTCATACCATTGACTATACTAAATAGATGATGATATGCTCAAACAGTCACACTTGAACTATTTCTAAATTCTAAAAAAACATAAATAATTATTAAGTTTCTAAATTATTTTAAGGTCATGACAAAGCACAATTTAGTACCCAATAATTTTTATTTTATTTTTTATTTTATGAAACCCAATAAAATAGTTAAGAGACAAATGAGTTTGTTTGCCCATGGCCAAGCCCATTTGACTACCTATCATTTTTTTTTCCAAGCCCATTTGAATAGTCTACTGTTCAAATTTATTATGAATTAAAAAAAAAAAAATCAAAAGCTAGAAGATTTGAAGATGTCTGAGCATTTAAAAATTGGTTAAAGTTAAATAAAGAACAAAACCCAAGAAGGAAGTGCTTGACAGCAAACATTAAATATTAGTAGTTGACAGCAAAGCAAATATTAGTGGTTGACAGTAAAGCAAGCAGCAACAAAGAAGAAGACTTCACAAGCAGCGAAGAAGAAGACTGAATACTTTAAAGGCCAAAAACGCAGAAACAACATCGGCAAATATGAAAAATGTAGAGAGAGAAAGAGAGTAAGTGAGACAGAGAATAAGAAAAGAAACTAAAACAAATTGTTTAAATATTGCAAAAACTAACACAAATTCAAATGTTAAACCTTCCAAAATGCCCAAAAATATATATAATTAAAGAATAATTTATTGAAATAATTCAAAAAATATATGACAATTCAAAAGAGAAATATAAGAAAAAGAAAAAAGTACATGAACCCATAAAAAAATAAGTTTTAAATTTGAATGGGTCTAAACTTTAAACGATGAAAAAACAATCATCAATTCTATAATTATTTAAACAATAAAATTTTAATCTTAAAAGAAAAAGAAAAAAGAAAAAGCAAATTACAATAACACCTATCATGCTTCACGCGGTCCTTTTTATTTTAATTTTTTTTCAACCCTATTTAATTGGCCGGCTCAATATTTTTCAAATAATTCAAATTAAATAAAAACAACAAAGTAAAAAATAATAAAAGTATTGGCAAAGGAAATACTCTACGTGGCCAAGAAGCACACCGCCTTTCCTCTTGTGTACATAGTTTATTCATTGGAAAAGAGGAAGACAAAACTCCTATATATATTTGTGTGTATGTGTGTGTGCGTGTACATGTGTGACTACACAACAGAGAAATATAAGAGAAAAATGTGTTACCATCAAAAGAATAATTCAAATGTTAAAACTTTTGAAAGACTAAAAATTATTAAAGAATCATAATATTTACTTCCTATAAATTTTTGAAACAAAACAAAAATGTATATGATTACACAATAGAGAAATATAAAAGAAAAAGTGATTACCTTCAGAAGAATAATACATGATATATTCATTGAAATCAACTAAACATGTTTAAATATTGCAAAAACTAACACAAATTCAAATGTTAAAACTTCCAAAATGCCAAAAAATATATATAATTAAAGAATAAGTTATTGAAACTATTCAAAAAATATATGACTATTCAAAAGAGAAATATAAGAAAAGGAAAAAAGTACACGAACCCATAAAATAATAAGTTTTAAATTTTAACGGGTCTAAACTATAAACGATGAAGAAACAATCATCAATTCTATAATTATTTAAACAATAATATTGTAATCTTAAAAGAAAAAAAAACAAATTACAATAATACCTATCACGCTTCATGCAATCCTTTTTATTTTAATTTTTTTAACCCAATTTAATTGTCTGGATTAATGTTTTTCAAATAATTCAAATTAAATAAAAAACAAAAAGTACAAAACAATAAAAGTATTGGAAAAGGAAATTCTCTACGTGGCCAAGAAGCACACGGTCTTTCCTCTTCTGTACAAAGTTTATTCATGGAAAAGAGGAAGACAAAACTCCTATATTTGTGTGTGTGTGTGTGTGTGACTACACAACAGAGAAATATAAGAGAAAGATGTATTACCATCAAAAGAATAATTCAAATGTTAAAACTTTTGAAAGACTAAAAAATATTAAAGAATCAGAAGATTTACTCCCTATAAATTTTTGAAACAAAACCAAATGTATATGATTACCTAATAGAGAAATATAAAAAGAAAAAGTGATTACCTTCAAAAGAATAATACATGGTATAGTCATTGAAATCAACTAAACATGTTTAAATTAATATTGCAAAAACTAACACAAATTCAGATGTTAAACCTTCCAAAATGCCAAAAATATATATATAATTAAAGAATAAGTTATTGAAACAATTCAAAAAATATATGACTATTCAAAAGAGAAATATAAGAAAAAGAAAAGTACATGAACCCATAAAACAATAAGTTTTAAATTTGAATGGGTCTAAACTTTAAATGATGAAAAACAATCATTAGTTCTATAATTATTTAAACAATAAAATTGTAATCTTAAAAGAAAAAAAAAATGCAAATTACAATAATACCTATCATGCTTCACGCGGTCCTTTTTATTTTAATTTTTTTTCAACCTTATTTAGTTGTCTAGCTCAATATTTTTCAAATAATTCAAATTAAATAAAAACCAAAAAGTCAAAAACAATAAAATTATTCGCAAAGGAAATACTCTACATGGCCAAGAAGCACACTGCCTTTCCTCTTGTGTACATAGTTTATTCACTGGAAAAGAGGAAGACAAAACTCCTATATATGTGTGTGTATGTGTATGTGTGCAAGCGCATGTATGACTACACAACAAAGAAATATAAGAGAGAAATGTGTTACCATCAAAAGAATAATTCAAATGTTAAAACTTTTGATGGTCTAAAAAATATTAAAGAATCATAATATTTACTTCCTATAAATTTTTGAAACAAAACGAAATGTATATGATTACACAATAGAGAAATATAAAAGAAAAGGTGATTACCTTCAAAAGAATAATACATGATATAGTCATTGAAATCAGCTAAACCTGTTTAAATATTGCAAAAACTAACACAAATTCAGATGTTAAAACTTCCAAAATGCCAAAAAATATATATAATTAAAGAATAAGTTATTGAAAAAATTCAAAAAATATATGACTATTCAAAAGAGAAATATAAGAAAAAGAAAAAAGTATACGAACTCATAAAACAATAAGTTTTAAATTTAAATGGGTCTAAACTATAAACGATGACAAAACAATCATCAATTCTATAATTATTTGACCAATAATATTGTAATCTTATAAGGAGAAAAAAAAATTACAATAATACCTATCACACTTCATGCAGTCCTTTTTATTTTAATTTTTTTAACACTATTTAATTGGCCGGCTCAATATTTTTCAAATAATTCAAATTAAATAAAAACCAAAAAGTCAAAAACAATAAAAGTATTGGCAAAGGAAATACTCTACGTGGCCAAGAAGCACACCGTCTTTCCTCTTGTGTATATAGTTTATTCATGGAAAAGAGGAAGACAAAACTCCTCTGTGTGTGTGTGTGTGTGACTACACAGCAGAGAAATATATGAGAAAGATGTATTGTGTGTGTGTGTGTGTGTCTGACTACACAACAGAGAAATATATGAGAAAGATGTATTGTGTGTGTGTGTGTGTGTGTGTGTGTGACTACACAACAGAGAAATATATGAGAAAGATGTATTACAATCAAAAGAATAATTCAAATGTTAAAACTTTTGAAAGACTAAAAAATATTAAAGAATCAGAAGATTTACTCCCTATAAATTTTTGAAACAAAACCAAATGTATATGATTACACAATAGAGAAATATAAAAAGAAAAAGTGATTACCTTCAAAAGAATAATACGTGGTATAGTCATTGAAATCAACTAAACATGTTTAAATATTATAAAAACTAACACATATTCAGATGTTATACCTTCCAAAATGCCAAAAAATATATATAATTAAAGAATAAGTTATTGAAACAAATATATATATATATATATATATATATATATATATGACTATTCAGAAGAGAAATATAAGAAAAAGAAAAAAGTACATGAACCCATAAAACAATAAGTTTTAAATTTTAATGGGTCTAAACTTTAAACGATGAAAAAACAATCATCAATTCTATAATTATTTAAACATTAAAATTGTAATCTTAAAAGAAAAAAAAAAAAAAAAGCAAATTACAATAACACCTATCATGCTTCACATAGTCCTTTTTATTTTTATGTTTTTTCAACCCTATTTAATTGGCCAGATCAATATTTTTGAAATAATTCAAATTAAATAAAAACCGAAAAGTCGAAAACAATAAAAGTATTGCCAAAGGAAATACTCTATCAAGAAGCACACCGCCTTTCCTCTTGTGTACATAGTTTATTCATTGGAAAAGAGGAAGACAAAACTCCTATATATATACATATATATATATGTGTGTGTGTGAGTGTGTGCGTGCATGTGTGACTACACAACGGAGAAATATAAGAGAAAGATATGTTATCGTCAAAAGAATAATTCAAATGTTAAAACTTTTGAAAGACTAAAAAATATTAAGGAATCATAAGATTTACTCCCTATAAATTTTTGAAACAAAACCAAATGTATATGATTACACAATAGAGAAATATAAAAAGAAAAAGTGATTACCTTCAAAAGAATAATAGGTGGTATAGTCATTGAAATCAACTAAACATGTTTAAATATTGCAAAAACTAACACATATTCAGATGTTAAACCTTAGAAAATTCCAAAAACTAACACACACACACATATATATATATGACTATTTAGAAGAGAAATATAAGAAAAAGAAAAAAAATACATGAACCCATAAAACAATAAGTTTTAAATTTTAATGGGTCTAAACTTTAAACGATGAAAAAACAATCATCAATTCTCTAATTATTTAAACATTAAAATTGTAATCTTAAAAGAAAAAAAAAATAAAGCAAATTACAATAACACCTATCATGCTTCACGCGGTCCTTTTTATTTTAATTTTTTTTTCAACCCTATTTAATTGGCCAGCTCAATATTTTTGAAATAATTCAAATTAAATAAAAACCGAAAAGTCGAAAACAATAAAAGTATTGGCAAAGGAAATACTCTACCAAGAAGCGCACCGCCTTTCCTCTTGTGTACATAGTTTATTCATTGGAAAAGAGGAAGACAAAACTCCTATATATATATGTGTGTGTGTGAGTGTGCACGCGCACGTGTGACTACACAATGGAGATATGTAAGAGAAAGATATGTTACCATCAAAAGAATAATTCAAATGTTAAAACTTTTGAAAGACTAAAAAATATTAAAGTATCATAAGATTTACTCCCTATAAATTTTTGAAATAGAACCAAATGTATATGATTACACAATAGAGAAATATAAAAAGAAAACGTGATTACTTTCAAAAGAATAATACATGATATAGTCATTGAAATAAGCTAAACATGTTTAAATATTGCAAAAACTAACACAAATTCATGTTAAAACTTATAAAATGCCAAAAAATCTATATAATTAAAGAATGAGTTATTGAAACAATTCAAAAAATATATGACTATTCAAAAGAGAAATATAAGAAAAAAAAAGTACATGAACCCATAAAACAATAAGTTTTAAATTTTAACGGGTCTAAACTTTAAACGATGAAAAACTATCATCAATTCTATAATTATTTAAACAATAAAATTGCAATCTTAAAAGAAAAAAAAATGCAAATTATAATAATACCTATCATGCTTCACACTGTCCTTTTTATTTTAATTATTTTTCAACCCTATTTAATTGGCCAACTCAATATTTTTCAAATAATTCAAATTAAATAAAAACCAAAAAGTCAAAAACAATAAAAGTATTGGAAAAGGAAATACTCTACGTGGCCAAGAAGCACACCGCCTTTCCTCTTTTGTACATAGTTTATTCATCGAAAAATAGGAAGACAAAACTCCTACTCCTGATAAGAACTCTATTTTGATTCTGTGCTGACTCCACCATAAAATAATTTTTTTTTAACAAAGACGATGAGAAGAAAATAACATAAGAAGAGTTGATACCTCTCCTCAGCTTTAAAAAAAAAAAATTGGGGTTTGTTTTGTGCTTTTAATAGTGTTCATGATTAATCTCGCAAATTTGGAGATAAATTATCAATGTTTGAGTTTGAGTTTAAGTTGGACTCGTTAGAGAGATAGAGTTTCACTCCTTGTTAAGTTTGAATTAAACAAAATAATTTTGTTTTAAAAAAATGATAATGATGAGTTTGAGTTTAAGTTGGACTTGTTAGAAAGATAGAGTTTCATTCCTTATTAAGTTTGGACTAAACAAAAATAATTTTATTTAAATATCGTGCTGACATGGAAAATTGTGGGAGCTCTAGATGTTAGGTTCTAAAGTCTTAGGATTTTATGTATTTAGAACTCTAATTTGTATTGTTGGCAAACCATGATCAAAACAATGTGTTTAGAAGTGTTTTAGTCTTGCTCAAAGTTGTGCATTTATGTAAAGTTGGAATCGAGCTTAATGCGGAAAAGATTAATGCATTTCGGCCTGGCTCGATCGATCGAAGCTTAGGCTCGATCGATCGAAGCTCGGGCAGAATGTTTTTTCTGCAGAATTTCCAACTCAGCCCTAGTTGTTTTAAAACGTTTTTAGGGTTTCTAATTTGTCCTAAGTATAAAAGGCTAACCCTAGCCACATTTTAGTGTTGCTCATATTGCGGTTTGTGTAAATCTCTTGTGAGATCTAAAGGAGCTTTCCTTTACACAAACTTAGGGTTTTCAAGGAGAAGATTTATCTACACCTTGATGATCAACTCAGTTGCTGCCATTGAAGTTTAAAGAAAACACAAGCGGGTGTGCTTGTATCTGGTGGTGAATCCAACAAAGAAGGAGTCCGTGGATTCGGAGCTTGCACGTGGTCGTGTCAGTAAGTTCTATTGGTGGGTAGCAATAAGAAGTCGAGCGTGGGGGGTTGTAAGTCTTATTGTATGAACTTCGATTCTTTCAAGATAGTGGATTCAAGTTTACCTTGAGGATAGTTAGGTCAAATCCTCCCCAGATTTTTACATGTTTGGTTTCCTAGGTGATCATATCTTGTGCTATTTATTTTTCCGTTGCTTTGCATGTTATGATCTTTGTTATTGTGATAACCTAGATTTGTTAAATTGGACTAAGTAACAACTTGGCTAATTACCTAGGTTAAATCAATTATTTTTAAGGGGTCTAAAAACTATCAAGTGGTATCAGATCAGGTTGCTTTTTTGTTGTTGATCTTTTGATCACTAAGCTGATCCTTGACCCCTGTTGTCATGGAACACGAATACTTTCTAGTTATTCCTCCTCACTTTGATGGGAATAATTATGCTTATTGGAAAGTAAGGATGAAAGCAGTCCTGAAATCTATTGATGAGAGAGTGTGGAACTCCATTGAATACAGATGGGAGAAGCCCACTACTCCTGTTAGTGAGTGGGAAACTTCTCAAAAAGAAGCAGCTGCGTTTAATAGCAAGGCTATGAATGCTACCTTTAACGCTGTTTCTATGGAGAAATTTAAGAGAATCTCTAATGTTGAGGTTACTCATACTACTTGGAATATTCTCCAGACTGTGCATGAAGGCACAAAGGCTGTCAAAATCAATAAATTGCAGCAATTCACTTCTAAATTTGAAAGCATTAGGATGTCTGAAGATGAATCTTTTGATGAATTCTATGCTAAATTGAATGACATTGTTAATTCTGCTTTTAACTTAGGTGAAATCTATAATTAACCTAAAATTGTTAGGAAGATTCTTAGATCTTTAACTGAAGACTTTAGACCCAAGATTACTGCCATTACTAAAAGCAAGGATGTGGACTCCATTCCTGTTGATGAACTTGTAGGATCTTTTCAATCTTATAAGTTGGATCTACCCAAAACTACCAAATCCAAATCAATGTCTCTTAAGTCAGTTAATGATGTTGAAGGTGGTGGATCTGATGATGAGCTCTCAGCTACAGAGATTGCTTACCTTGCCAAGAATTTTAGAAACTTTCTCAGGAATAGTAACAGAAAGGCAAGAGGTATGAACACTACTGAACCTAGAAACTTTAGGAAGCATGATCCCACTAAGGTGAACAATAATGATAAACCTAGAGAAAAGGTAGGTCAATCTTCTAATAATTCTTTGGGTTCTCAGTGTTTTGGATGTCAAGGGTATGGTCACATGAAATCTGAATGTCCTACCTATTTGAAGTCCAAGGGTAAGGCTATGGCTGTAACCCTTAGTGATGGTGAAGTTTCTGATAATGAGTCTGATTGTGATGAGGATGGAAACTTCATTGCTTTCACCGCTACTGCTATAGTCGATGAGAGCATATCTATTGAAGAGAACCCTTCTGATGGGGAACTCTCTGAAGATGCAGATCTTCAAGAGGCCTATAATAAACTTTGCAAAGTTGCTGCAAAGGATGCTATGAATGTTGAACTTGGCCTGAAGAAAATTGAATCTCTTGAGCTTGATAAGAAGAATTTGCTTGTTAAACTCTTTGATGCTACTGAACTTTTGAACAATGTGAAAAATGAGAATATGTTTTTGCTTGATAAAGTTAAAGCTTTGGAACTTGATTTATTTGTTGCCAGATCTGCTAGTTCTAAACTTGATCAAATATTGAGTGTTCAAAAGTCTTCTTCTGACAAAACTAGATTAGGTTATGTTGAAAGCATCTCTGTGTTTGCTCCCCATTCCACAAAGTTTGTTCTTTCATCTTCTTCTGAACCTTCTGTGAGTGAGATAGTGAGTGAAACTGTCAAACCCCCTGTGAGTGAGGTTGTCAAACTCATAGAAGTTTCATCATCTAGGAAGATTAGGGTTGATCTGAAAGAGTCTAAGTCTAAGAAGCCTACCCTATCTAAGGACAAGACACATGATAAGCCTGCATTGGTTTGTCACTTTTGTGAAAAGTCTGGACACATACGTCCTAACTGTTACAAGCTGCAAGCTGCAAAGAGAGCAAACAAACCAAAAGTACCTGTGCCTCAAGCACAAGATCCTATGGTACTTATTGGTGAATTGGTAATGGCTTTAAACCTTTATTCAAATCTTGGAGTTGGTAATCATTCCCATGTGAATAAGAACTCCAATGCTCATGGTGCATCTAAAAGGTTTTGGATGTAAAAGACTCGAACTAACTGAGTCTTTTTGATATGATCCTTGTGCTTCATTGTTCTACCCTTTGTGACCATTTTTCTTTGGTTTTGTTTTGTTTTTTGTTTTCTAGGATTTGCATTGCATAACATTCATGCATTTCATTCTAGGTGTTTTTTTTCTAAAATTATTAAAAAAAAAAGGAAGCAAATTGTGTTTTATACTATTCTTCTTGGTTTTTGAAGAACAAGGTTGGTCAATTTATTTTCACATAACATGTCGTTTGTACCTTGTTTAGCTTTGATGAGCTTACTTATTACACTTTACTAGTTGAAACTTTGTAATGCATGTTGTGTGGGAAAGATGTTTATGGTTTTTGATTACTCTGTCTTAATCTTGAAGTCACATGTTTTTGACTGTCGGACTTGAACTTTTAGAGAAAGGCATATCTCACCACTGTTCACTAACCAATCATAAACACTAGTGCATATCATAAGATTTTGTGCTTGAGAAAGTGTAGCACATGCACGAAAAGAACATAAGGTGAAGCCTCGGTTTAAATTACTTAATATTTAAAATTGGTGTGTACTATTAGGCTTGATGCCAACATCATATGACTTAAAATTGGTGTGTATATTATTAGGCATAAATTCAAGAAACTTAAATGATTGCAAGCTTATGATCTAGGAGATGTGGGAGTTATATGATGTAACTCTTTAGGTGATAGTCTCTTTTAAATTCTTTGTGATGAATTTTGTAGACTTTGTGATTGATTGCTATTCACATATCACCTCACATGTATTTCAAGCTTTTGCTAGTTGTACACACTACACGAGTTACTCTTTGCTAAACTTTGTACATGTTATTGTATGTGTTTATGGTCTGACCAACCAAGTTTTTGCAAATACTTTGAATTTTGTGCACAATTAATTTGTTGCTTGAAAATTTATGGAGAATGCAAGAAATTTTATTTTTGGGAAATTTGGGCTTAAAATTCTTGTTTTTGAAAATCACATCATCACATACTCATGCATTTTGTTCTTAAATTTCAATGCTTTGAGTTTATTTTAAATGTTTTTAAAAAAAAACTGTGTTTTTCCTCAAATTTAGTGAGCCTCAACCCATTTCGATCGATCCATTCTATTTTTCGATCAATCGAAAATTTTTAAATATGTTAGAGAGAGCCTCTGTCTGTTTTGATTGATCGAAACTGATTTTCGATCGATCGAACTCTTTTAAAATTGTTTTGGTAAAGTCTCTGTCTATTTCGATCGATCGAGGCCGTTTTTCGATCGATCGAAACTCGTGAATCATGTTTTTTTTTTTTTAAAGTCAGATTGGACTTTTTCAAAGGCACTTTTTCAAAACTTTTCAAACTTTCCTCTCTCTCCGACTTGGCTAGGCTCCACTAAGGATTTTTTGTCGTTTTCCTCCGAAATATTTGCAAGGTTTTTGTCTCCCAAGGCCGGTAAGTCCTTTATGCTCTTCCTTTTGCATTTTATTTCATGTTTTCATGCATATTCATTGGGTATTTTTGGCACTTTTCATATTTTGGGGTTTTTGATGATTCAAACCGTATTTTGTGAAATTGATCATTGGGTTTTTGTTCTAGGATGTTATAATCATGATCCTTGTGGTTTAATTTGATCAATTTTGTGGTTTTTGAAAAATTGAAAATTCTAGGGTTTGTAATTGATCCGAATTGGGGATTTTGTTCAAATTGGGTTAAATTGATGAAATTGGCTTGTTCAATTGATGTAATTGGTCATTATTTTCTGAAATCTATCATGTATGATGATCAATTAGTCAATATCTTTCAAATTGATCAAGTGGTTTTCCAAATTTTGGGGTTTTGTGTTAATACCTCTATGTTCAAGTCAATTTTGTGAATTTGAACTTATTTGGACTTAATTGCACTGCATTAGGACATGCATCATGCCATTTAAATTGTTCATGCATCTTATAGATTTTTGTTCTATATTTTTTATGTGATAACTTGCAGTCTGCCCTTGGTTTTTTTTTTTTTTTTTTTTTTTTTTTTTTTTTTTTTTTTTTTTTTTTTTTCTTTTGTGTTTTTGTTCCTCTGCTTTGTATTTTGGTCCTTATTCTGGCACCATTCCTAGGAAAACTAGAGCCCATAGGACCCCTTCCACTTCCTCTGAGTCTCCCCCTAGGAGTGAGGTGTTTAGGAATGATAGTGCAGAGAGGCTTTTGATACTTTGAACAGTAAGCGTAAGATTTGGGCTGAGCGTGCTATGGTTTTAGATGAGATTGATCCGGCCATTAGGGCAAACTTTGAGTCTAGAGGTTGGTTGTCTCTCTTAGAGATAGATCATCCACCCCTGACCGCCCTGATTATAGAGTTCTTCTCGAACCTCTCTTGCCACGTCTATGATTCCAACACCCTTGTTAGGAGTTGGATACGAGATGTTGAGTTCACCATTACCCCTTGGATAGTGGCTGAGGCTTTTGGGGTTCCGGTTGTTCGGGAGCCTGACTATCCCTATGATGAGTCACCCTCTTTAGATGTTGTCATGTCATACATCACTAGGTCATCTATCCAGTCGGGTTCTGATCCTTAGATCACGTCCACTGAGCTTACCAAGATTGCCTATATTTTCTTTAGGATAGCGTGTCATTCGTTGTGGCCTTTTTCTCATTTCCACACCATCCCTCTAGAGCGATGTGTGTTTTTGTATGCTTTTGTTTCTGGTGTGTCGATCATTTTCCCTCATCTGTTCCTTCGTTCTTTGAACGAGGTTCATAGGAGTTCTGCCGTAGGGCATGCGCTTATTCATCCTATTTTCATTCATAGGATTTTGCTCTTTTTAGGTCTAGATGGTTTCCCGTCTGGTGAGCCTGTTCATGTCGTTGCTCCCATAGGTGCTACCTTTCTTAGACAGAGGGCTACTCACATGCGAGCTGTTCCTTCGCGTCCTAGGGGTGCGTCATCTAGTGCTGTTCCCCCTCCTTCCTCTTCTACAGGTGCTGATGCTGCTGAGACATCGAGTGCTGCTGCTGCTGATGCTGATGTTCCTCCACCGACTTTTTCGGATGATTCAGACATTTGACGTACGTTGGATCATGTCTTGACCATTCAGGCGGCTCATGGACAAATTTTGGTAGACGTGCTCGATGAGATTCGTGCCTTGCATGCGGAGTTGGCGCAGTTTAGACCACCTCCCTTTTGATGATGGATTTTGATTGCCCTTTAGCATTCCATCACAAAAAGGGGGAGTACTTTGTAGAGTTTTTGTTTTCAGGGGGAGAGTATTTCTTTGGTTGGAGCTTGTGGAGTTTAGATTGTATCTAGGTGCTTCACATTGTATTTTACCTTTTTAGCTCTTGCCATGTTTTTTATGGGATTTTCATGTTAGGGGGAGTATTTTTGTTGGTACTTTACATGTTTCTTGTTTCAAACTGTTTATTGATTTATATTTATGAGTTATTCATTGATATATGTCTTTATTGTGTGTTGTTTGAAATCAAGAATTTAATTTGTTTACTTGTATTGTTTCCACACATGCGGTTATGCATTTTGTTTAGTATTTTAGGAAATATATAGGTTGATTCAATTGAGCTGCTATCTACACTTGCAACTGATGGATAGTAGTTAGGATTGAATTTGTTTTATGAGCATTATTTTTGTAAAGGGCTTTTATTTTGTAAACTTTGAACTTCTAGTTGTGTTTTGTCACGGATTGCCGAAGGGGGAGTTTGTTAGGTTCTAAAGTCTTAGGATTTTATGTATTTAGAACTCTAATTTGTATTGTTGGCAAACCATGATCAAAACAATGTGTTTAGAAGTGTTTTAGTCTTGCTCAAAGTTGTGCATTTATGTAAAGTTGGAATCGAGCTTAATGCAAAAGATTAATGCATTTCGGCCTGGCTCGATCGATCAAAGCTTAAGCTCGATCGATCGAAGCTCAGGCAGAATGTTTTTTCTGCAGAATTTCCAACTCAGCCCTAGTTGTTTTAAAACGTTTTTAGGGTTTCTAATTTGTCCTAAGTATAAAAGGCTAACCCTAGCCACATTTTAGTGTTGCTCATATTGCGGTTTGTGTAAATCTCTTGTGAGATCTAGAGGAGCTTTCCTTTACACAAACTTTGGGTTTTTAAGAAGAAGATTTATCTACACCTTGATGATCAACTCAGTTGCTGCCATTAAAGTTTAAAGAAAACACAAACGGGTGTACTTGTATCTGGTGGTAAATCCAAGAAAGAAGGAGTTCGTGGATTCGGAGCTTGCACGTGGTCGTGTCAATAAGTTCTACTGGTGGGTAGCAATAAGAAGTCAAGCGTGGGGGGTTGTAAGTCTTATTGTATGAACTTCGATTCTTTCAAGATAGTGGATTCAAGTTTACCTTGAGGATAGCTAGGTCAAATCCTCTCCAGATTTTTACCGGTTTGGTTTTCTGGGTGATCATATCTTGTGTTATTTGTTTTTCCGCTGCTTTGCATGTTATGATCTTTGTTATTGTGATAACCTAGATTTGTTAAATTGGATTAAGTAACAACTTGGCTAATTACCTAAGTTAAATCAATTGTTTTTAAGGGGTCTAGAAACTATCACTAGAGGTTTTGGTTTTATATATATATATATATAGATTCCTTATTAAGTTTGGACTAAATAAAAATAATTTTATTTAAATATCGTGCTGATGTGAAAAATTGTGAGAGCTCTAGAGGTTTCAGTTATATATATATATATATATTAGTAATTTAAAAAAGAAAAAAAAAAGTATGACAGAACGAGTTTGTTAGGTTCTAAAGATTTAGGATTGTATGTATTTAAAACTCTAATTTGTATTGTTGGCAAACCATGATCAAAACAATGTGTTTATAAGTGTTTTAGTCTTACTCAAAGTTGTGCGTTTATGTAAAGTTGGAATCGAGCTTAATGCAGAAAAGATTAAGGCATTTCGGCCTAGCTCGATCGATCGAAGCTTGGGCAGAATGTTTTTCTGCAGAATTTTCCAACTCAGCCCTAGTTGTTTTAAAACGTTGTTAGGGTTTCTTATTTGTCCTAAGTATAAAAGGCAAACCCTAGCCACGTTTTAGTGTTGCTCATATTGCGGTTTGTGTAAATCTCTTGTGAGATCTAGAGGAGCTTTCCTTTACACAAACTTAGGGTTTTCAAGGAGAAGATTTATTTACACCTTGATGATCAACTCAGTTGCTGCCATTAAAACTTAAAGAAAACACAAGCGGGTGTGCTTGTATCTGGTGGTGAATCCAAGAAAGAACGAGTCCGTGGATTCGGAACTTGTACGTGGTCGTGTCAATAAGTTCTACTGGTGGGTAGCAATAAGAAGTCGAGCATGGGGGCTTGTAAGTCTTATTGTATGAACTTCGATTCTTTCAAGATAGTGGATTCAAGTTTACCTTGAGGATAGCTAGGTCAAATCATCCCCAGGTTTTTACTGGTTTGGTTTTCTGGATGATCATATCTTGTGTTATTTATTTTTCCGCTACTTTGCTTGATTTGATCTTTATTATTGTGATAACCTAGATTTGTTAAATTGGACTAAGTAACAATTTGACTAATTATCTAGGTTAAATCAATTGTTTTTAAGGGGTCTAAAAAACATCAAGTAGTATCAAAGCGGGTTGCTCTCTTGTTGTTGATCTTTTGATCACTGAGCTAATCCTTGTCCCCTTTGTTATGGATTCTTGAAAATTCTTTTTGCTTATTCATCAACTTGCTTACTTTGTGTATTTGTCACTTGTTGAGTTTGTTAAATCTTTCCTTGAACATCTTGGTCTTATCATATGTGGTAATAATTATTTGTTTTATACTGCCTTAACCGCCTTAAAGGCACGTGATTCTTGTCTTTAGTATTTGGATAGTGGTTGTTCCAGGCATATGACAGGAAACAAAGGATTATTCAAGACCCTCTTTGAAGGAAAGATTGGGACAGTCACTTTTGGAGATGGAACAAATCTGTCATCAGAGGCATGGCAATTGTGGACATCCCAGGGTTACCGGTCTTTGAAGATGTTTGGTATGTTGATGGACTGAAGGAAAATTTACTCAGCATCAGTCAGATTTGTGACAATGGACTGAATGTTCTCTTAACTAAGTATGAATGTGAGATACTTGATGGAGGAGGTGACTATATGTGTGTTGGTGTAAGGACAGCGAAAAACTGTTATGGATTGACACCAAGCATAAGCAACAAGTGTTTTAGTGCAAAGATTGATCAAGTTGATTTGTGACATCAACGGTTAGGGCATGCAAGTCATAAGCAGTTAGAAAAGATTTCCAAATGTGATGTTGTTGTTGGTTTACCTAAGTTTGAGAAGATAGATAAGTGCATATGTGGACCATGTCAGATAGTTAAACAGATAAAATCTAAACATCCGTCTATGGTTAGTGTTCAAACTTCAAGACCTCTGGAGTTACTGCACATTGATCTTGAAAGTTCAAATAGTGTAAAAACACCCTTGAACGTTTAGACCCTCAATTTACAAATTAACCAATTCAAACTTTATGTCAAACAACAAGTGTGCGGAAAATGAACAAAAGTTATAAAACAGAATTGGCAAACAATCTAAGCCAATTTAAAATCACAACCCACAGCAGATAATAAAAGGCAAAGATAAAAGGGAAGGAAGATGCAAACACAAGGACAACACACGATGTGTTATCGAAGAGGAAACTGAAGCCCTCGGCGTAAAACCTCTCCAGCGCCCTCCAAGCGGTAAACAATCCACTAGAAAATGTAGTTGGGATACATGGACAGCAATAGATCCTCCAAGCCTAATCTACCCAGTGCACCTAAGCCCTCCAAGCTTCTTGCTCCAACGAGGTTGCGCTGAACCTATTTCTTTTCTAACTTCTTGGATTCCGCTACTTGACCATAGCATCAACCAATGTAAATTGGTTCCTTCCTAACTGCTTCCTAGAACAACAAACAGTCCTCTCACAGTAATGGATATGGTGAGAAAAAGGTTTTGGTAAAATACCTCTCAAGAATTTGACAATGGAGAGGAAAAGAGTTGAGGAATACGAAGAGACTCTTATGTAAAGATTGTAAATGAATTAATCTTGTTTTAATTTAGGGTTTCTCTCTCAAAATTCTCTCTAGAAGCTCTCATTCTTTTGTGGGTATAAGGGGTATTTATACTGGGATAAGAAAAGAATGTGAAATGTCAGGTTTTTCAAAATAGGGGTGGCTCACGGCTTGGACTCGCGGCTTGACTGAGTCGCGAGATCCAGTCGCGCGATAACAGAACAGCTAGTTGTCCTATTTTGTCCTGTAGTGCTCCAGCTAGCATGATAGTTCAAAACTTCTAGCATGCTTGGCACGCGTGCTGCTTTTGGCGGCTTGCAGCCGCGACTCACCTGCAAGATCTAGCTGCGAGACTCTGTTTTCTTGCACACTCTTGAGCATTCAACACTCTATCTCACTCACTACCCTTACAACAAACCCACCTAAATACAGGGTTACTAATTGCTGAAATACAAGCAAATTTGGTACGGAATAAAGCCAACAAGATGGTTGATTAAATTCAACCTTACAATCTCCCCCTTTGGCTATTCCGTGACAAAACCCTAAAACAGACTCTAGACTTAACATGTGAGTTGGGAACAGTTGAGCAAAACTCACTCACACCTAATTCTAGAAACAGTGAGGCACTTGAATCATATGAGCATGAAACTCCTGAAACACAACAATACACCATGATCCTTGTATGCAGAAAACATGAAATGCATATGAAACAGGCATAAGGTGATCAAGCAAGGATGAAGTTAAGAAACAAACCATGGCTTGATCAAACAAGTAATCACTACAAGGTAGTGATCACAATGCACATTCACACTTGGAATGAACACTTGAACATACAAGCAAACAAGAACAATGCAAGTTACTTGTATGCCCAACACTCAACCAATGCATAATACACTAAGTATATGCATCGAGAAACAATCCTACAAGGGCACAAGAGTGATAGTACTTAACCAAAAAATGCATGACATTTGGATAGAAGTACTGATTTAACAAAAACATAGAGGCTGCATAAAGTATGGTACAAACCATAAAACCTACAATAAAAGAACATAAATCCTAAAAGCTTACAAAAGCAACATGGGTACAAAAACAATAAACAACGAATAACAACTTAAAGTAAAGTATTGAAACTGCATGCAGAAACACTCCCCCTTAGGTAAGATCCTCCCCCTCTGATCAAGCTATCACTCCCCTTTTCATCCCTTATGACATCATCTCCCCTTTTTTGTCATGGAATAGCTACACATTCTCTTCTAGCTTTCTCTGAATCTGATCCAATTGAGTTTGGAGTGAGGTAAACTTCATATCCCATCGAGTGCTGTGATGGTGTAGAGTAGATGTGTGAGGTAAACGGGGTTCTGAACCTCTCCAAATTGGAGTCTTGAGATGACTGAGATGAGAGTCGAGTCCTTTTAGCAACTGGGGTTGATGGATCATCAGTAACAATGTCTTTGCCCTTAGAGGATCGACGAGACATCTGCAAGAGAATAGGCACACAGCAAAGAACCAAAAACAGCACCACAAAGGATAGATATCAACTTGATTAGATTCATAAATGAATGTAAACCATAGAAATCACACAATTTCAAACATAAGTGTGACAATATAGAATGAGGCAGGTGCAACACAATGGTGAAAGTGCAATAGAGCACAGAGTAAGACAAACTTAAAGATAATTGTCAATAAGACAATCTACCATGAGTCTGAAATGCACAATGAAAACCACATACAACCAAAAAAAATGGCAGTGGGACATATCAAATAGAAAATTGAATGTATTAAAGTACTACACTCAAGACAGAAGAACACACATGTAATGACAACAAAAACACAGTGATACAAGATAGGTAATCCAAAACCACAGACACAAGTAAACTTTCATACACATAAACGGAGTAAAAACCAAAAATACACCAAACCCATTTCCTGAAAGAGTATAAACACCAACAAATGCCAAAGCACAGAACAAAGATAGAACATCGTGACCAACAAAACAACACCAGATGAAATCAGCATCAAACATAATCCACCATACCCAGCACACAAAGAGTAAAACGTTTGAACACAATATAACAAAAATAACAACCCAAACAGCAAGAAAGTAACACACAAAACATAACATATGAAGTGAGGAAGAGAAGACCCATACCTTTTCTTGGTGATTTTGAGAAGAAATGAAGCAACAATGGAGTTCAAAATGGGTTATACGGAGCGTTTGGGAAGGAGACAGTTGAGAGAGAAGATGAACAGTCACAAAAAGTTCGAGGGAAAATTGAAAAAAATTTTAAAAACTACCTTCACTATGCAAAACACGCGTTTTTTGCGGCTAAGGTAAGTCACCAGATAGTCGCCAGAACCACCCACCAAAACACTTCAAGACAAAGGTTTTGAAAAATTTTCTAAGTGGTTTTCACGACTGGAAGTTTCACTCGCGAGTTAGTCGTGAGATGAGTCGCGAAAATCTCTGTGTACTCCTCGCGACCAAGCTTCCAAAATTGACTCGCGAGCTCGCGACTGTGGTATGCGACTTGACTTACCCGCGACTGAGTCGCCAAAACAGGGCAAAAATGTTTTTTGAAATTTTCAGTTTTTGAAGAACAAAATACTTTCCAAAAACACCTAAAACACTTAAAAATCTTTTTGTACTTTAATCAACAAAGATTAAGCATGTGAAAACACATTTCATCAAGTACAATCACACAAATGAATATGGCATTTATTGAACATAAACTTGTGTGTTGTGTGTGGATATCAACAATGAGATAGTCCTTAGTCTAATGTGAAGCTTCAATGATCAATTCAACCAAGGCATACACAATTAGCACTAGATCATGAGACTTATCTCAATTATAGAAGTATGCATATATGACCTCCCACAAAACTTGATAACATAACTTGGAGCTTTACATTTGACTCCACTTTCAATCATAATGTTTGATCTTTTGGTCCTTTTAAGACAATCACCTCTCATTGTGAGAGTGATATTTGATATTTCACCTTGATGAGATAGCCTTTGACTTTTTGAATAAACATTTACTTTAATTTTTGGTCGCTTTCCCTTTTTCCTAGTCGAATACTAGTATGTACGACAGGCTTTTGCAGCTCAATATTTCTTTTCATTTGGAGATTTACATTTGGTGAGCTCTTTTTAGCAAAAACAAAAATAAAGAGTGGGAAGATATATAGACACAAGTCTATGCATGTCTCAAGATCAACAAAACCATTCACTAATCATTCATGACAAGTTTGAAGATTTATCTACAACAATCAAATAGATTTCAAGATTTCACCCACAGTGATAAGAGTGCAAAGGAACAAGCTACGCTCGTAAATGCACAAAGTCATTAGCACAAAGGTACAAGGCAAAACAAGTTTTGAGACAAAACTCAACAATGTCAATCAGACTTTTTGATTTTCAATTTTTTTATGTGGTTTTTGGATTTTTGACACATAAGAAGAAAAAGATTGATCAAAAACAAAAATGAACAAAAGTATGCACAAACAGACAAACAAACAACCACCAACATAATCAATAAGCAAACAATCAAACACCGTTACAAAGTATAGGAAGTATTGATGCATGGACATGTTGTAATGCTTATGCATGAGTACCCTTTTTCACCCACACGTCACTTGCGCTTGGGGTGATTTCCTTATAGGATTGGGTATGGGAGTTAGGGCTTTCAAACCTTCGTGTGAAGCTTTCCAAGCAGTTGGTGAATGCACCAATCATCTTCACCACGTTCATCATTCTAGGATCACCGCTTTGATCTCTTAATGGTTCACCAGCCCAATTTCTCCTATCATTTCTAGGTCCTCATGACTTTTGAGGAGTTGCACTATTCATTACTCTTAGCTTTTGAAAATTTGGCTGAGTATGCCCTTGAAGTCCGCAATGATAACACACATAATTCAATCTAGGACCTCTTTGTGGTCGTGGACGAGATTTGGTTCAAGATTCAGACCTGCCCATGGATTGATTACGTGGATTCAACAACCGTTCGTTCCCCACATTCCTCTTCTCCTATATCTCGGGCTTCTTAGCAGTAGAGCCAACATCAGCTGATTCTTTGGCCTTTATAAACTTCACTTCTTTAGTGATATTGCCAAATGAGCTACTTCCTCCAGTATATCCCAATCCGGATTTGTCTGAAAATCTATTTTGAGATGAAATAACATCATCTAGCTTCTTGGTGGTGACCCTCTCTATTTTAGCATTTGCTTGCACAACCTCTTGCTCAAGAAATCTCACTTTTATGTAAGCTTCTGACAGCTCACTGTTCTGTGTTTCTATCTCACATTTGGCCTCCTTATAGCGAATTAGGAGACTTTTATAGTCTTCCTCTGCCTTCTTCATCTTTCTCATAGCTGCCTTTGCCACCCTTATGTACTCACTCGACCTCTCCAGGAGTGAGTTATAATTGTCTTGAAGATTGGCTGTGTTTTCATCTTCTTCTACATTTGATTCCTCAACAGCTCCAAATGATTCTTCATCACTATGTACTCCAAGCTCTTGTACAAGCAGATTCAACTCGTCTGAAGACTCAACATAGGCAATAGTCATAAAAGCTGAATAATTCCCTTCTCCGTCACAGCTTTCCTCAGAATCTGAGTCGGATGAATCCGAGTCACTCAATGTCGTGGCATACACTTTGCCTTTCGATTTTAAATAATTCGGACATTCTTTCTTAAAGTGTCCATGTCCGTTGCATTCGAAACAAGTGACACCTTGTGTAGATTGAGATTCTTTTCCATCTTTCTTTTTGAATTCCCTTTTCTCTCTTCTTGAACTTTGGAATTTTCCTTTATCACCAAATTTTCCATTATTCTTGAATTTCAAGAATTTTCAGAAATTTTTTACAAGGTATGCAACATCTTTGTCAACCACATCTTCTTCTGATGAGTTATAGTCTTCCACCTTTTCATTAATGGTCTTAAGAGCAAGAGATTTACTCTTCTGTTGATTGGGCAGTGACATTTCATAAGTCTGAAGAGAACCAACCAGCTCCTAGACTTTTATGTCATCAAGGTCCTTGCTCTCTTCAATCGCTGTCACTTTAGCACGAAAACTTTCCCGCAATGATCGAAGGATCTTCCTTACAATTTTAGAATCCTCCGTTTTCTCTCCTAAATTGAACTTGCTTACAATCACCTCATTCAGCTTGCTATAGAAAGAGTTAAAGGATTCATCCTCACTCATTTTTAACTCCTCAAACCGAGTGGTTAGCATTTGCAGCTTGGTGTCTTTTACTTTCTTCGTGCCTTCGTAAGTGGTCTCCAATATCTCCCATACTTCTTTGGCAACAGTAATGTGGGAGATCCTGTGAAATTCATCTGGAGACACACCACAGAAAATAGCATTGAGTGATTTACTGTTAGCATTAGATGCGGCGAGTGCTGCCTTATCCCATGTGGATTTGGCTGCCTCAGGTCTGGTCCAACCTATCTCAACAGCATCCCAAACAGATTCATCAATGGAACACATAAATGCTCTCATGTGAATCTTCCAAAAAGCATAATTACTACCATCAAAATATGGAGGTGCATTAGGGATTGAGACCGATCCATCTCAATAGGGAGTCAAGGATCACACTATGGTAATGAAACCACTAAAAGTGTACCCGCTTTGATACTAATTGAAAGTTCAAATAGTGTAAAAATACCCTTGAACGTTTAGACCCCCAATTTACAAATTAACCAATTCAAGTTTTATGTCAAACAACTAGTGTGCGGAAAATGAACAAAAGCTATAAAACAGAATTGGAAAACAATCTAAGCCAAATTAAAGTCACAACCCACAGCAGATAATAAAAGGCAAAGATAAAAGGGAAGGAAGATGCAAACACAAGGACAACACGCGATGTGTTATCGAAGAGGAAACTGAAGCCCTCGGCGTAAAACCCCTTTGCCGCCCTCCAAGCGGTAAGTAATCCACTAGAAAATGTAGTTGGGATACATGGATAGCAATAGACCCCCCAAGCCTAATCTACCTAGTGTGCCTAAACCCTCCAAGCTTCTTGCTCCAACGAGGTTGTGCCGAACCTATTTCTTTTCTAGCTTCCCGGATTCCACTACTTGACCACAGCATCAACCAATGTAAATTGGTTCCTTCCTAACTGCTTCCCAGAATACCAAATAGCCCTCTCACATTAATGGATATGGTGAGAAAAGGTTTTGATAAAATGTCTCTCAAGGGTTTAACAATGGAGAAAAAGAGAGTTGAGGAATTTGAAGAGACTCTTATGTAAAGATTGTAGATGAATCAATCTTGTTTTACTTTAGGGTTTCTCTCTCAAAATTCTCTCTGGAAGCTCTCATTCTTTTGTGGGTATGAGGGGTATTTATACTGGGGTAAGAAAAGAATGTGAAACGTCAGGTTTTTCAAAACAGGGGTGGCTCGCGGCTTGACTGAGTCGCGAGATCCAGCCGAGCGATAACAGAACGACCAATTGTCCTATTTTGTCCTGTAGTGCTCCATCTAGCATGACGGTTCAACTTCTGGCATACTTGGCACGTGTGCTGCTTCTGGCAGCTTGCAGCCGCGACTCACCCACGAGATCCAGCCGCGAGACTCTGTTTTCTTGCACACTCTTGAGCATTCAACACTCTATCTCACTCACTACCCTTACAACAAACCCACCTAAATACAGGGTTACTAATTACTAAAATACAAGCAAATTTGGCATAGAAAAAAGCCAATAAGATGGTTGATTAAATTCAACCTTACAGATCTTATGGGTCCTGCTCGAGTTCAGAGTTTAGGAGGAAATAAGTATATTCTAATGGTTGTGGATGACTTTACCAGATATACTTGGATTGTGTTTTTGAAAGATAAAACTGAGGCTCCTGAGAAGATGATACATTTGTGTAAGAAATTGTAGGTTGAAAAAGATACTGTGATAGCCAGGATCAGAAGTGACCATGGAAGAGAATTTGAGAATACCAAGCTGGCTACCTTCTGCAATGAACAAGGCACACATCAAGAGTTTTCTTCACCCAAAACACCACAACAAAATGGAATAGTTGAACGAAAAAATAGGGTCGTTTAGGAGATGGCACGTGTCATGCTACACAATAAAAAATTGCCAAAATCCTTCTGGGGAGAAGCAGTTAACACTGCTTGCCATACACTCAACCGAGTGAATTTCAGACCTGATTCCAAGAAGACTCCTTATGAACTCTGGAAAGGAAAGAAGCCGATCGTTAAGTATTTCAGGATATTTGGTAGTGATTGTTACATTCTACGTGATAGAGAGAACCTAGAGAAATTTGATGCAAAGAGTGACAAGGGATATTTTCTAGGGTACTCGTCTACTAGTAGAGCATATAGAGTGTATAATCTGAGAACCAAAATTGTCATGGAATCGTCAAATGTTGTGATCAATGATGAAGTATGTCCAGAAGCACATTCAGAAAGTACTACTTCGGTTCAAGATAAGCCTATGGAAGTTAATGACTCACTTCCTGTTGATTATGTTGGGAAATATAGTGATGAAGAGCTAATGGTGTTGAATGATGTAATTTTTGTGCCATCAAGTCCTGAACCATCCACTCCGGTTCATGAGACTCAAGAGGCTCAACATGAGTTTAGTCCTTCATCAAGACAGAAAGGTACATCCACATCTCTAGTTAAAAGTCCTTCCTCTAGAGTAAGGCTTAATCATCCCTCCTCAAATATATTGGGAAGTCTGAATAATAACATGAGATTAAGGTCAAAAGCCTTAAGTGTAATTACACACTCATGCTATCTGTCCCAATTTGAACCGAAAAAGGTAGATGAGACACTTCAAGATGTTGATTGGGTAAACTCTATGCATAAAGAACTTCATCAATTTGTTCGGAATGATGTGTGGGAATTAGTTCCTAGACCAAAGGGTGTAAATGTAATTGGAACTAAATAGATTTTAAGAACAAGTCAGATGAGCATGGTACTGTTATCAAAAATAAATCAAGACTTGTTGCTCAAGGCTACACACAAGTGGAAGGGATTGATTTTGATGAGACCTTTGCACCGGTAGCAAGATTGGAATCCATTAGGATACTGTTGGCTATAGCTAGTCATCTGAACTTCAAGCTATATCAAATGGATGTCAAAAGTGCTTTCTTGAATGGAATGCTGCAAGAAGTATATGTTGAACAACCAAAAGGCTTTGTTGATCCTCACAGACCGGATGATGTGTATAAATTGAAGAGAGCTTTGTATGGTTTGAAACAAGCTCCACGGGCTTAGTATGATAGATTGACTGCATATCTCACTGAGCATGGCTTCAAAAGGGGATCTGCAGACACTACTCTCTTCATAAGAAAAGATAAGAACAGTTTTGTTGTAGCTCAAATTTATGTTAATGATATTGTTTTTGGTGCTACTAATGACTCTCTTGCTCATTCTTTTGCAGATGAAATGAAGGCAATGTTTGAAATGAATATGGTTAGTGAACTAACTTATTTCTTGGGATTACAGGTAAAGCAAACGGACTCAGGAATCTACATCAACCAAGCAAAATATGCAAAGAATCTAGTCAAGAGATTTGGACAGGGCAATGCTGCACATGCCAGAACACCAATGGCCGCCAATGCAAAATTAACAAATGATCCGTCAAGTGAGTCTGTTGATGTTACATTATATAGAAGTATGATTGGATGTCTTTTATATTTGACTGCTAGTCGGCCTGATATTGCATTTAGTGTTGGTGTTTGCTCTAGATTTCAATCTAATCCTAAAGTTTCACACTTAAATGCTGTCAAAAGAATAATTAAATATGTTGCTGGAACTTGTGCTTATGGAATTTTTTTAGTAAAGAGTCTAATCTGCCTCTTGCTGGTTTCTCTAATTTTGATTGGGCTAGTAATGCTGATGATAGAAAAAGCACCACTGGTGGGTGTTTTTATGTTGGAGCTAATCTCGTTGTTTGGATGAGTAAAAAGCAAAATTTTGTGTCCTTGTCTACTGCTGAGGCAAAATATATTGCTACTAGAAGTTGTTGCTCACAACTTTTTTGGATGAAAAAGGTTTTAACTGATTATGGGATATCCCAAGATACCATGGTTGTTTACTGTGATAACTCTAGTACTATTGACATATCTAAGAACCCTGTTCAACATTCTAAGACTAAGCACATAGAGATTATGTATCACTTCATTAGGGATCTTGTTGAAAGAAAGATTGTGTGTCTTGAGTATATTCCTACTGAACGTCAGAATGCCGACATTTTCACCAAACCTCTTGATAGAAGTAAGTTTGAGACTCTTCGTCAAGTTATTGGTGTGATTCTGTGTCCCTGATCTGTCTTGGCCTTCTTGGTCCTTGTACTTCATTGCTTTACCCTTTGTGACCATTGTTCTTTGGTTTTGTTTTGTTTTTTGTTTTCTAGGATTTGCATTGCATAACTTTCATGTATTTCATTCTAGGTGTTTTTTTTGTTTTGATAAAAAAAATTTAAAAAAAAAAAAAAGAAAAAGGGAAGAAAAAGGATTCAAATTTGTTTTGTACTATTCTTCTTGGTTTTTGAGAACAAGGTTGGTCAATTTATTTTCACATAACATGTCATTTGTACCTTGTTTAGCTTTGATGAGCTTACTTATTGCACTTTACTAGTTGAAGCTTTGTAGTACATGTTGTGTGAGAAAGATGTTTATGGTTTTTGATTACTCTGTCTTAATCTTGAAGTCACATGTTTTTGACTGCCAGACTTGATCTTTTAAAGAAAGGCATAAATAACTATCTCACCACTGTTCACTAGCCAATCATGAACACCTTAGTGCATATCATAAGATTTTGTGCTCGAGAAAGTGTAGCAGATGCACGAAAAGAACAAAAGGTGAAGCCTCGGTTTAAATTGCTTAATTCTTAAAATTAAAATTGGTGTGTACTATTAGGCTTGATGCCAAACTCACATGACTTAAAATTGGTGTGTATATTATGAGGCATAAATTCAAGAAACTTACATGATTGCAAGCTTATGATCTAGGAGATGTGGGAGTTATATGATGTAACTCTTTAGGTGATAGTCTCTTTTAAATTCTTTGTGATGAATTTTGTAGGCTTTGTGATTGATTGCTATTCACATATCACCTCACATGTATCTCAAGCTTTTGCTAGTTGCACACACTACACGAGTTACTCTTTGCTAAACTTTGTACATGTTATTGTGTGTGTTTATGGTCTGACCAACCAAGTTTTGCAAATACTTTGAATTTTGTGCAAAATTAATTTGTTGCTTGAAAATTTGTGGAGAATGCAAGACATTTTATCTTTGGAAAATTTGGGCTTAAAATTTTTGTTTTTGAAAATCACATCATCACATACTCATGCATTTTGTTCTTAAATTTCAACGCTTTGAGTTGATTCTGAATTTTTTTTCAAAAAACTATGTTTTTCCTCAAATTTAGTGAGCCTCTGCCCATTTTGATCGATCCATTCTATTTTTCGATCAATCGAAATTTTTAAAATATGTTTGAGAGAGCCTCTGACTGTTTCAATTGATCGAAATTGATTTTCGATCGATCGAACTTTTTTCAAATTGTTTTGTTAAAGCCTTTATCTGTTTCAATCGATCGAGGCTAATTTTCGATCGATTGAAACTCGTGAATCATGTTTTTTAAAAGTCAGATTGGACTTTTTCAAAGGCACTTTTTCAAAACTTTTCAAACTTTCCTCTCTCTCTCCGACTTGGCTAGGCTCCACTAAGGATTTTTTGTCATTTTCCTCGGGAATTTTTGCAAGGTTTTTATCTCCCAAGGCCAGTAACACTTATACCCTTCCTTTTGCATTTTATTTCATGATTTCATGCATTTTTCCATGCATTGCATTGGGTATTTTCGGAACTATTCATGATTGGGGTTTTTGATGTTTCAAGCCATGTTTTCTGAAATTGACCATTGGGTTTTTGTTCTAGGATGTTATAATCATGATCCTTGTGGTTTAATTTGATCAATTTTGTGGTTTGTGAAAAATTGAAAATCCTAGGGTTTGTAATTGATCTGATTTGGGGATTTTGTTCAAATCAGGTTAAATTGTTGAAATTGGCTTGATCAATTGATGTAATTGGTCATTATTTTCTAAAATCTATCTTGTAAGATGATCAATTAGTCAATATCTTTCAAATTGATCAAGTGGTTTTCCAAATTTTGGGGTTTTGTGTTAATACCTCTATGTTCAAGCCAATTTTGTGAATTTGTACTTATTTGGACTTAATTGCACTGCATTAGAACATGCATCATGCCATTTAAATTGTTCATGCATCATATAGATTTTTGTTCTCTATTTTTTTTTTTTTTTGTGCTAACTTGTAGTCTGCCCTTGGTTTTTTCTTTTGTGTTTTTTGTTTCTTTGCTTTGTGTTTTGGTCCTTATCCTAGCACCATGCCAAGGAAAACTAGAGCCCATAGGACCCCTTTCACTTCCTCTGAGTCTCCCTCTAGGCGTGAGGTGTTTAGGAATGATAAGTGCAGAGAGACCTTTGATACTTTGAACAGTAAGCGTAAGATTTGGGCTGAGCGTGCTGTGGTTTTAGATGAGATTGATCCGGCCATTAGGGCTAACTTTGAGTCTAGAGGTTGGTTGCCTCTCTTAGAGATAGATCATCTACCCCCGACCACCCTGATTAGAGAGTTCTTCTCGAACCTCTCTTGCCACATCTATGATTCCAACACCCTTGTTAGGAGTTGGATACGAGGTGTTGAGTTCACCATTACCCCTCGGGTAGTGGCTGAGGCTCTTGGTGTTCCAGTTGTTTGGGAGCTTGACTATCCCTATGATGAGTCACCCTCTTTAGATGTTATCATGTCATATATCACTGGGTCATCTATCCAGTGAGGTTCTGATCCTCGGATCATGTCTGCTGAGCTTATCGAGACTGCCTATCTTTTCTTTAGGATAGCGTGTCATTCGTTGTGGCCTATTTCTCACTTCCACACCATCCTTCTAGAGCGATGTGTGTTTTTGTATGCGTTCGTTTCTGGTGCGTCGATCAGTTTCCCTCATCTGTTCCTTCGTTCTTTGAATGAGGTTCATAGGAGTTCTACCGTAGGGCATCCGCTTATTCATCCTATTTACACTCATAGGATTTTTCTCTTTTTAGGTCTAGATGGTTTCCCGTCTGGTGAGCCTGTGCATGTTGTTGCTCCCATAGGTGCCACCTTTCTGAGACAGAGGGCTACTCACTTGAGAGTTGCACCTTCGCGTCCTAGAGGTGTGTCATCTAGTGTTGTTCCCCCTCCTCCCTCTTCTACAGGTGTTGATGCTGCTGAGACATCAGGAGCAAGAAATGAAACCACAGCATCAGGGAGCTAGAGAATATTAGTAGGGAGGAATGCTTTGATGGGTTAGGAATGAAACAATTATGGAAAAGCATATGGAACTTGAAACTCCCCAACAAGATTCGAAGTTTTGCCTGGAGAGCTTGTGGTGAAGCCTTGGCAACCAAATCTAACCTGAAGAAGAGACAAATCACCAAGGATGATCTCTACACTCAGTGCAGGAAGGAGGCAGAAACTAGCATGCATCTATTTTGGATCTGCAACAGGGCAAAGGACATGTGGAGTAACTGCAAGACGATGCTCCCTTTCTCTATAGACCATAGATGGAGTTTCATCGATGTAATGTGGCAGATGGTGAAACATAGTTCGATATGCCTAGGTTTAATGGAAAAAATTTTGTCTTTGTGTTGGAAATTTGGAAGGAAAGAAACTCCGTTCGAAACAGGGGTGGAAAACGTGAAGGAAAAATCTTGGCCAGATGCTCAGCATCCCTGGTGGAGGAATTTAGAGCTGAAAATGAAAGAGTAGTTCATAAAAACCCAGAACGGCAAGACAGGTGGCACCCTCCAGATTCCCCTCGCTTCAAAATGAATGTAGATGCAGCGATTTTTAGTGATCTACAAGTTATGGGTGCGGGGATGGTGTTAAGAGACTCTCAAGGCATGGTCTTGGCAGCAATGAGCAAGAGAATCCCAGCCAAAGTAGCAGCGCTAGAAGCTGAGGCGAAATCCATGGAAATTGTAGTCCATTTCGTGTGAGAGATGGGGTTCAGGGAAGTGTATTTCGAGACCGACTCTAGTACCCTTAAGAATATCTTGACAGACCTATCGGTGGCTCCCGCATCTCTTGAAATAGTCACGGATAGCATATTGGCCCAACTAGATAAGTTCCGTTTTGTATCTTTCAGTCATGTTAAAAGGGATGGCTATAGGCCAGCCCACATCTTAGCCCAATTTGCAAAACAAGTGGGTGATTTTGTAGTATGGTTGGAGGAAACTCCCAACCTGATTGAGGATGCGTGTTCTCAGGATGTATCTTGTTTTGTTTCTGAAGTTTTATAAGATTTTCGGTCTTCCAATAAAAAAATAATAAAAAAAAAGAGATAGAAGTTGTGATTGTACTTCGTTAATTTCAACTTTTGTATTAGGAAGCTACGAGCCTATGAGATAGGACCAATAAGTATCATTTGTGTGGCGCCATAGGAATTTGGTCCTTATTAGGAAATCCAAGTTCAACTTATTGGACGCTGCGTGAAGCAACCGACTCTATTGACCAAATAAGGGGCAATGGCAAACCCAAAACTATTGTATATATATTGAGAACGAAGGTTTCCAGAGTTTATTTGAATATCAGAGTTAAAAAAGGCAACAATCCAACTCCAAGTGTTAATCTTTATTTGTACAGCCCGGTGGAGGTACTACACGTCAGAAAAGTGAACAAGTTGTTCACATGGTTCCCATAAAAAAAAAAGTTGTTCACATGGTGATTATTAATTAATCTAGTCTAAAGTTTTTATATAGTAGTCCAAGTCAATCCAATTACTTCAAGTTGGTGCCATGCTTTATAATTTGGTAGACCTGGCAGCTGGCAAGTATTGACGAGGAATGATGGACAAAATTGGCTTCTACCCTTTTCAGGCAAAATAAATAGCATTCTACCCCCTTTTTCAAACTAATTAGGGAGATGCCCCTCTTTTGAAAATTGACTTTTTCAAAATCGAGTTAAGTCCTATAGTAACGTTTTTAAGGACCTATAGTGGTTTTTTTTAACTCAAACTCCATGAAATCGAGTTATAGGTAAAAAAAATTACATATAACTTGACTTCATGGAAATCGAGTTACAAAACGCCACTATAGGTCATTAAAACGTCATTATAGGCTCCTTAAAATACCACTATAGGGTTTCAGAAATTTCTTTTTTTTTTAACTCGATTTTGAGAAAGTTGATTTTCAAAAGAGGGGTATTTCCCTAATTAGTTTGGGAAAGGGGGTAAAATGCTATTATATTGCCCGAAAAGGGCAAAGACCAATTTTGTCCAAGGAATGACAGATTAACGAATGCAAATCATCTGTACCACTTTTTGTGTATCATTATATGTTCCACCAATCATTACTTACCATATATAATTGCTTTCCATTTTAAACTTTAGTTATATTATAAGGAAAGTAAAATGAAAACATGGCAAGTAATGATTGGTGAACATAGAATAGTACACAAAAAGTGATATAGAATTAACATGCTGACATACGAATAGACCAATATCCAAAAGAAATTAAAAAAAAAAAAAAAAAAGTCCAATTAAACCATGGCTTACAAACAGGTACTTCCATGAGTTCCATCTAACAATCTAACTGACCTTCACTATTCCTCTCTGCATTCAACCATGGCGCTCTCCAACATACCTTTTTGCCTTGTTCAACCTCCTCAAAAAGTCCACTTTCTTTTCAATCAGCTCTTCATCTTCTTTTTGTTGCTACTTCCCAATGCAATGTCAATTTCCTTCAACTTCCCTCGTTTCAACACAGATAACAGTAACCTAACCTTACAAGGTGATGCATATACGAGCCCAGATGGTCTCCAACTCACAAAGGATACTCGTGACGGCTCCATCAATGAAAGGGTTGGTCGTGCCTCATATCATGAACGAGTTCACCTTTGGGATAATAGCACAGGGAAGCTTAAAGTTGCAGACTTCACCTCGAACTTCTCCTTTATCATTAAAGCTGTTAATCAGTTTGCTGGTGTCGGTGATGGGCTTGTTTTCTTCATCACACCATTTAATTCTAGTATCCCTAACAATTCAAAAGGTGCGTTTATTGGACTGTTTAGTAATGAAACCGCTATCAACGGCACTCAAAATCAAATTGTTGCCGTTGAGTTTGACACTTTCCAAAACTGGTGGGATACGAGTGCTCCTCATGTGGGAATCGATATCAATTCCATTGTCTCAAACACAAGTGTGACTTTTCCACCAAGCATTAATATTACGAATGGGTCAACAACAAATGTAAGGGTAAGTTACGACTCAACATCCCAAAATCTTAGTGTGCTCCTTACTTATGCTACTACACCAGCACACAGTTGGAATTCTAGTCTTTCATATATTTTTAACTTGACTATTTTGCCGGAATGGGTTAGCGTTGGTTTCTCCGCTACTACAGGTGCGTCGGTTGAGTTACATACAGTACTTTCTTGGTCATTTAATTCAACTTTAGAGGCTGGAGATGTGTCTACTCAACCAAACAACATGGGTGAAAGTTCAAATAGTGTAAAAACACCCTTGAACGTTTAGATCCCCAATTTACAAATAAACCAATTCAAGCTTTATGTCAAACAACTAGTGTGCGGAAAATAAACAAAAGCTATAAAACAGAATTGGAAAACTATCTAAGCCAAATTAAAATCACAACCCACAGCAGATAATAAAAGGCAAAGATAAAAGGGAAGGAAGATGCAAGCACAAGAACAATACGCGATGTGTTATTGAAGAGGAAACCGAAGCCTTCGGTGTAAAACCTCTCCGCCGCCCTCCAAGCGGTAAACAATCCACTAGAAAATGTAGTTGGGATACATGGACAGCAATAGACCCTCCAATCCTAATCTACCCAGTGCACCTAAGCCCTCTAAGCTTCTTGCTCCAACGAGGTTGCGCCGAACCTATTTCTTTTCTAGCTTCCCGGATTCTGCTACTTAACCATAGCATCAACCAATGTAAATTAATTCCTTCCTAACTGCTTCCTAGAACACCAAACAGCCCTCTCATAGTAATGGAAATGGTGAGGAAAAGTTTTTGGTAAAAATGCCTCTCAAGGATTTGACAATGGAGAGGAAGAGAGTTGAGAAATTTGAAGAGACTCTTATGTAAAGATTGTAGATAAATCAATCTTGTTTTACTCCAGGGTTTCTCTATCAAAATTCTCTCTGGAAGCTCTCTTTCTTTTGTCGGTATAAGGGGTATATATACTAGGTTGAGAGAGGAATGTGAAACGTCAGGTTTTTCAAAACAGGGCTGGTTAGCGGCTTGGCCTCGCGACTTGACTGAGTCGCGAGATCCAGTCGCGAGATAACCGTATGGCCAGTTATCCTATTTTGTCCTGTAGTGCTCCAGCTAGCATGATTGTTCAACTTCTGGCATGCTTGGCATGTGTGTTGCATCTGGCGGCTTGCAGCCATGAGTCACCCGCGAGTTTCTGTTTTCTTGCACACTCTTGAGCATTCAACACTTTATCTCACTCACTACCCTTACAACAAACCCACCTAAATACAGGGTTACTAAATGTTGAAATACAAGCAAATTTGGCATGGAATAAAGCCAACAAAATGGTTAATTAAATTCAACCTTACAATCTTCCCCTTTGGCTATTCCATGACAAAACCCTAAAACAAACTCTAGACTTAACATGTGAGTTGGGAACAGTTGAACAAAACTCACTCACACCTAATTCTAGACACTGTGAAGCACTTGAATCATATGAACATGAAACTCCTGAAACACAACAATACACCATAATCATTGTATGCAGAAAATATGAAATGCATATGAAACAGGCATAAAGTGATCAAGCAAAGATGAAGTTAAGAACCAAATCAAGGCTTGATCAAACAAGTAATCACTACAAGGTAGAGATGACAGTGCTCATTCACACTTGGAATGAACACTTGAACATACAAGTTAACAAGAACAATGCAAGTTACTTGTATGCCCAACACTCAACCAATGCATAATACATCAAGTATATGCATCTAGGAACAATCCTACAAGGGCACAAGAATGACAATACTTAAAAGAAAATGCAAGACATTTAGATAGAAGTATTGATTTAAACAAAGCATAAAAGGCTGCATAAAGCATGGTACATACCATAAAGCCTACAGATATGCATAAAACGTAACCCTAAAAGCTTACATAAGCAACATGGGTACAAAACACAATATAACAACTTAATCTGAAAAAAAATGTAGAAACATTCCCCCTTAGGTAATATCCTCCCCCTCTGATCAAGCTATCACTCCCCCTTTCATCCTTTATGACATCATCTCCCCCTTTTTGTCATGGAATAGCTACACATTCTCTTCTAGCCTCCTCTAAATCTGATCCAATTGAGTTTGGAGTGAGGTAAACTTCATATCCCATCGAGTGCTGTGATGGTGTAGAGTAGATGTGAGTCTGGACATCTTGGTATTCAACTCGTGTACAGAGAATACAATGTGATCAAGTTTTTCGTCAAGGGAGAGAGTGCTGAAATGCGAACCACTGGGAGATGTGGAAGTTTCCGGTTTGGCTCTCTTCCGACTATGTCCAATACTTGCGTTGAATGTACGCATGTTGATTGGACTCAGTTTTGAGTAAGGAGATTCATCTGCCATTGGATAAATTCCTTTGAGCTTCAAGATCCTTGAAATGAGACAGCAGAAAGGAACACATGTTCGGGACTCAGTTTGTAGAACCGTTTTGCACAGAACATGAAAGATATGTGCACAGATGTCAATTTCTACATCAGAGATTAGGTCATCAAGAAACAAGGCACGTCCGAGGTTCATATACCCAGTGCTTGATAAGGGGTACAAATTGTGAAACATCACAATTGTAAGCACCCTCAGCTTTGGAGGAAGAGAGGAAACACTGATGGAGTTTCCTTTGGATGAGAATTCTAAGTCTTGTCCAAGACCCTCCTTAAGAAGTTCCTCATCAGGACAAAGATCATCATAAACCGGTGAGTGTCGAAGCATTGGTCGGTTGATGTGAAGAATCTCTGCCAAATATGCAGGAGAGACTGAAAAACTCTTTTTCCTAACCCAGCACTTAAGTTCATCTTCTTCCAAAATCGTGTTGGCATAAAATTCCTTTACCAAATTCTCATATGCGTCATCCAGATCAGAGAGAAGGTAATTCCAATCCTTGTGAGCAAACCATTTCGGAATGTCAGTGTCATGAAGTGATGATTGGTCAACAGGTCTTTCCAATAATGGTGTAGCATTTCGGAAATAATTCTCATGAGACTGAAAGGCAGCATAGGATCTGAACTTTTTGAGATCGAACCCTTTTGATGAAGAACGAGTCCCTTTTGTTTAAGGTAAGTATTAATCAACATCAATGACAGGTTCCTTTCCTTTAGAACTACCTCCTTTCACAGTTGCTTTTTTGAATGGAGACATTTCCATTCTGTATCATGAATAGAGGAAAAGAAAGAACACAATCCAACAAACATTATTAGCAGTGGGTTAGTGTCAAATTAGGGATAATGAAGAAACCCTAAAAGCTAGATGGAAATGTCCAGAAAATAACAATGATGGACAATAATGACCCAAATGTAGCTACAAAATAGAGTGGATTAGATTAAAACCACACAAAAATGAGAACATCACACACTCAAGTAACCAAACACGGGTAAGAGAAATATGAATACCAAGAAGAACAAAAAAACCATGATGAAAAGGCAAAACAAAGAGTAGAGGACAAAACCCATACCTTTCCTTGAAGATAGATTGAATGGTAACAAGTTGGTGAAAGAATTTGAAGATTACCACAGTGATGTTGAATAAGTGAAAGTAAGACCAGAAAATGAACAGACACAGAGTGCAAGACAAGCAAATGAGAACCCCTTTTTGAGAAAAGTGTTGAAAATGAGCTCATTTTGCAGAACACGCGATGTTCGCGACTTAAATGAGTCACCAACAAGATGCCAGGTCAAGCCGCCAAAACACTCAAAGACAAAATTTTGAAAAATTTTCTAAGTGTTTTTCGCGACTGGAAGGTCTACCCGCGAGGGAGTCGCGAGCTGAGCCGCGAAAATCTCTATGTAACCCTCGCGACTGGACCTTTCACTCACGAACAAGTCGCCAAAATAGACCCACGAGCTCGCGACTGTGGCATGCGACTTGACTTACCCGCGACTAAGTCGCCAAAACAGGGCAAAAATGATTTTTGAAATTTTCATTTTTTTTAAGAACAAAATACTTTCCAAAAACACCTAAAACACTCAAAAATCTTTTTGTGCTTGAATCAACAAAGATTGAGCATGTGAAAACATATTTCATCAAGTACAATTGCACAAATGAATATGACATTTATTAAACATAAACTTGTGTGTTGTGTGTGGATATCAACAGTGAGATAGTCCATAGTCTAATGTGAAGTTTCAATAATCAATTCAACCAAGGCATACACAATTAGCACTAGATCATGAGATCCATCTCAATTATAGAAGTATGCATCTATGACTTCCCACAAAACTTGATAACATAACTTGGAGCTTTACATTTGACTCCACTTTCAATCATAACATTTGATCTATTTGATCCTTTTGAGATAATCACCATTCATTGTGAGAGTGATATTTGATATTTCACTTTGATGAGATAGCCTTTGGCTTTTTGAATAAACATTCACTTTAATTTTTGGTCGTTTTCCCTTTTTCCTAGTCGAATACTAGTATGTGCGACAGGATTTTGCAGCTCAATATCTCTTTTCATTTGGAGATTTACATTTGGTGAACTCTTTTTAGCAAAAACAAAAATAAAGAGTGGGAAGATATATAGACACAAGTCTATGCATGTCTCAAGATCATCATAACCATTCACTAATCATTTATGACAAGTTTGAAGATCTATTTACAACAATCACATAGATTTCAAGATTTCTCCCACAGTGATAAGAGTGCAAAGAAACAAGCTATGCTCGAAAATGCACAATGCCATTAACACAAACGTACAAGGCAAAACAAGTTTTGAGACAAAACTGAACAATGTCAATCAAACTTTTTGATTTTCTAATTTTTATGTGATTTTTGGATTTTTGACACATAAGAAGAAAAAGATTGATCAAAGACAATAATGTAAAAACAACAAAAGCAAACAAACAAAATCATGCTATACAAAAAGTCAACAAAGTAGTGTGTGCCCCAACACAAACAAAATTAACACATTGTAAATATGTGAAGCACACATCACACAAGAGAGTCATGGAATTGTACCAACACCAATGGTCTTACGGAGTGATTCAAACCGTGGACCATCGAGAGGCTTGGTGAAGATGTCCACCTTTTGATTGTCGGTGTGTATGAACTCAAGACACACAACTCTTTCCTCTATCAGATCTCGAATGAAATGGTAACGTATCTCTATGTGTTTAGATTTTGAATGCTGGACAGGATTCTTGGAAAGATTGATGGCACTGGTGTTGTCACAGAAGACACACATCATCTCTTGAGGAATTCCATAATCATGAAGTAATTTCTTCATCCAAAGAAGCTGAGTGCAGTAACTTCCAGCGGCGATGTATTCTGCTTCAGCAGTAGATAGAGACACGGAATTTTGTTTCTTACTCATCCACGAGACAAGATTGTTACCAAGGTAGAAGCAGTCTCCTGAAGTACTCTTCCGATCGTCCACACTACCAGCCCAGTCACCATCTGAATACCCGGCAAGACAAGCATTTGAGTCTTTTGAATACCACAGACCATAGTCTGAAGTTCCATTAACATATCGAATGATTCGCTTAACTGCAGTCAGGTGAGATTCCTTTGGATTAGCTTGATATCTGGCACAAACACCAACACTGAATGCAATGTCCGGTCTACTAGCTGTAAGATAGAGTAAACTTCCAATGATACTCCTATATAAGGTAGGACTTACTTCTACTCCAGAAGAATCAACATTCAGTTTAGTAGATGAGCTCATGAGAGTGAAGGCATGTTTTTTGGAGTCTAGTCCAAACTTCTTGACAATGTTTCTAGCATACTTCTCTTATGAAACGAATATACCTTCCTGCTGTTGTTTGACTTGAAGACCTAAGTGTAAGGTTGAATTTAATCAACCATGTGTTGGCTTTATTCCATGACAAATTTGCTTGTAATATAGCACTTAGAAACCGTGTACTCAGGTGGGAATCATGTAAGGGTAGTGTGTGAGAGAGTGTGAAGAATTGCTCAAGACAGTGCAGTGAAGCAGAGACTCGCGGCTAGGACTCGCGGGTGGCTCGCGGCTTGCAAGCCGCCAAAAGTTGCTCACGTGCAGAGCATGCAGGGGAGCTGAACAGTCACGCCACCTGGAGCACTACACGACAAAAATCCAGATTGGCCATTAAGTTAGCTCGCGACTTGAACTCGCGACTCAGTCAAGTCGCGAGGTCAAGTCGCCAGCCAGCCCTGTTTTTGGAAAAACTGACTCTTTGCATTCTATTCTCACACCAGTATAAATACCCCTCATTCCCACAAGATATGTGTGGCTATTCAGAAAGAAAAACCCTAAGAGAGGTTTCTTCAAAACACCCACCCAATTAGAGAGAGCTTGTAGTCTCTTCTCATTCCCTCTCTCATTGTCATACCTATTGAGAGGAGATTTCTATCCAAATACTACCCACACCCATTTAGAGTGTTGAGTGTTTTTGGAGTTTTGGGAAGCATTGGAGGATGCCAAGGATGGCGGATGCTACGGTCTAGTAGCGGAATCCGGGAAGCTAGAAAAGAAAAAGGTTCGGCGCAACCTCGTTGGAGCAAGAAGCTTGGAGGGCTTAGGTGCACTGGGTAGATTAGGCTTGGAGGGTCTATTGCTGTCCTTGTATCCCAACTATATTTTCTAGTGGATTGATTACCGCTTGGAGGGCGGCGGAGAGGTTTTTCGCCGAGGGCTTCGGTTTCCTCTTCGATAACACATCGCGTGTTGTCTTTGTGTTTGCATCTTCCTTCCTCTCTATCTTTGCCTTTTTATTTATCTGCTGTGGATTTTAATCTGTTAAGGCTTAGATAGTATTTAATCAATTTCGTATGATAGCATATGTTAAGTTTCCGCACACTAGTTGTTTGACATATTGCTTGAATTGATTAAGTTGTAATTTGGGGGTCTAAACGTTCAAAGGTGTTTTTACACGTTTTTGAACTTTCACTAAGAAAAATGTGAGTTCCCCCACCATACTCATCTTAAATTCTTTCTTCATCTTCTCAGAAAATTCAATAGCACGATCTTCAATGGTAGCCCCAAACACTATGTCATCAACATAAACTTGTGCCACAAGGAGATAATTTTCATCATTTTTGACAAATAAAGTCCGGTCGGCATATCCTCTTTTGAATCCTCTATCTAGGAGGTAATGTGTAAGCCGATCATACCAAGCTCTAGGTGCTTGTTTTAAGCCATAAAGGGCTTTCTTCAATCTCAACACATGATCAGGAAAGTGAGGATCCTCAAATCCTTTTGGTTGCTCAACAAACACTTCTTCATTTAGGTATCCATTTAGAAATGCACATTTTACATCCATTTGATAGAGTTTGAAGTTCATAGTGCATGCAATGGACATGAGAATTCGAATAGACTCAAGTCTTGCCACAGGAGCGAAGGATTCATCAAAGTCTACTCCTTCTACTTGAGTGTATCCTTGAGCTACTAACCGAGATTTGTTTCGAATTATCTCTCCATCTTCATCGGTTTTGTTTTTGAATATCCATTTCGTGCCTATGACATGAACATTTTCAAGCCTCGGAACAAGTTCCCACACATCATTCCTCACAAACTGATTCAGCTCTTCATGCATTGACTCAACCCAATTCTCATCTTGAAGAGCCTCTTCTACCCTTTTTGGCTCAAATTGAGCAAGGTAGCAATGATATGTTACATGATTGGCCAAAAGGATGATTCCTTTTCTGAGGCGAAGAGCTTCATCTAGAGACCCTATGATGCTGCTTTCTGGATGGTTCTTAATTACTCTTAAAGATGGCTTCTTTGATGTGGAGACTTCATCACTTCGTGAGATGGGAGGATGGACTTCCGGAGGAGTAAGAAGACTTGATGTTCTAGACATCAATCTCGTTTCCATTCTTGGGTTCATGGGAGTTGATTCTTCTTCTGGTGTAGATTCTTCAACTTTTATATCAAGAGCTTCGACCTCAACATCGGGTTCTTTGGTGCTTGGCCCTTCTCCATCATCAATCATCTCCACCTTAGATAAGGCATCATCAATCTTGACATTGATGGACTCCATCACTATCTTAGTTCTCTTGTTAAAAACTCTATACGCCCGACTCGTAGTAGAGTACCCAAGAAAAATACCTTCATCACTTCTTGCATCAAACTTCCCAAGATTCTCCCGATCATTTAGGATATAACACTTGCTTCCAAACACTCGGAAATACTTTACTCTAGGCTTCTTTCCATTCCAAATCTCATAGGCGGTCTTCTTTGTTCCTACTCGAAAAAATATTCTATTGCCAATGTGACACGAGGTGTTGACAGCTTCTCTCCAAAACTTTTGAGGTATTTGCTTGTTAAGTAACATGACTCTTGCCATTTCCTAAATCACTCGATTCTTTCTCTCTACCACTCCATTTTGTTATGGAGTTTTGGGGGCTAAAAATTCCTTTTTGATTCCATTCTTTTCACAGAAAGACTCAAATCTTGCATTCTCAAATTCTCTCCCATGATCACTTCTTATTTTGGCAATAAGGACCCCTCTCTCGTTTTGTAGTTTCTTGCACAGAATTTTCAACCTTTCACATGCTTCTGATTTTTCTCGAAGAAATTCAACCTAAGTGTATCTTGAGTAATCATCGACAATGACCATAATGTATCTCTTTCCTCCTAGACTTTCAGTTCTAGTAGGCCCCATTAGATCAACATGAAGTAACTCTAAACACCGAGAAGTAGCAATCACATTCACCTTGTGATGACTTGCCTTTGTTTGCTTTCCTATTTGACATGCACCACAAATAGTCTTGTTCACCTTTCCAAACTTAGGAAGTCCCTCAACTGCTTCAAGTTTGGACACTTTAGCTACTTGTTTGAAATTCTCATACCCAAATCTATGATGCCAAAGTTCCAACATGTCAACACAAGCACTTCTACACGAAATGGGTGCCGTGGGAACTACTCCATAGCAATTGTCTGTAGTCCGATTTCCCTCCAAGACCTGAATCCCTTCTTCATTGATGATTAAGCATCCCTTCTTAGAGAATTGTACCAGGAAATCATCATCACAAATTTGAGTGATGCTCAGAAGATTTGCCTTCAGCATTTTATGTATAACACATCTTTCAACAGAGGTAATCCAGGTATCTTGATAGTCCCTTTGCCGAGAACTTGATCATGACTTCCATCACCAAAAGTCACATAGTCACCAACCTTTTCTTTGAGTGTCTTAAACAGTGACTTATCCCCTGTCATATGACGAGAACAACCGCTGTCAAGATACCACAAGCATGAATTAAATACCTTCAATGAGGTATGCACAAATAAGCTCACATGAGACAAACATTCTTGACCTTCAAACAAAAACTTATCATCAATTTTCATGCTTCTGTTAGATTGACCTTTCATTTTCAGACTCTCAATCATCTCACACAACATTCTATTCTTTCTTTTGTATTTCTTAATCAACGATTTAGATTCAAATATGCTACTATGTAAGATGTGATTATGATTTTCAAAATATTCTAGCATGTGAACAAATATCCTAGCATGTTTCTTAGTTTTTAACAACTCTACAAGTTCATTGTTAAGGCACCCTTCAAACATACTCATAGAGTCATTTTCACAAACACTTAAACTACAATTCAGCATGGTATTTTCCATAACAACAACCAAAACAAAGGGGTCTAGGATCGCACTTAGGTTATTAAACCACAACAAGTGCACCCGCTCTGATATCAATTGAAAGTTCAAATAGTGTAAAAACACCCTTGAACGTTTAGACCCCCAATTTACAAATTAACCAATTCAAGCTTTATGTCAAACAACTAGTGTCCGGAAAATGAACAAAAGCTATAAAACAGAATTGGAAAACTATCTAAACCAAATTAAAATCACAACCCACAGCAGATAATAAAAGGCAAAGATAAAAGGGAAGGAAGATGCAAGCACAAGGACAACACGCGATGTGTTATCGAAGAGGAAACCGAAGCCCTCGGTGTAAAACCTCTCCGCCACCCTCCAAGCGGTAAACAATCCACTAGAAAATGTAGTTGGGATACATGGACAGCAATAGACCCTCCAAGCCTAATCTACCTAGTGCACCTAAGCCCTCCAAGCTTCTTGCTCCAACGAGGTTGCGCCGAACCTATTTCTTTTCTAGTTTCCCGGATTCCGCTACTTGACCATAGCATCAACCAATGTAAATTGGTTCCTTCCTAACTGCTTCCCAGAACACCAAACAGCCCTCTCACAGTAATGGAAATGGTGGGGAAAAGCTTTTGGTAAAAATGCCTCTCAAGGATTTGACAATAGAGAGGAAGAGAGTTGAGGAATTTGAAGAGACTCTTATGTAAAGATTGTAGACGAATCAATCTTGTTTTACTCTAGGGTTTCTCTATCAAAATTTTCTCTGGAAGCTCGCTTTCTTTTGTGGGTATAAGGGGTATATATACTAAGGTGAGAGAGGAATGTGAAACGTCAGGTTTTTCAAAATAGGGCTGGCTCGCGGCTTGGCCTCGTGACTTGACTGAGTTGCGAGATCCAGTCGCGAGATAACCGTATGGTCAGTTGTCCTATTTTGTCTTGTAGTACTCCAGCTAGCATGACTGTTCAACTTCTGGCATACTTGGCACGTGTGCTACATCTGGCGGCTTGCAGTTGCGAGTCACCCGCGAGATCCAGCCAAGACTCTCTGTTTTCTTGCACACTCTTGAGCATTCAACACTCTATCTCACTCACTACCCTTACAACAAACCCACCTAAATACAGGGTTACTAAATGCTGAAATACAAGCAAATTTGGCATGGAATAAAGCCAACAAAATGGTTGATTAAATTCTGAAAGTTCAAAAACGTGTACAAAAACACCTTTGAACGTTTAGACCCCCAAATAACAACTTAATCAATTCAAGCAATATGTCAAACAACTAGTGTGCGGAAACTTAACATATGCTATCATACGAAATTGATTAAATACTATCTAAGCCATAACAAAATTAAATCCACAGCAGATAATTTAAAGGCAAAGATAGAGGAAGGAAGATGCAAACACAAAGACAACACGCGATGTGTTATCGAAGAGGAAACCGAAGCCCTCGGCGAAAAACCTCTCCGTCGCCCTCCAAGCGGTAATCAATCCACTAGAAAATATAGTTGGGATACAAGGACAGCAATAGACCCTCCAAGCCTAATCTACCCAGTGCACCTAAGCCCTCCAAGCTTCTTGCTCCAACGAGGTTGCGCCGAACCTTTGTCTTTTTTAGCTTCCCGGATTTCGCTACTAGACCGTAGCATCAACCAATGAAGATTGGCTCCTTCCTAACTGCTTCCCAGAAATCCAAACAGCAGTCTCACAATGTTGATGATGGTGAGAACCTGGTTTGGTATAATGCCTCTCAAGGATTTTAACAATGGAGAGGAAGAGAGTTGAGGAATTTGAAGAGATTCTAAGGTAGAGATTGTGGGTGAAACAATCTGATTTTTCTTTAGGGTTTCTCTCTCAAAATTCTCTCTGGAAGCTCTCTTTCAATCGTGGGTAATAGGGGTATTTATACTGGAGTGGAGAGGAATGTGAAACGTCAGAATTTTACAAAACAGGGGTGGCTCGCGGCTTGACCTCGCGACTTGACTAAGTCGCGAGATCCAGTCGCGAGATAACCGTATGGCCAGTTGTCCTGTTTTGTCCTGTAGTGCTCCAGCTAGCAGACTGTTCACCTTCCAGCATGCTTGGCACGTGAGGTTGCTTCTGGCGGCTTGAAGCCGCGAGTCACCCGCGAGACCCAGCCGCGAGACTCTGTTTCCTTGCACACTCTTGAGCAAACTTCACTCTATCTCACTCACTACCCTTACATCAAACCCACCTAAATACAGGGTTACTAAATGCTGAATTACAAGCAAATTTGGCACGGAATAAAGCCAATTAGATGGTTGAATAAATTCAACCTTACAATCTCCCCCTTTGGCTATTCCGTGACAAAACCCTAAAATAGACTCTAGACTTAACATGTGAGTTGGGAACAGTTGAACAAAACTCACTCACACCTAACTCTAGAAGCTGTGAAGCACTTGAATCATATGAACATAATACTCCTGAAACACAACAATACACCATGATCATTGTAAGCAGAAAATTATAAAATGCATATGAAACAGGCAATATGTGATCAAGCAAAGATGGAGTTATGAAACAAACCATGGCTTGATCAACCAAGTGAACACCACAATGTAGTGATCACAGTGCTCATTCACACTTGGAATGAACACAAGGACATACAAGTTAACAAGCACAAGGCAAGACACTTGTATGCACAACACTCAACCAATGCATATCACACAAGGCATATGCATCTAGGAACAATCCTACAAGGGCACAAGAGTGACAGTACAATAAACCAAAATGCATAACATTTAGATTAAAGTACTGATTTCAAACATAGCATAAAGGCTGCACTAGGCAAGGTACAAACCATAAAGCCTACAAACATGCATAAAAACATGAACCCTAAAAGCTTACATAAGCAAATGGGTACACACACAAACATCCTGAATAACATCATCAAAATATATTAAACTTTAAACTTTAAACCAAGAGTATAAGTTAAAAGTTTAGAAACAATACACCAAAAACATAGTGTATCAAACCCCATAAAAACATTAAATAGTACCCAACAAGCATAAACCTAAAAACCATAAGTTTAGAGGATAAGACTAAAAACAAAAATATGACAAAAGTATGTGTGTATGTGTGTACTCCCCCTATCACTATGCACACTTCCCTTTGGACTTTTCTCCCCCTTACTGAAAGCTCTCCCCCTTTTTGTCACGAATAGCTAAAGGCTCTCATCCAACTTTCGTTGGATATCATCTAGCTGATTCTCCATAGTCTCAAGACGCATTTGAACATGGTTGTTTGTGGAGTAGAGAAGTGCCACAAGCTCATCAACTCGTTTCTGAATATGCTCAAGAACACTGCCAGCTCTATCAGTGTGAGGAGCAGTCGGTGCTTGCGGAATAGAAGCTGGTGAAGCTTCAGGAACAGCACGTGATGTAGATGTGGTATGTGCTGGTGTCTCGGAGTCAGGGGCAGATGGAGTGACCGGAGAGAGGTGAGCACTCCTTGGTGATTTAGAGGAGTGACTTCTGCTAGCTTGAAGAGTGAGCAAGGAAATGGGACGTTGACGAGTCAACATTCTTCCATCTGCAGGAGGAGTAATGCCTTCACGAAGAATGAGCTTCATGATGAGACTGCAAAATGGAATGACTCCTCGTGCTGCAAATCGACATACGGTCTTCCTCAAGATGTAGTAGATGTGAGCACATATGTCAATGGGAGCTCCTGTAATAAGGTCACAAAGAAATAGAGCTCTCCCAAGATTGATGAATGTAGTGTTGGACAATGGGTAGAGATTGGTGAACATGATCAACTTCAGTGTGGTCAGCTCGGGTGCAAACTTGGCGGTGCTGATGGAAGTTCCTGCACTGGATACTTCATGATCGTATCCTAGGATTTGCAAAATTTCTCCAACTTCCGGATTCCGTTCATCGTAAGGAGTAATATTAACATTCTGAGGTCTGGTGATGCTGAGAAGGTCTGCGATGGAGTTTGGGGTAACAATGAACTCTGTTCCTCTGACCCAGAAAATGAGTTCAGGTCCAAGATCAGTTGCATTGGAGAAGCATTCTTTGACCAGCTCATCCATTGGGTCATCAAAGTTCCCGAACAAGTTTGCCCAATCTCGTTTCTCAAAGATTCGAGGGATGAAAGTGGTCCCTAAGGTATTAAACTCCACCACCCGTTCCACTATAGTGGTCGACTTGTCAAACACGTTTGAGTAGACGTGTGAGTTGAGAGGAAGTCTGAACCTTTCCTCATTGGGGTCTTGAGAAGCCTGAGATGATAAACGAGTCCTTTTGGCAACTGGTGTTGCTGGTTCGTCAGTCACAATGTCTTTACCCCTGGAAGATCGACGAGACATCTGCAAGAGAACAGGCCCACAGCAAAGAACCAAACAACAATACCACACAAGGTAAATGTCAACAAGATTCAGTGTAAACAAAATTTCAATATTTCAACACAAATTGGAGATATTGCAGTCCCAACCCAACTACCAACAAAACATTTGAGCACAAAATGATAGGTGTAGCAATAAGGTGATAGTGCACAAAGACATAGATGGACAAAACAACTAACAACTGTCACTGAGACAGGTTATCAAGGCCATGATATGCAAACAGATACAGCATTCAAACATTTAGAGCAGATAACATAGAATACTCCACCATAGATATGATTAAGAAAAATATTTTAACATGAAGAACCCAATAAATCAACCTAGAGAACAAGGTTGATAAACAAACACCCAATAATGATTCAGAAACCGATGACATTATCAGAAACAATGCTTAAGCAAGTGAAATGAGTAAGTCAAATAGACACCAAACCCATTTAACAAAAGATTTTCAGACTCAACAATGGGCGAATATCAGAACAATGAAAAACACATTTTGACCATTCAACATGAAATCAGATGAGAACAATATCAAACAAGACCCGCTAAACCCATTTCATATGAGAGAAGTATAACGTACACAATATCAACCCAAACATCAGCAGGAAAAACCAGTAAAAGCGAATATGAGATTGAGAAAGCAAAACCATACCTTTTGTTGATGATTTGGATAAGAAATGAAGCACCAATGAGATTTGAAAATGGGTTCACAGAGTGTTTGGAGAGGAGGAAGTTTTTAGAGAGAAGATGAACAGTTACAAATGTTCGAGGGAAAACTGAAACAAGTTTAAAAACTGCTCTTATTTCTGCCAAACACGCGATTTTCGCGACTGGAGTAAGTCGCCACACAGTCGCCAGCTCAAGCCGCCAAAACACTCAAGAACAAAATTTTGAAAAATTTTTCTAAGTGTTTTTCGCGACTGGAAGGTCTACCCGCGAGTAAGTCGCGAGCTGAGCCGCGAAAATTTCTGAGTGAACCTCGCGACTGGACCTTCCACTCGCGAACAAGTCGCCAAAAACGACCAGCGAAGGTGCGACTGAGGCTCGCGACTTGACATACCCGCGACTGAGCCGCCAAAACAGGGCAAAACTGGTTTTTCGAAATTTTCAGATTTTTCAACAAAAATACTTTCCAAAAGCACCTAAAACACTCAAAAATCTTTTTGTGCTTGAAATAACAAAGATTGAGCATGTGAAAACACATTTTATCAAGTACAATCACACAAATGAATATGGCATTTATTGAACATAAACTTGTGTGTTGTGTGTGGATATCAACAATGAGATAGTCCCTCGTCTAATGTGAAGCTTCAATGATCAATTCAACCAAGGCATACACAATTAGCACTAGATCATGTGACCCATCTCAATTATAGAAATATGTATATATGACCTCCCACATAAACTTGATAACATGATTTGGAGTTTTACATTTGACTCCACTTTCAATCAAAACAATTGATCTTTTTGATCTTTTTGAGACAATCACCTCTCATTGTGAGAGTGATATATGATATTTCACTTTAAGGAATAAGCCTTTGGCTTTTTGAATAAACATTCATTTCAATATAAGGTCGCTTACCCTTTTTCCTAGTCAAATACTAGAGTGTGCGACAGGCTTTTGCAGCTCAATATCTCTTTTCATTTGGAGATTTACATTTGGTAAGCTCTTTTAGGCAAAACAAAAATAAAGAGTGGGAAGATATATAGACACAAGTCTATGCAAGTCTCAAGATCAACAAAACCATTCACTAATCATTTATGACAAGTTTGAAGATCTATTTACAACAATCACAAAGATTTCAAGATTTCTCCCACAGTGATATAGGTGCATGAAAACAAGCAATGCTCGAAAATGCACAAAGCCATTAGCACAAAGGTACGAGGCAAAACAAGTTTTGAGACAAAAGCTCAACAAAGTCAAACAAGCTTTTTTGATTTTCTATTTTTATGTGCTTTTTGGATTTTTGACACAAGAAACAAAAAGATTGATACGACAAAATAAAAGATATTCACAAGTAGACAAACAACCAACCAACAGCAAAAAAATGACTAGCAAAATAAACAAACAAACAAAGTCACAAAGCATAGGAAGTATTAATGCATGGACATGTTGTAATGCTTATGCATGAGTACCCTTAATCACCCTCACATCACTTGCGTTTGGGGTGATTTCCTTATAGGATTGGGTACGGGAGTTAGGGCTTTCAAACCTTCGTGAGAAGCTTTCCAAGCAGTTGGTGAAAGCACCAATCATCTTCATCACGTTCATCATTCCGGGATCACCACTTTGATCTCTAGATTGATCTCCAGCCCAACTTCTTCTCTCATTTCTAGGTCCTCCTGACCTTTGAGGGGTTGCACTATTCTTTGCTCTCAGCTTTTGGCAATTTGGTCGAGTATGCCCTTGAAGTCCGCAGTAGTGGCACACATAAGTTCCTCTAGGACCTCTTTGTGGTCGAGGACGTGACTTCGCACGGGATTCAGACCTGCCTGCAAACTGATTGTGAGGATTTAACATCCGCTGGTTCACCAAATTCTTCTTCTCCTCCACCTCGAGCTTCTCACCAATAAGGTTAGCTACAACTGGAGCTTCAGCCTTTACAAACTTCACTCCTTTACTAACATTTCCAGACGAACTACCTCCTCCGGTATATCCCAAACCGGATTTGTCTGAGAAGCTCTTTTGAGATGAGATTACATCATCTAGCTTCTTGGTGGTAACCCTCTCTACCTTGGCATTTGCTTGCACAACCTCACTCTCAAGAAACCTTACTTTTGTGTAGGCTTCGGACAACTCTCCATTCAGAGTTTCAATTTCACACTTAGCCTCCCTGTACCGGATTAGGAGACTTTTGTAATCCTCCTCAGCCTTCTTCATTTTTCTCACAGCAGCCTTGGCCACTCTTGTGTACTCCCCGGACTTCTCCACGAGTAAGTTATAATTTTCCTGAAGATTCGCTGTGCTTCTACCTTCTTTAGCATCCGATTCTTCAACAATTCCTAGTGATTCATCATCACTATGTTCTCCAAGGTCTTGCACAAGCAGATTCAGTTCATCTGATGACTCAACATGAGCAATAGTCATAAAAGCCGAATAGTTCCCCTCTCCATCACAGCTCTCTTCAGACTCTGAGTCAGACGAATCCGAGTCACTCAAGGTCGTGGCATACACTTTACCTTTCGATTTCAAATAATTCGGACATTCCTTCTTGAAGTGTCCATGCCCATTACATTCAAAACAAGTGACACCTTGTGTAGATTGGGATTCTTTTCCATCTTTCCTTTTGAATTCCCTTTTTTCCCTTCCAGAACTTTGGAATTTTCTTTTATCATCAAATTTGCCATTATTTTTGAATTTCAAAAACTTTTTGAAATTTTTGACAAGATATGCAACATCTTTGTCAATCACATCTTCTCCCGATGAGTCTTGATCTTCCACCTTCTCATTAATGGTCTTTAGAGCAAGAGATTTACTCTTCCGTTGATTGGGCAGCGACATCTCATAAGTCTGCAGAGAACCCACCAGCTCTTGCACTTGGATGTCATCGAGGTCCTTGCTCTCTTCAATTGCTGTCACTTTAGCTCGAAAGCTTTCCGGCAATGATCGAAGGATCTTTCTTACAATCTTCGAGTCCTCCGTTTTCTCCCCCAAGTTGAACTTGCTGACAACCACTTCATTTAACTTTCCATAGAAAGAGTCAAAAGACTCATCCTCACTCATTTTGAGCTCTTCAAACCGAGTGGTCAGCATTTGTAACTTGGTGTCTTTCACTTTCTTCGTGCCTTCATAGGTAGTTTCCAAAATCTCCCATGCTTCTTTGGCCACGGTAATATGAGAAATCCTGTGAAATTCATCTGGAGACACACCACAGAAAATAGCATTGAGTGCTTTACTGTTAGCATTAGATGCAGCAAGTGCTGCCTTATCCCATGTGGATTTTGCTGCCTCTGGTTTGGTCCAACCAATCTCAACAGCATCCCAAACAGATTCATCAATAGAACACAGAAAAGCTCTCATTCGAACCTTCCAAAATGCATAATTACTACCATCAAAATATGGAGGTGCATTTAGGGATTGAGACCTATCCATCTCAAAAGGGAGTCAAGGATCACACAATGGTAATGAAACCAATATCAGTGTACCCGCTCTGATACCAATTGAAAGTTCAAAAACGTGTACAAAAACACCTTTGAACGTTTAGACCCCCAAATAACAACTTAATCAATTCAAGCAATATGTCAAACAACTAGTGTGCGGAAACTTAACATATGCTATCATACGAAATTGATTAAATACTATCTAAGCCATAACAAAATTAAATCCACAGCAGATAATTTAAAGGCAAAGATAGAGGAAGGAAGATGCAAACACAAAGACAACACGCGATGTGTTATCGAAGAGGAAACCGAAGCCCTCGGCGAAAAACCTCTCCGCCGCCCTCCAAGCGGTAATCAATCCACTAGAAAATATAGTTGGGATACAAGGACAGCAATAGACCCTCCAAGCCTAATCTACCCAGTGCACCTAAGCCCTCCAAGCTTCTTGCTCCAACGAGGTTGCGCCGAACCTTTGTCTTTTCTAGCTTCCCAGATTCCGCTACTAGACCGTAGCATCAACCAATGAAGATTGGCTCCTTCCTAACTGCTTCCCAGAAATCCAAACAGCAGTCTCACAATGTTGATGATGGTGAGAACTTGGTTTGGTATAATGCCTCTCAAGGATTTTAACAATGGAGAGGAAGAGAGTTGAGGAATTTGAAGAGATTCTAAGGTAGAGATTGTGGGTGAAACAATCTGGTTTTTCTTTAGGGTTTCTCTCTCAAAATTCTCTCTGGAAGCTCTCTTTCAATCGTGGGTAATAGGGGTATTTATACTGGAGTGGAGAGGAATGTGAAACGTCAGAATTTTACAAAACAGGGGTGGCTCACGGTTTGACCTCGCGGCTTGACTAAGTCGCGAGATCCAGTCGCGAGATAACCGTATGGCCAGTTGTCCTGTTTTGTCCTGTAGTGCTCCAGCTAGCAGACTGTTCACCTTCCAGCATGCTTGGCACGTGAGGTTGCTTCTGGCGGCTTGAAGCCGCGAGTCACCCGCGAGACCCAGCCGCGAGACTCTGTTTCCTTGCACACTCTTGAGCAAACTTCACTCTATCTCACTCACTACCCTTACATCAAACCCACCTAAATACAGGGTTACTAAATGCTGAATTACAAGCAAATTTGGCACGGAATAAAGCCAATTAGATGGTTGAATAAATTCAACCTTACAAATTCAACCTTACAACGGGAAATGGGAGCACGAAAAACAAATTGGGGTTGATCATTGGTTTAGCAGTGAGTTCCGGTGTAGTGAGTTGCGGTATAGGTCTACTTTGGTTTCTTTGTTGGAGAAAAAGGGCGGGTGGAAATACAGAAGATTCGGGTGATGATGACAGTATGGATGATGAATTTGAAAAAGGAATAGGGCCAAGGAGGTTCACATACCGTGAACTTCTCAATGCAACAAACAATTTTGCTGAACGAGGGAAGCTTGGAGAGGGAGGATTCGGAGGAGTTTACAAATGTTTGTTAAGTGAATCCAATGTGGAAGTTGCAGTTAAGAGGGTCTCAAAAGGATCGAAACAAGGAAAAAAGGAGTATAAGCCAGAAGTGAAGATCATTAGCCATTTGAGACATAGGAATTTGGTTCAACTCATTGGTTGGTGCCATGAACAACGTGAGTTACTTCTTGTGTACGAGTACATGCCTAATGGAAGCCTTGATTCTCATCTCTTTAGAGCAAAGATTATGCTAAAATGGCCAATAAGGTATAAAATAGCTCAGGGATTGGCTTTTGCATTACTCTACCTTCATGAAGAGTGGGAACAATGTGTAGTGCACAGAGATATAAAGTCTAGCAATATCATGTTGGATTCAAACTTCAATGCCAAACTTGGTGATTTTGGCCTTGCAAGACTCGTAGACCATGAGTTCAGCTTACAAACAATTGTTTTAGCTGGGACCGTGGGCTACCTTGCCCCAGAGTGTTTCACCACTAGTACAGCTTCTAAGGAATCTGATGTTTATAGTTTTAGGGTGGTTTGTCTTGAAATTGCATGTGGAAGAAAGCCCGTCGATCCACGGGCAAAACCAAGCAAGGTTAGGCTAGTAGAGTGGGTGTGGGATCTCTATGGAAATGGTCAACTCCATGAAGCCGTTGATAAAAGATTAGGTATGGAAATTGATGAAGGGCAAATAAAGAGCTTGATGGTGGTTGGATTATGGTGTTGTCATCCTGATCCCACTAGCAGGCCTTCTATAAGGCAAGTAATACACGTTCTTAATTTTGAAGCTTCTTTGTCCATCCTTCCATCAAAGTTGCCGGTGCCAATGTATGTTGGGCCCTCAATGGACCTATGTATATTTTCCAATACTTCATTGGGTTTCACCAGATCTAAAGATCAAATGCAATGTTCATGTAGTAGTTGTTCTACTAATTCGTCTATGTCAACTGGCCCAAACAAACCTCTTCTATATTCAAGCAAAGCTGAAGTGGAGTTAGCTTCAACTATGCATTAATGTATATGATAATTCAAACTTTTGTAATGAACTTGAAAACATGCATGTATCATGAATGTAAACTTTTATTTAAAAGTGTCTTTCCTGAATGGTTTGAAGAATGAAGTATGTTTACAAAATAGTTTATAAAAATTCACATTTTACCCAAAATTCATATTCCGGCTGTGCCTCAATATTGGGAAACTAGATGTGCCATTGGAATGAATATCTCTTGGTTGTACTTTAGATTTCAAATGAAAAGCAGATTACAAATAAAATAGTTTTACCTACTCAAAGACAAAAACGGATGCAATTGACTAGCATTACAACGTAGGGCCTAAGTAATTAACACAAGACTTAGTATTTGTTACAAAAGCCTATACAAAAGGAAACATAATGTAGCTTAGAATACTACGCTGCATCACTAGGGCTATCCACGGGTCAGTCCGGGTCGGGTTTGTGCTCAACCCGGAACCGACCGCCGGAATCGGGTGGAAAAAAATGCACCCGCTGTCGACCCGCCGGAGTAATCGAGTTGGGCAGTTCAGACCATCAATGGGTGGCAAGCAGGTCAGTCGGAGTCATAGATCTGAGAAGACGGCGAGAAAACGGTGAAAAAAAACACAAATCTGGCGAAGAAACATAGATTCCGGCAATAGTTTTCTAGATTCCGGCGATAGTTTCCGTAGATCCGATGAGATTTCGCCAGATCCAGTCAAAATATCACCTGATCTAAGGGAAATATCGCCAGATTCTGGAAAATTATCACCAGATTTTGGAAATTTTGCCGGAATCTGGAAATCTTTTGGTCAGTTTGGGTTTTTCGAGTTTTAGGGGAGGAAAACCGAAACCGACCCGCCAGAATCAGTTTTTGGTGGTGAAGACCTGCCGCCGACCCGTCGGAGCAGTCGAGTCGGCCGGATTCAAGTCGGATCCGGTTGGTTATTCGGGTGGGTCGGGTTGCCGGATCAATCTGGATAGCCCTTTGCATCACTTTACCACTCGCAAGTATCACTTACTCTTATATGGTAACATTAAGATTGTCTATATTGCTATTTAAGGGACTATCCTTGTTTGGATGGGAATTTATTTTGTTCTAAAATACCCCTACAATCTATGTTTAAGTAGGGACAAAACTTGGTAAAAATACTTCTTTAACTCTCACTAAAATATTGCCCACAAAACAAGACCACTCTCTTGATGGTGTTCAAATTACTTTATCCATTTATAAAAAAAATTTAAAAAAAAAACAATTTTCTTTGTAAAAACACATATGCTTTATTGATTAAAAAAAGAAAAAAAAAAAGCCGTACACAAATTTGAGACACAAACTCCATACTTCTACCTAGCAGTTTTAAATTTCCCCCTTATCATTAACCGGTTTTTTTTTTTGGCTAAACATATATTTCTTTTCTTTTCTTTTTTAGAAGCCAGTTAAACATATATTTCAAGTTTTGAAGTTATCATCCGATTAAAAACTCCTCAATTTTAGCTACAAATTTTACCATTCCACTAATTTCTCCCCACTATCAGCCATTACTTGATCGGTTATTCAATCAGTCCTCTACAAAAGCAGTTAACCAAAATCACAATTCTTACCCCTACCTCTAGATTACATATAATTTTTTTTTTTTAATACGATTGTGGAAAGTACCTTCAATGTTGAAGAGGGGTACTGCACCTATAGATTACAAATGAAATCGATTTTTACGATTGTAGAAAGCGCCTTGAAAGTGTGAAGAGGGGTACTACGTAGGAGGTATATATGTGTTTTTCAATGAATATAACTAATATTTGAATTTTACATAAATATTTACACATGATATGTATTCTTTTGTTCTCTGTGATAATTTTTATTTTTCTTGATCAGTGTCACTAAAGTTTTACAATCTCTATAGAAATAGATACAGGAAAAGGAAACTCTACTTACAAAAACAAAAGATCTTTTTTAATTGTTCCTGCTCAAACAAAAAAAAAAAAAAAACTTTTCTATCTCAATGGTATCTTAATGTTCATAGCTCATTTCTTTTTTATTTTTTAATAAAGAAATAAACAGCCTTCTAACACTTCTTTTAATCATCGTCGCCTTATTTGTAAAATTTGATGAGGATTGTGCAATTTGTAGTTGGTTTTTGTTGAATTTGGCCAAGTTACTTTTGTTAATCCTTATTCTAATTATGTGGACTTTGAAGTGCTTTTCTTTATTTTCATATTTACTTATCATTATCTTTCTTTTCTTTTCTTTTTCTGTATGATATGCATTTGTGGGTTAAAGCTTACTCATTACCTTAAAAAAATGGAATATTTATTACTTTTCTTTGAATACAATATTGCAATACGTAGAACTTTTTTTTTTTTTTTTTTTTAATCTTTGATTACAATATTACTGTACGTAAAACTTTTTTTTTTTTTAAATAACTGTGCAATTTGGATAAGTATTAAATTGTGTAACTCTACTATTATCAAAAAAGATGAACAAAATAATTATATTGCAATCTTAATTAATGAAAAAAATAGTATTAAACTTGACAAACGGTTCAATTTGGATAAGATTGCAATATAATTAATACGTTTATAGATTACTTATAGAGAAAGTAGTTATATTTAACCCTTACTCTTCTTTTTTTTGTCTTTTTTTTAGGGTGACATATGAACAATTTTGTTGAATTGCAAAGTGGGCACATTAGATGAGTTTTGCTGAGACACTTTACAAAAATTATTGTATGATTCCAAGCTCACATAAAGTGGTGGTCATCTATCAAGTGGTTGTTAATGACTCCTTTTTGTATATAAGAAAAAATATTTATCAATTTGTGTAATTATATGTTGGATTCAATTTATTGTTTTTTGAAATATTAATGTACAGTTTAGCTTTATTTTTCTCAATCACATCTCTTCCATATGAAATTAATTATCCCTAACAATTTTCGTGCCTTTCACTACAACTTCTTTTCATTTTTTTCAAGAAAATACATCTTAAAAATTAAATGATATTATTGCTCACGTGAGAGACTTCCCATAATCACAATCTTATTAAATTATTTAAATTAAAACTATTTAATTTAATTTAGTCATTTGAAACTTTTGTTATGGATGCGTACTTAATGGCTACATATTTTGACTAAGTGGCTACCTTTTAAGATTTTTTTATAAAAAAACTAGCCTCTGAGCACGCGTTCACATGCGTGCTCAAAGGCTTTTCTACATTTTGAGTAAATGTTAATAATTTGCATCTATTATAAATTGGGATTACCACATTTTTAATTACAAAAATAACTAGGAGTGTGATGAGTGTTATGCGTGGAGAAAGGTTAATTATTTTAATAGTTGGTACAAATGCATGAGACTCATCATATCTCTAGGTATTTTTATGATTGCAAAATATAGTAATCTCAATTTATAATAGATGCAAATTATTAACATTTACCCAAATGCGTACACTCAGAGGATAGTATTCTATTTATTGTTTTTAACAATGGACTTGTTCATACCATTGACTATACTTAATAGACGATGATATGCTCAAACAATCGCACTTGAACTATTTCTAAATTCTAAAAAAACATAAATAATTATTAAGTTTCTAAATTAGTTTTAAGTCATGACAAAGCACAATTTAGTACCCAATAATTTTTATTTTATTTTTTATTTTATGAAACCCAATAAAATAGTTAAAAGACAAATAAGTTTGTTTGCCCATGGCCAAGCCCATTTGACTACCTATCATTTTTTTTCCAAGCCCATTTGAATAGTCTACTGTTCAAATTTATTATGAATTAAAAAAAAAAAAAAATCAAAAGCTAGAAGATTTGAAGATGTCTTAGCATTTAAAAATTGGTTAAAGTTAAATAAAGAACAAAACCCAAGAAGGAAGTGCTTGACAGCAAACAATAAATATTAGTAGTTGACAGCAAAGCAAATATTAGTGGTTGACAGTAAAGCAAGCAGAAACAAAGAAGAAGACTTCACAAGCAGCAAAGAAGAAGAGTGAATACTTTAGAGGCCAAAAATGCAGAAACAACATCGGCAAAAATGAAAAATGTAGAGGAAGAAAGAGAGCAAGTGAGACAGAGAATAAGAAAAGAAACTAAAACAAATTGTTTAAATATTGCAAAAACTAACACAAATTCATATGTTAAAACTTCCAAAATGACAAAAAATATATATAATTAATGAATAAGTTATTGAAACAATTCAAAAAATATATAATTATTCAAAAGAGAAATATAAGAAAAAGAAAAAAGTACACGAACCCATAAAACAATAAGTTTTAAATTTTAACGAGTCTAAACTAAAAACGATAAAAATACAATCGTCAATTGTATAATTATTTAAACAGTAATATTGTAATCTTAAAAGGAAAAAAAAAATTACAATAATACCTATCACACTTCATGCAATCCTTTTTATTTTAATTTTTTTAACCCTATTTTATTTGCTGGCTCAATATTTTTCAAATAATTCAAATTAAATAAAAACCAAAAAAATAAAAACAATAAAATTATTGGAAAAGGAAATACTCTCTACGTGGCCAAGAAGCACACCGTCTTTCCTCTTGTGTACATAGTTTATTCATGGAAAAGAGCAAGACAAAACTCCGATATGTGTGTGTGTGTGTGTGTGTGTGTGTGTGTGACTACACAATAGAGAAATATAAGAGAAAAATGTATTACCATCAAAATAATAATTCAAATGTTAAAACGTTTGAAAGACTAAAAAATATTAAAGAATCATAAGATTTACTCCCTATAAATTTTTCAAACAAAACCAAATGTATATGATTACACAATAGAGAAATATAAAAAGAAAAAGTGATTACCTACAAAAGAATAATACATGGTATAGTCATTGAAATCAACTAAACATGTTTAAATATTGCAAAAACGAACACAAATGCAAATGTTAAACCTTCCAAAATGCCCAAAAATATATATAATTAAAGAATAAGTTATTGAAACAATTCAAAAAATATATGACAATTCAAAAGAGAAATATAAGAAAAAGAAAAAAGTACATGAACCCATAAAAAAATAAGTTTTAAATTTGAATGGGTCTAAACCTTAAACGATGAAAGAACAATCATCAATTCTATAATTATTTAAACAATAAAATTGTAATCTTAAAAGAAAAAGAAAAAACAAAAAACAAATTACAATAACACCTATCAGGCTTCACGCGGTCCTTTTTATTTTAATTTTTTTTCAACCCTATTTAATTGGCCGGCTCAATTTTTTTCAAATAATTCAAATTAAATAAAAACCAAAAAGTCAAAAATAATAAAAGTATTGGTAAAGGAAATACTCTACGTGGCCAAGAAGCACACCGCCTTTCCTTATGTGTACATAGTTTATTCATTGGAAAAGAGGAAGACAAAACTCCTATATATATATGTGTGTGTGTGTGTGTGTGCGCGCGCGCACATGTGTGACTAAACAACAAAGAAATATAAGAGAAAAATGTGTTACCATCAAAAGAATAATTCAAATGTTAAAACTTTTGAAAGACTAAAAATTATTAAAGAATCATAATATTTACTTCCTATAAAATTTTGAAACAAAACAAAATATATATGATTACACAATAGAGAAATATAAAAGAAAAAGTGATCACCTTCAGAAGAATAATGCATGATATAGTCATTAAAATCAACTAAACATGTTTAAATATTGCAAAAACTAACACAAATTCAAATGTTAAAACTTCCAAAATGCCAAAAAATATATATAATTAAAGAATAAGTTATTGAAACTATTCAAAAAATATATGACTATTCAAAAGAGAAATATAAGTAAAGGAAAAAAGTACACGAACCCATAAAACAATAAGTTTTAAATTTTAACGGGTCTAAACTATAAACAATGAAGAAACAATCATCAATTCTATAATTATTTAAACAATAATATTGTAATCTTAAAAGAAAAAAGAAAAAACAAATTACAATAATACCTGTCACGCTTCATGCAATCCTTTCTATTTTAATTTTTTTAACCCTATTTAATTGTCCGGCTTAATATTTTTCTAATAATTCAAATTAAATAAAAAACAAAAAGTCAAAAACAATAAAAGTATTGGAAAAGGAAATTCCCTACGTGGCCAAGAAGCACACCGTCTTTCCTCTTCTGTACAAAGTTTATTCATGGAAAGGAGGAAGACAAAACTCCTTTATTTGTGTGTGTGTATGTGTGTGTGTGACTACACAACAGAGAAATATAAGAGAAAGATATATTACCATCAAAAGAATAATTCAAAATGTTAAAACTTTTGAAAGATTAAAAAATATTAAAGAATAATAAGATTTACTCCCTATAAATTTTTGAAACAAAACCAAATGTATATGATTACACAATAGAGAAATATAAAAAGAAAAAGTGATTCCCTTCAAAAGAATAATACGTGGTATAGTCATTGAAATCAACTAAACATGTTTAAATTAATATTGCAAAAACTAACACAAATTCAGATGTTAAACCTTCCAAAATGCCAAAAATATATTTATAATTAAAGAATAAGTTATGAAAACAATTCAAAAAATATATGACTATTCAAAAAAGAAATATAAGAAAAAGAAAAGTACATGAACCCATAAAACAGTAAGTTCTAAATTTTAACGGGTCTAAACTTTAAATGATGAAAAAAAATCATCAATTCTATAATTATTTAAACAATAAAATTGTAATCTTAAATGAAAAAAAAAATGCAAATTACAATAATACCTATCATGCTTCATGCGGTCCTTTTTATTTTAATTTTTTTTCAACCATATTTAATTGGCTAGCTCAATATTTTTCAAATAATTCAAATTAAATAAAAACCAAAAAGTCAAAAACAATAAAATTATTGGCAAAGGAAATACTCTACGTGGCCAAGAAGCACACCGCCTTTCCTCTTGTGTACATAGTTTATTCATTGGAAAAGAGGAAGACAAAACTCCTATATATGTGTGTGTGTATGTGTATGTGTATGTGTGCGCGCGCATGTGTGACTACACAACAAAGAAATATAAGAGAAAAATGTGTTACCATCAAAAGAATAATTCAAATGTTAAAACTTTTGAAAGACTAAAAATTATTAAAGAATCATAATATTTACTTCCTATAAATTTTTGACACAAAACGAAATGTATATGATTACACAATAGAGAAATATAAAAGAAAAAGTGATTACCTTCAAAAAAATAATACATGATATAGTCATTGAAATCAGCTAAACTTATTTAAATATTACAAAAACTAACACAAATTCAGATGTTAAAACTTCCAAAATGCCAAAATATATATATAATTAAAGAATAAGTTATTGAAAAAATTCAAAAAATATATGACTATTCAAAAGAGAAATATAAGAAAAGGAAAAAAGTATACGAACCCATAAAACAATAAGTTTTAAATTTAAATGGGTCTAAACTATAAACGATGAAAAAACAATCATCAATTCTATAATTATTTAACCAATAATATTGTAATTTTATAAGGAGAAAAAAAAATTACAATAATACATATCACACTTCATGCAGTCCTTTTTATTTTAATTTTTTTTAACCCTATTTAATTGTCCGGCTTAATATTTTTCTAATAATTCAAATTAAATAAAAAACAAAAATTCAAAAACAATAAAAGTATTGGAAAAGGAAATTCTCTACGTGGCCAAGAAGCACACCATCTTTCCTCTTCTGTACAAAGTTTATTCATGGAAAAGAGGAAGACAAAACTCCAATATTTGTGTGTGTGTGTGTGTGTGTGTGTGTGTGACTACACAACAGAAAAATATAAGAGAAAGATGTATTACCATCAAAAGAATAATTCAAATGTTAATACCTTTGAAAGATTAAAAAATATTAAAGAATAATAAGATTTACTCCCTATAAATTTTTGAAACAAAACCAAATATATATGATTACACAATAGAGAAATATAAAAAGAAAAAGTGATTACCTTCAAAAGAATAATACGTGGTATAGTCATTGAAATCAACTAAACATGTTTAAATTAATATTGCAAAAACTAACACAAATTCAGATGTTAAACCTTCCAAAATGCCAAAAATATATTTATAATTAAAGAATAAGTTATTGAAACAATTCCAAAAATATATGACTATTCAAAAGAGAATTATAAGAAAAAGAAAAGTACATGAACCCATAAAACAATAAGTTTTAAAATTTAACGGGTCTAAACTTTAAATGATGAAAAACAATCATCAATTCTATAATTATTTAAACAATAAAATTGTAATCTTAAAAGAAAAAAAAAATACAAATTACAATAATACCTATCATGCTTCACGCGGTCCTTTTTATTTTAATTTTCTTACAACCCTATTTAATTGGCTAGCTCAATATTTTTCAAATAATTCAAATTAAATAAAAACCAAAAAGTCAAAAACAATAAAATTATTGGCAAAGGAAATACTCTACGTGGCCAAGAAGCACACCACCTTTCCTCTTGTGTACATAGTTTATTCATTGGAAAAGAGGAAGACAAAACTCCTACATATGTGTGTGTGTATGTGTATGTGTGTGCGCGCATGTGTGACTACACAACAAAGAAATATAAGAGAAAAATGTGTTACCATCAAAAGAATAATTCAAATGTTAAAACTTTTGAAAGACTAAAAATTATTAAAGAATCATAATATTTACTTCCTATAAATTTTTGAAACAAAACGAAATGTATACGATTACACAATAGAGAAATATAAAAGAAAAAGTGATTACCTTCAAAAGAATAATACATGATATAGTCATTGAAATCAGCTAAACCTGTTTAAATATTGCAAAAACTAACACAAATTCAGATGTTAAAACTTCCAAAATGCCAAAAAATATATATAATTAAAGAATAAGTTATTGAAAAAATTCAAAAAATATATGACTATTCAAAAGAGAAATATAAGAAAAAGAAAAAAGTATACGGACCCATAAAACAATAAGTTTTAAATTTAAATGGGTCTAAACTATAAACGATGAAAAAACAATCATCAATTCTATAGTTATTTAACCAATAATATTGTAATCTTATAAGGAGAAAAAAAAATTACAATAATACCTATCACACTTCATGCAGTCCTTTTTATTTTAATTTTTTTAACACTATTTAATTGGCCGGCTCAATATTTTTCAAATAATTCAAATTAAATAAAAACAAAAAAGTCAAAAACAACAAAAGTATTGCAAAAGGAAATACTCTACGTGGCCAAGATGCTCACCGTCTTTCCTCTTGTGTACATAGTTTATTCATGGAAAAGTGGAAGAATAAACTCCTCTGTGTGTGTGTGTGTGTGTGTGTGTGTGTGTGTTACTACACAACAGAGAAATATATGAGAAAGATGTATTACTATCAAAAGAATAATTCAAATGTTAAAACTTTTAAAAACTAAAAAATATTAAATAATCATAAGATTTACTCCCTATAAATTTTTGAAACAAAACCAAATGTATATGATTACACAATAGAGAAATATAAAAAGAAAAAGTGTTTACCTTCAAAAGAATAATACGTGGTATAGTCATTGAAATCAACTAAACATGTTTAAATATTATAAAAATTAACACATATTCAGATGTTAAACCTTCCAAAATGCCAAAAAATATATATAATTAAAGAATAAGTTATTGAAACAAATATATATATATATATATGACTATTCAGAAGAGAAATATAAGAAAAAGAAAAAAGTCCATGAACCCATAAAACAATAAGTTTTAAATTTTAATGGGTCTAAACTTTAAACGATGAAAAAACAATCATCAATTCTATAATTATTTAAACATTAAAATTGTAATTTTAAAAAGGAAAAAAAAAAAAAAAAAAAAGCAAATTACAATAACACCTATCATGCTTCACACGGTCCTTTTTATTTTAATTTTTTTTCAACCCTATTTAATTGGCCGGCTAAATATTTTTGAAATAATTCAAATTAAATAAAAACTGAAAATTCGAAAACAATAAAAGTATTGGCAGAGGAAATACTCTACCAAGAAGCACACCGCCTTTCCTCTTGTGTACATAGTTTATTCATTGGAAAAGAGGAAGACAAAACTCCTATATATATATGTGTGTGTGTGTGAGTGTGCATGCGCGCGTGTGACTACACAATGGAGAAATATAAAAGAAAGATATGTTACCATCAAAAGAATAATTCAAATGTTAAAACTTTTGAAAGACTAAAAAATATTAAAGAATCATAAGATTTACTCCCTATAAATTTTTGAAACAAAACCAAATGTATATGATTACACAATAGAGAAATATAAAAAGAAAAAGTGATTACCTTCAAAAGAATAATATGTGGTATAGTCATTGAAATCAACTAAACATGTTTAAATATTGCAAAAACTAACACATATTCAGATGTTAAACCTTAGAAAATGCCAAAAAATATATATAATTAAAGAATAAGTTATTGAAACAAATATATATATATACATACATATGACTATTTAGAAGAGAAATATAAGAAAAAGAAAAAAGTACATGAACCCATAAAACAATAAGTTTTAAATTTTAATGGGTCTAAACTTTAAACGATGAAAAAACAATCATCCATTCTCTAAATATTTAAACATTAAAATTGTAGTCTTAAAAGAAAAAAAAATAAAAAATAAATAAAGCAAATTACAATAACACCTATCATGCTTCACGTGGTCCTTTTTATTTTAATTTTTTTTCAACCCTATTTAATTGGCCGGCTCAATATTTTTGAAATAATTCAAATTAAATAAAAACCAAAATGTCGAAAACAATAAAAGTATTGGCAAAGGAAATACTCTACCAAGAAGCGCACCGCCTTTCCTCTTGTGTACATAGTTTATTCATTGGAAAAGAGGAAGACAAAACTCCTATATATATATATGTGTGTGTGTGTGTGTGTGTGTGTGTGTGTGAGTGTGCGCGCGCGCGTGTGACTACACAACGGAGATATGTAAGAGAAAGATATGTTACCATCAAAAGAATAATTCAAATGTTAAAACTTTTGATAGACTAAAAAATATTAAAGAATCATAAGATTTACTCCCTATAAATTTTTGAAATAGAACCAAATGTATATGATTACACAATAGAGAAATATAAAAAGAAAACGTGATTACTTTCAAAAGAATAATACATGGTATAGTCATTGAAATAAGATAAACATGTTTAAATATTGCAAAAACTAACACAAATTCATGTTAAAACTTTTAAAATGCCAAAAAATATATATAATTAAAGAGTGAGTTATTGAAACAATTCAAAAAATATGACTATACAAAAGAGAAATATAAGAAAAAAAAAGTACATGAACCCATAAAACAATAAGTTTTAAATTTTAACGGGTCTAAACTTTAAACGATGAAAAGCTATCATCAATTCTATAATTATTTAAACAATAAAATTGTAATCTTAAAAGTAAAAAAATGCAAATTACAATAATACCTATCATGCTTCACACTGTCCTTTTTATTTTAATTTTTTTTCAACCCTATTTAATTGGCCAACTCAATGTTTTTCAAATAATTCAAATTAAATAAAAACCAAAAAGTCAAAAACAATAAAAGTATTGGAAAAGGAAATACTCTACGTGGCCAAGAAGCACACTGCCTTTCCTCTTTTGTACATAGTTTATTCATCGAAAAAGAGGAAGACAAAACTCCTACTCTTGATAAGAACTCTATTTTGATTTTGTGCTGACTCCACCATAAAATAATTTTTTTTTAACAAAGACGATGAGAAGAAAATAACATAAGAAGAGTTGATACCTCTACTTAGCTTTAAAAAAAAAAAAATTGGGGTTTGCTTTGTGCTTTTAATAGTGGTCATGATTAATCTCGCAAATTTGGAGATAAATTCTCAATGTTTGAGTTTGAGTTTAAGTTGGACTTGTTAGAGAGGTAGAGTTTCACTCCTTGTTAAGTTTGAATTAAACAAAAATAATTTTGTTTAAAAAAAATGATAATGATGAGTTTGAGTTTAAGTTGGACTTGTTAGAAAGATAGAGTTTCATTCCTTATTAAGTTTGGACTAAACAAAAATAATTTTATTTAAATATCGTGCTGACATAGAAAATTATGGGAGCTCTAGATGTTAGGTTCTAAAGTCTTAGGATTTTATGTATTTATAACTCTAATTTGTATTGTTGGCAAACCATGATCAAAACAATGTGTTTAGAAGTGTTTTAGTCTTGCTCAAAGTTGTGCATTTATGTAAAGTTGGAATCGAGCTTAATGCAGAAAAGATTAATGCATTTCGGCCTGGCTCAATCGATCGAAGCTTAGGCTTGATCGATGGAAGCTCAGGCAGAATGTTTTTTCTGTAGAATTTCCAACTCAGCCCTAGTTGTTTTAAAACGTTTTTAGGGTTTCTAATTTGTCCTAAGTATAAAAAGCTAACCCTAGCCACGTTTTAGTATTGCTCATATTACGATTTGTGTAAATCTCTTGTGAGATCTAGAGGAGCTTTCCTTTACACAAACTTAGGGTTTTCAAGGAGAAGATTTATCTACACCTTGATGATCAACTCAGTTGCTGCCATTGAAACTTAAAGAAAACACAAGCAGGTGTGCTTGTATCTGGTGGTGAATCCAAGAAAGAAGCAGTCCGTGGATTCAGAGCTTGCACGTGGTTGTGTCAGTAAGTTCTACTGGTGGGTAGCAATAAGAAGTCGAGCATGGGGGCTTGTAAGTCTTATTGTATGAACTTCGATTCTTTCAAGATAGTAGATTCAAGTTTACCTTGAGGATAGTTAGGTTAAATCCTCCCCAGGTTTTTACCGGTTTGGTTTCCTGGGTGATCATATCTTGTGTTATTTATTTTTCCGCTGCTTTGTATGTTATGATCTTTGTTATTGTGATAATCTAGACTTGTTAAATTGGACTAAGTAACAACTTGACTAATTACCTAGGTTCAATCAATTGTTTTTAAGGGGTCTAAAAACTATCAAGTGGTATCAGATCGGGTTGCTCTTTTGTTGTTGATCTTTTGATCACTGAGTTAATCCTTGACCCCTGTTGTCATGGAACACGGACACTCTCTAGTTATTCCTCCTCACTTTGATGGGAATAATTATGCTTATTGGAAAGTAGGATGAAAGCATTCCTGAAATCTATTGATGAGAGAGTATGGAACTCTGTTGAATACGGATGGGAGAAGCCCACTACTCTTGTTAGTGAGTGGGAAACTTCTCAAAAAGAGCAGCTGCGTTTAATAGCAAGGCTATGAATGCTATCTTTAACGCTGTTTCTATGGAGGAATTTAAGAGAATATCTAATGTTGAGGTTACTCATACTGTTTGGAATATCCTCCAGACTGTGCATGAAGGCACAAAGGCTGTCAAAATCAATAAATTACAACAATTGACTTCTAAATTTGAAAGCATTAGGATGCCTGATGATGAATCTTTTGATGAATTCTATGCTAAATTGAATGACATTGTTAATTCTGCTTTTAACTGGGGTGAAATCTATGATCAACCTAAAATTGTTAGGAAGATTCTTAGATCTTTAACTGAAGACTTTAGACCCAAGGTGACTGCCATTACTGAAAGCAAGGATGTGGACTTCATCCCTGTTGATGAACTTGTAGGATCTCTTCAATCTTATGAGTTGGATCTACCCAAAACTACCAAATCCAAATCAATGGCTCTTAAGTCAGTTGATGATGTTGAAGGTGGTGGATTTGATAATGAGCTCTCTACTATAGAGATTGCTTACCTTGCCAAGAATTTTAGAAACTTTCTCAAGAATAGTAACAGAAAGGCAAGAGGCATGAACACTGTTGAACCTAGAAACTTTAGGAAGCATGATCCCACTAAGGTGAACAATAATGATAAACCTAGAGAAAAGGTAGGTCAATCTTCTAATAATTCTTTGGGTTCTCAGTGTTTTGGATGTCAAGGGTATGGTCACATGAAATCTGAATGTCCTACCTATTTGAAGTCCAAGGGTAAGGCTATGGCTGTAACCCTTAGTGATGGTGAAGTTTTTGATAATGAGTCTGATTGTGATGAGGATGGAAATTTCATTACTTTCACCGCTACTGCTGTAGTCGATGAGAGCATATCTGTTGAAGAGAACCCTTCTGATGGGGAACTCTCTAAAGATGTAGATCTTCAAGAGGCTTATAATAAACTTTGCAAAGTTTCTGCAAAGGATGCTATGAATGTTGAACTTGGCCTAAAGAAAATTGAATCTCTTAAGCTTGATAAGAAGAATTTGCTTGTTAAACTCTTTGATGCTACTGAACTTTTGAACAATGTGAAAACTGAGAATATGCTTTTGCTTGATAAAGTTAAACTTTTGGAACTTGATTTATCTGTTGCTAGATCTGCTAGTTCTAAACTTGATCAAATGTTGAGTGTTCAAAAGTCTTCTTCTAACAAAACTGGATTAGGTTATATTGAAAGCATCTCTGTGTCTACTCCCCATTCCACAAAGTTTGTTCTTTCATCTTCTTCTGAACCTTCTGTGAGTGAGATAGTGAGTGAAACTGCCAAACCCCTTGTGAGTGAGATTATCGAACCCATAGAAGTTTCATCATCTAGGAAGATTAGGGTTGATCTGAAAGAGTCTAAGTCTAAGAAGCCTACCCTATCTAAGGACAAGACACGTGATAAGCCTGTATTGGTTTGTCACTTTTGTGAAAAGTCTGGACACATACGTCCTAACTGTTACAAGCTGTAAGCTGCAAAAAGAGCAAACAAACCAAAAGTACCTGTGCCTCAAGCACAAGATCCTATGGTACTTATTGGTGAATTGGTAAAGGCTTTAAACCTTTATTCAAATCCTGGTGTTGGTAATCATTCTCATGTGAATAATAACTCCAATGCTCATGGTGCATCTAAAAGGTTTTGGATACAAAAGACTCGAACTAACTGAGTCTTTCTGACATGGTCCTTGTGCTTCATTGCTCTACCCTTTGTGACCATTGTTTTTTGGTTTTGTTTTGTTTTTTGTTTTCTAGGATTTGCTTTGTATAACATTCATGCATTTCATTCTAGGTGTTTTTTTCTAAAATTAAAAAATAAAAATAAAAAAGGGAAGAAAAAGGAAGCAAATTGTGTTTTGAACTATTCTTCTTGGTTTTTGAAGAACAAGGTTGGTCAATTTATTTTCACATAACATGTCGTTTGTACCTTGTTTAACTTTGATGAGCTTATTTATTGCACTTTACTAGTTGAAACTTTGTAGTGCATGTTGTGTGGGAAAGATGTTTATTGTTTTTGATTACTCTGTCTTAATCTTAAAGTCACATGTTTTTGACTGTCGAACTTGAACTTTTAGAGAAAGGCATAAATAACCATCTCACCACTGTTCACTAGCCAATCATGAACACCTTAGCGCATATCATAAGATTTTGTGCTCGAAAAAGTGTAGCACATGCACGAAAAGAACATAAGGTGAAGCCTCGGTTTAAATTGCTTAATATTTAAAATTGGTGTGTACTATTAGGCTTGATGCCAAAATCACATGACTTAAAATTGGTGTGTATAATATTAGGCATAAATTCAAGAACCTTACATGATTGCAAGCTTATGATCTAGGAGATGTGAGAGTTATATGATGTAACTCTTTAGGTGAGAGTCTCTTTTAAATTCTTTGTGATGAATTTTGTAGACTTTGTGATTGATTGCTATTCACATATCACCTTACATATATCTCAAGCTTTTGCTAGTTGCACACACTACACGAGTTACTCTATGCTAAACTTTGTATATGTTATTGTGTGTGTTTATGGTTTGACCAACCAAGTTTTTGCAAATACTTTGAATTTTGTGCAAAATTAATTTGTTGCTTGAAAATTTATGGAGAATGCAAGAAATTTTATTTTTGGGAAATTTGGCTTAAAATTCTTGTTTTTGAAAATCACATCATCACATACTCATGCATTTTGTTCTTAAATTTCAATGCTTTGAGTTGATTCTAAATTTTTTTTAAAAAAAACTATGTTTTTCCTCAAATTTAGTGAGCCTCTACCCATTTCGATTGATCCATTCTATTTTTCAATCAATCGAAATTTTTTAAATATGTTAGAAAAAGCCTCTGTCTGTTTCGATCAATCGAAACTGATTTTCGATCAATCGAACTCTTTTAAAATTGTTTTGTTAAAGTCTTTGTCTGTTTCGATCGATTAAGGCTATTTTTCGATCGATCGAAACTCGTGAATCATGTTTTTTTTTTTTAAGTCAGATTGGACTTTTTCAAAGGCACTTTTTCAAAACTTTTCAAACTTTCCTCTCTCTCTCCGACTTGGCTAGGCTCCACTAAGGATTTTTTGTCGTTTTCCTCCAAAATTTTTGCAAGGTTTTTGTCTCCCAAGGCTGGTAAGTCCTTTATGCCCACCTTTTGCATTTTATTTCATGTTTTCATGCATTTTTCATGCATATTCATTGGGTATTTTCGGCACTTTTCATATTTTGGGGGTTTTTGATGATTCAAACCGTATTTTGTGAAATTGATCATTGGGTTTTTGTTCTAGGATGTTATAATCATGATCCTTGTGGTTTAATTTGATCAATTTTGTGGATTTTGAAAATTTGAAAATTCTAGGGTTTGTAATTGATCCAAATTGGGGATTTTGTTCAAATTGGGTTAAATTGATGAAATTGGCTTGTTCAATTGATGTAATTGGTCATTATTTTCTGAAATCTATCTTGTAAGATGATCAATTAGTCAATATCTTTCAAATTGATCAAGTGGTTTTCCAAATTTTGGGGTTTTGTGTTAATACCTCTATGTTCAAGTCAATTTTGTGAATTTGAACTTATTTGGACTTAATTGCACTACATTAGGACATGCATCATGCCATTTATATTGTTCATGCATCATATAGATTTTTGTTCTATATTTTTTATGTACTAACTTGCAGTCTGCCCTTGGTTTTTTTTTTTTTTTTCTTTTGTGTTTTTGTTCCTCTGCTTTGTGTTTTGGTCCTTATCCTAGCACCATGCCTAGGAAAACTAGAGCCCATAGGACCCCTTCCACTTCCTCTGAGTCTCCCTCTATGAGTGAGGTGTTTAGGAATGATAGTGCAGAGAGGCTTTTGATACTTTGAACAGTAAGTGTAAGATTTGGGTTGAGCGTACTGTGGTTTTAGATGAGATTGATCTAGCCATTAGGGCTAACTTTGAGTCTAGAGGTTGGTTGCCTCTCTTAGAGATAGATCATCCACCCCCGACCGCCTTGATTAGAGAGTTCTTCTCGAACCTCTCTTGCCACGTCTATGATTCCAACACCCATGTTAGGAGTTGGATACGAGGTGTTGAGTTCACTATTACCCCTCGAGTAATGGCTGAGGCTCTTGGGGTTTCGGTTGTTCGAGAGCCTGACTATCCCTATGATGAGTTGCCCTCTTTAGATGTTGTCATGTCATACATCACTGGGCCATCTATCCAGTGGGGTTCTGATCCTCGCATCACGTCCACTGAGCTTACTGAGACTGCCTATCTTTTCTTTAGGATAGCGTGTCATTCGTTGTGGCCTTTTTCTCATTTCCACACCATCCCTCTAAAGCGATGTGTGTTTTTGTATGCTTTTGTTTCTGGTGCGTCGATCAGTTTCCCTCATTTGTTCCTTAGTTCTTTGAACGAGGTTCATAGGAGTTCTGCCGTAGGGCATGCGCTTATTCATCCTATTTTCATTCATAGGATTTTGCTCTTTTTAGGTCTAGATGGTTTCCCGTCTGGTGAGCCTGCTCATGTCATTGCTCCCATAGGTGCCACCTTTCTTAGACAGAGGGCTGCTCACATGTGAGCTGTTCCTTCGCGTCCTAGGGGTGCGTCATCTTGTGTTGTTCCCCCTCCTCCCTCTTCTACAGGTGCTAATGCTGCTGATGCTGATATTCCTCGACCGACTACTTCGAATGATTCAGACATTTGACGTACGTTGGATCATGTCTTGACCGTTCAGGCGGCTCATGGACAGATTTTGGTGGACGTGCTCGATGAGATCCGTGCCTTGCGTGTGGAGTTGGCACAGTTTAGACCACCTCCCTTTTGATGATGGATTTTGTTTGCTCTTTGGCATTTCGTCACAAAAAGGGGGAGTACTTTGTTGAGTTTTTGTTTTCAGGGGAAGAGTATTTCTTTGGTTGGAGCTTGTGGAGTTTAGATTGTATCTAGGTGCTTCACATTGTATTTTACCTTTTTAGCTCTTGTCATGTTTTTGATGGGATATTCATGTTAGGGGGAGTATTTTTGTTGGTACTTTACATGTTTCTTGTTTCAAATTGTTTATTGATTTATATTTAGGAGTTATTCATTGATATATGTCTTTATTGTGTGTTGTTTGAAATCAAGAATTTAATTTGTTTACTTGTATTGTTTCCACACATGCGGTTATGCATTTTGTTTAGTGTTTCAGGAAATATACAGGTTGATTTAATTGAGCTGCTGTCTACACTTGTAACTGATAGATAGTAGTTAGGATTGAATTTGTTTTATGAGTATTATTTTTGTAAATGGCTTTTATTTTGTAAACTTTGTGCTTCTAGTTGTGTTTTGTCACGGATTGCCAAAGTGGGAGTTTGTTAGGTTCTAAAGTCTTAGGATTTTATGTATTTAGAACTCTAATTTGTATTGTTGGTAAACCATGATCAAAACAATGTGTTTAGAAGTGTTTTAGTCTTACTCAAAGTTGTGCATTTTTGTAAAGTTGGAATTGAGCTTAATGCAGAAAAGATTAATGCATTTCCGCCTGGCTCGATCAATCGAAACTTAGGCTTGATCGATCGAAACTCGGGCATAATGTTTTTGCTACAGAATTTCCAACTCAGCCCTAGTTGTTTTAAAACATTTTTAGGGTTTCTAATTTGTCCTAAGTATAAAAGGCTAACTCTAGCCACGTTTTAGTGTTGCTCATATTGCGGTTTGTGTAAATCTCTTGTGAGATCTAGAGGAGCTTTCCTTGACACAAACTTAGGGTTTTCAAGGAGAAGATTTATTTACACCTTGATGATCAACCCAGTTGCTGCCATTGAATCTTAAAGAAAACACAAGCGGGTGTGCTTGTATCTGGTGGTGAATTCAAGAAAGGAGTCCGTGGATTTGGAGTTTGCACGTGGTCGTGTCAATAAGTTCTACTGGTGGGTAGTAATAAGAAGTCGAGCGTGGGGGCTTGTAAGTCTTATTGTATGAACTTCGATTCTTTCAAGATAGTGGATTAAAGTTTACCTTGAGGATAACTAGGTCAAATCCTCTCCAGGTTTTATCGGTTTGGCTTCCTGGGTGATCATATCTTGTATTATTTATTTTTCCGCTACTTTGCATGTTATTATCTTTGTTATTGTGATAACCTAGACTTGTTAAATTGGACTAAGTAACAACTTGGCTAATTACCTAGGTTAAATCAATTGTTTTTAAGAGGTCTAAAAACTATCACTAGAGGATTTGGTTTTATATATATATAGATTCCTTATTAAGTTTGGACTAAATAAAAATAATTTTATTTAAATATTGTGCTGACGTGAAAAATTGTGAGAGCTACAGAGGTTTCAGTTATATATATATATATATATATTAGTAATTTAAAAAAGAAAAAAAAGTATGACAGAACGAGTTCGTTAGGTTCTAAAGATTTAGGGTTTTATGTATTTAGAACTCTAATTTGTATTGTTGGCAAACCATGATCAAAACAATGTGTTTAGAATTGTTTTAGTCTTGCTCAAAGTTGTGCGTTTATATAAAGTTGGAATCAAGCTTAATGCAGAAAAGATTAAGGCATTTCGGCCTGGCTCGATCGATCGAAGCTTAGGTTCGATCGATCGAAACTCGGGCAGAATGTTTTTCTGTAGAATTTTCCAACTCAGCCCTAATTTTTTTAAAACGTTTTTAGGATTTCTTATTTGTCCTAAGTATAAAAAGCAAACCCTAGCCACGTTTTAGTGTTGCTTATATTGCGGTTTGTGTAAATCTCTTGTGAGATCTAGATGAACTTTCCTTTACACAAACTTAGGGTTTTCAAGGAGAAGATTTATCTACACCTTGATGATCAACTCAGTTGCTACCATTGAAGCTTAAAGAAAACACAAGCGGGTGTGCTTGTATCTGGTGGTGAATCCAAGAAAGAAGAAGTCTGTGGATTCGGAGCTTGCATGTGGTCGTGTCAGTAAGTTCTACTGGTGGGTAGCAATAAGAAGTCGAGCGTGGGGGTTTGTAAGTCTTATTGTATGAACTTTGATTCTTTCAAGATAGTGGATTCAAGTTTACCTTGAGGATAGCTAGGTCAAATCCTCCCCAGGTTTTTACCGGTTTGGTTTCCTGGGTGATCATATCTTGTATTATTTGTTTTTCCACAACTTTGCTTGATTTGATCTTTATTATTGTGATAACCTAGATTTGTTAAATTGGACTAAGTAACAACATGGCTAATTACCTAGGTTAAATCAATTGTTTTTAAGGGGTCTAAAAATCATCAAGTGGTATCAGAGCGGGTTGCTCTCTTGTTGTTGATCTTTTGATCACTGAGCTGATCCTTAACCCCTTTGTTATGGATTCTTGGAAATTCTTTTTGCTTATTCATTAACTTGCTTACTTTGTGTATTTGTCATTTGTCGAGTTTGTTAAATCTTTCCTTGAACGTCTTGGTCTTATCATATGTGGTAATAATTATTTGTGTTATACTACCTTAACCGCCTTAAAGGCACGTGATTCTAGTCTTTGGTATTTGGATAGTGGTTGTTCCAAGCATATGATAGGAAACAAAGGATTATTCAAGACCCTCTTTGAAGGAAAGATTGGGACTGTCACTTTTGGAGATGGAAGCAAATCTGTCATCAGAGGCATTGGAACTGTGGACATCTTAGGGTTACCGGTCTTTGAAGATGTTTGGTATTTTGATGGACTGAAGACAAATTTACTCAGCATCAGTCAGATTTGCGACAATGGACTGAATGTTCTCTTCACTGAGTATGAATGTGAGATACTTGATGGAGGAGGTGACTATACATGTGTTGGTGTAAGGACAGCGGACAACTGTTATGGATTGACACCAAGCATAAGCAACAAGTGTTTTAGTGCAAAGATTGATCAAGTTGATTTGTGGCATCAACGGTTGGGGCATGCAAGTCATAAACAGTTAGAAAAGATTTCCAAATGTGATGCTGTTGTTGGTTTACCTAAGTTTGAGAAGATAGATAAGTGCATATGTGGACCATGTCAGATAGTTAAACAGATAAAATCTAAACATCCGTCTGTGGCTAGTGTTCAAACTTCAAGACCTCTGGAGTTACTGCACATTGATCTTATGGGTCCTGCTCGAGTTCAGATTTTAAGAGGAAAGAAGTATATTCAAGTGGTTGTGGATGACTTTACCAGATATACTTGGGTTGTACTTTTGAAAGATAAAGCTGAGGCTCCTGAGAAGATGATACATTTGTGTAAGAAATTGCAGGTTGAAAAAGATACTGTGATAGCCAAGATCAGAAGTGACCATGGAAGAGAATTTGAGAATACCAAGCTGGCTACCTTCTGCAATGAACAAGGCACACATCAAGAGTTTTCTTCACCCAAAACACCACAAAAAAATGGAATAGTTGAACGGAAAAATAGGGTCGTTCAGGAGATGCCACATGTCATGCTACACAATAAAAAATTACCAAAATCCTTCTAGGGAGAAGCAGTTAACACTGCTTGCCATACACTCAACCGGGTGTATTTCAGACCTGATTCCAAGAAGACTTGTTATGAACTCTAGAAAGGAAAGAAGCCGGTCGTTAAGTATTTCAGGATATTTGGTAGTGATAGTTACATTCTACGTGATAGAAAGAACCTAGAGAAATTTGATGCAAAGAGTGACAAGGGATATTTTCTAGGGTACTACTCTACTAGTAGAGCATATAGAGTGTATAATCTGAGAACCAAAATTGTCATGGAATCGTCAAATGTTGTGTTCAATGATGAAGTATGTCCAGAAGCACATTCAGAAAGTACTACTTTGGTTCAAGATAAATCTATGGAGGTTAATGACTCACTTCCTGTTGATTATGTTGGGAAACATAGTGAAGAGAAGCTAATGGTGTTGAATGATGCAATTTCTGTGTAATCAAGTCCTGAACCATCCACTCCGGTTCATGAGACTCAACAGGCTCAACATGAGTTTAGTTCTTCATCAAGACAGAAAGGTATATCCACATCTCTAGTTAAAGGTCCTTCCTTTAGAGTAAGACTTTATCATCCCTCCTCAAATATATTGGGAAGTCTGAATGATAACATGAGATTAAGGTCAAAAGCCTTAAGTGTAATTACACACTCATGCTATTTGTCCCAATTTGAATCGAAAAAGGTAGATGAGGCACTTCAAGATGCTGATTGGGTAAACTCTATGCATGAAGAACTTCATCAATTTGTTCGGAATGATGTGTGGGAATTAGTTCCTAGACCAAAGGGTGTAAATGTAATTGGAACTAAATGGATTTTTAGGAACAAGTCAGATGAGCATGGTATTGTTATCAGAAATAAATCAAGACTTGTTGCTCAAGGCTACACACAAGTAGAAGGGATTGATTTTGATTAGACCTTTGCACCGGTAGCAAGATTGGAATCTATTAGGATATTGTTGGCTATAGCTAGTCATCTGAACTTCAAGCTATATCAAATGGATATCAAAAGTGTTTTCTTGAATGGAATGCTGCAAGAAGAAGTATATGTTGATCAACCAAAAGGCTTTGTTGATCCTCACAGACCAGATGATGTGTATAAATTGAAGAGAGCTTTGTATGGTTTGAAACAAGCTCCACGGGCTTGGTATGATAGATTGACTGCATATCTCACTGAGCATGGCTTCAAAAGGGGATCTGCAGACACTACCCTCTTCATAAGAAATGATAAGAATAGTTTTGTTGTAGCTCAAATTTATGTTGATGATATTGTTTTTGGTGCTACTAATGACTCTCTTGCTCATTCTTTTGCAGATGAAATGAAGGCAATGTTTAAAATGAGTATGGTTGGTGAACTAACTTATTTCTTGGGATTACAGGTGAAGCAAACGGATTCAGGGATCTACATCAACCAAGCAAAATATACAAAGAATCTAGTCAAGAGATTTGGACTGGACAATGCTACACATGCTAGAACACCAATGGCCGGCAATGCAAAATTAACAAATGATCCATCAGGTGAGTTTGTTGATGTTACATTATACAGAAGTATGATTGGTTGTCTTTTATATTTGACTGCTAGTCGGCCTGATATTGCATTTAGTGTTGGTGTTTGTTCTAGATTTCAATCTAATCCTAAAGTTTCACACTTAAATGTTGTCAAAAGAATAATTAAATATGTTACTAGAACTTGTGCTTACGGATTATTTTATAGTGAAGAGTCTAATCTGTCTCTTGCTGGTTTCTCTGATTCTGATTGGGCTGATAATGCTGATGATAGAAAAAGCACCACTGGTGGGTGTTTTTATGTTGGAGCTAATCTCGTTGCTTGGATGAGTAAAAAGCAAAATTCTGTGTCCTTGTCTACTACCGAGGCAGAATATATTGCTGCTGGAAGTTGTTGCTCACAACTTCTTAGGATGAAAAAGGTTTTAACTGATTATGGGATATCCTAAGATATCATGGTTGTTTACTGTGATAACTCTAGTGCTATTAACATATCTAAGAACCCTGTTCAACATTCTAAGATTAAGCACATAGAGATTAGGTATCACTTCATTAGGGATCTTGTTGAAAGAAAGATTGTGTGTCTTGAGTATATTCCTATTGAACGTCAGAATGCCGACATTTTCACCAAAACTCTCGATAGAAGTAAGTTGGAGACTCTTCGTCAAGTTATTGGTGCGATTCTGTGTCCCTGATCTGTCTTGGCTTTCTTGGTCCTTGTACTTCATTACTCTACCCTTTGTGACCATTGTTCTTTGGTTTTGTTTTGTTTTTTGTTTTTTAGGATTTGCATTGCATAACTTTCATGCATTTCATTCTAGGTGTTTTTTTTGTTTTGATTAAATTTTTTTTTTTAAAAAAAAAAAAAAAAAAGGAAAAAGGGAAGAAAAAGGAAGCAAATTTTGTTTTGTACTATTCTTCTTGGTTTTTGAGAACAAGGTTGGTCAATTTATTTTCACATAACATGTCATTTGTACCTTATTTAGCTTTGATGAGCTTATTTATTGCACTTTACTAGTTGAAACTTTGTAGTGCATGTTGTGTAGGAAAGATGTTTATGGTTTTTGATTACTCTGTCTTAATCTTGAAGTCACATGTTTTTGACTGTCGGACTTGAACTTTTACAGAAAGGCATAAATAATCATCTCACCACTGTTCACTAGCCAATCATGAACACCTTAGTGCATATCATAAGATTTTGTGCTCGAGAAAGTGTAGCACATGCACGAAAAGAATATAAGGTGAAGCCTCGGTTTAAATTGCGTAATTCTTAAAATTAAAATTGGTGTGTACTATTAGGCTTGATGCCAAACTCACATGACTTAAAATTGGTGTGTATATTATGAGGCATAAATTGAAGAAACTTACATGATTGCAAGCTTATGATCTAGGAGATGTGGGAGTTATATGATGTAACTCTTTAGGTAATAGTCTCTTTTAAATTCTTTGTGATGAATTTTGTAGACTTTGTGATTGATTGCTATTCACATATCACCTCACATGTATTTCAAGTTTTTGCTAGTTGCACACACTACACGAGTTACTCTTTGCTAAACTTTGTACATGTTATTGTGTGTGTTTATGGTCTGACCAACCAAGTTTTGCAAATACTTTGAATTTTGTGCAAAATTAATTTGTTACTTGAAAATTTGTGGAGAATGCAAGACATTTTATCTTTGGGAAATTTGGGCTTAAAATTTTTTTTTTTGAAAATCACATCATCACATACTCATGCATTTTGTTCTTAAATTTCAATGCTTTGAGTTGATTTTGAATTTTTTTTCAAAAAACTGTGTTTTTCCTCAAATTTAGTGAGCCTCTGCTTATTTCGATCGATCCATTCTATTTTTCAATCAATCGAAATTTTTTAAATATGTTTGAGAGAGCCTCTAACTGTTTTGATCGATCGAAATTGATTTTCGATCGATCGAGTTTTTTTCAAATTGTTTTGTTAAAGACTCTATCTGTTTCGATCGATCGAGGCTAATTTTCGACCGATCGAAACTCGTGAATCATTTTTTTTAAAAGTCAAATTGGACTTTTTCAAAGGCACTTTTTCAAAACTTTTCAAACTTTCCTCTCTCTCTACGACTTGGCTAGGCTCCACTAAGGATTTTTTGTCATTTTCCTCTAGAATTTTTGCAAGGTTTTTGTCTCCCAAGGCCGGTAAGACCCTTATACCCTTCCTTTTGCATTTTATTTCATGATTTCATGCATTTTTCCATGCATTGCATTGGGTATTTTCGGAACTATTCATGATTGGGGTTTTTGATGTTTCAAGCCATGTTTTCTGAAATTGATCATTAGGTTTTTGTTCTAGGATGTTCTAATCATGATCCTTGTGGTTTAATTTGATCAATTTTGTGGTTTGTGAAAAATTGAAAATCCTAGGGTTTGTAATTGATCTGATTTGGGGATTTTGTTCAAATTAGGTTAAATTGTTGAAATTGGCTTGATCAATTGATGTAATTGGTCATTATTTTCTGAAATCTATCTTGTAAGATGATCAATTAGTCAATATCTTTCAAATTGATCAAGTGGTTTTCCAAATTTTGGGGTTTTGTGTTAATACCTCTATGTTCAAGCCAATTTTGTGAATTTGAACTTATTTGGACTTAATTGCACTGCATTAGAACATGCATCATGCCATTTAAATTGTTCATGCATCATATAGATTTTTGTTCTCTATTTTTTTTATGCTAACTTGCAGTCTACCCTTAGTTTTTTCTTTTATGTTTTTTGTTTCTTTGCTTTATGTTTTGGTCTTTATCCTAGCACCATGCCCAGGAAAAGTAGAGCCCATAGGACCCTTTCCACTTCCTCTGAGTCTCCCCCTAGGCGTGAGGTGTTTAGGAATGATAAGTGCAGAGAGGCCTTTGATACTTTGAACAGTAAGCGTAAGATTTGGGCTGAGCATGCTATGGTTTTAGATGAGATTGATCCGGCCATTAGGGCTAACTTTGAGTCTAGAGGTTGGTTGCCTCTCTTAGAGATAGATCATCTACCCCCGACTGCCCTAATTAGAGAGTTCTTCTTGAACCTCTCTTGCCACATCTATGATTCCAATACCCTTGTTAGGAGTTGGATACGAGGTGTTGATTTCACCACTATCCCTCGGGTAGTGGCTAAGGCTCTTGGGGTTCCGGTTATTCGGGAGCTTGACTATCCCTATGATGAGTCACCCTCTTTAGATGTTATCATGTCATACATCACTGGGTCATCTATCCAGTGGGGTTCTGATCCTCGGATCACGTCCGCTGAGCTTACCGAGACTGCCTATCTTTTCTTTAGGATAGCATGTCATTCGTTGTGGCCTATTTCTCACTTCCACGCCATCCCTCTAGAGCGATGTGTGTTTTTGTATGCGTTCGTTTCTGGTGCGTCGGTCAGTTTCCCTCATCTGTTCCTTCGTTCTTTGAACGAGGTTCATAGGACTTCTGCCGTAGGCATGCGCTTATTCATCCTATTTTCATTCATAGGATTTTGCTTTATTTAAGTCTAGATGGTTTCCCTTCTGGTGAGCCTGTGCATGTCGTTGCTCCCATAGGTGCCACCTTTCTTAGAAAGAAGGCTACTCACTTGAGAGTTGCACCTTCGCGTCCTAGAGGTGCGTCATCTAGTGCTGTTCCCCTTCCTCCCTCTTCTACAGGTGCTGATGTTGCTGAGACATCGGTTGCTGTTGCTGCTGATGCTGATGTTCCTCCACTGACTGCTTCGGATGATTCAGACATTCGACGTACGTTAGATCATGTCTTGACCATTCAGGCGGCTCATGGACAGATTTTGGTGGACGTGCTCGATGAGATCCGTGCCTTGCGTGTAGAGTTGGCACAGTTTAGACCACCTCCCTTTTGATGATGGATTTTGTTTGCCCTTTGGCATTCCGTCACAAAAAGGGGGAGTACTTTGTAGGAGTTTTTACTTTTAGAGGGAGAGTATTTTGATTGGTTGGAGCTTGTGGAGTTTAGATTGTATCTAGGTGCTTCACATTGTATTTTACTTTTTTGGCTCTTACCATGTTTTTGATGGGATATTCATGTTGGGGGGAGTGTTTTTTTTGTTACCTTATATGTTTCTTGTTTCAAACTGTTTATTGATTTATATTTATGAGTTATTCATTGATATATGTCTTTATTGTGTGTTGTTCGAAATCAAGAATTTAATTTGTTTACTTGTATTGTTTCCATACATGCAGTTATGCATTTTGTTTAGTGTTTCAGGAAATATACAGGTTGAGTCAATTGAGCTGCTATCTACACTTGCAACTGATCGATAGTAGTTAGGATTGAATTTGTTTATGAGCATTATTTTTGTAAAGGGCTTTTTTTTGTAAACTTTGAGCTTCTAAGTTGTGTTTTGTCACGGATTGCCAAAATGGGAGTTTGTTAGGTTCTAAAAATTTAGGATTTTATGTATTTAGAACTCTAATTTGTATTGTTGGAAAACCATGATCAAAACAATGTGTTTAGAAGTGTTTTAGTCTTGCTCAAAGTTGTGCGTTTATGTAAAGTTGGAATCGAGCTTAATGCAGGAAAGATTAAGGAATTTCGGCCTGGCTCGATCGATCGAAGCTTGGGCGGAATTTTTTTCTACAGAATTTTCCGACTCAACCCTAGTTGTTTTAAAACATTTTTAGGGTTTCTTATTTGTCCTAAGTATAAAAGGCAAACCCTAGCCACGTTTTAGTGTTGCTCATATTGCAGTTTGTGTAAATCTCTTGTGAGATCTAGAGGAGCTTTCCTTGACACAAACTTAGGGTTTTCAAGGAGAAGATTTATCTACACCTTGATGATCAACTCAGTTGTTGCCATTGAAGTTTAAAGAAAACACAAGTGGGTGTGCTTGTATCTAGTGGTGAATCCAAGAAAGAAGGAGTTCGTGGATTCAGAGCTTGCACGTAGTCGTGTCAGTAAGTTCTACTGGTGGGTAGCAATAAGAAATCGAGCGTGGGGGCTTGTAAGTCTTATTGTATGAACTTCGATTCTTTCAAGATAGTGGATTCAAGTTTACCTTGAGGATAGCTAGGTCAAATCCTCCCCAGGTTTTTACCGGTTTGGTTTCCTGAGTGATCATATCTTGTGTTATTTATTTTTTCGCTACTTTGCTTGATTTGATCTTTATTATTTTGATAACCTAGATTTGTTAAATTAGACTAAGTAACAACTTGGCTAATTACCTAGGTTAAATCAATTGTTTTTAAGGGGTCTAAAAACCATCAGAGTTTATACCCGTGCTTTGCACGAATTTTTTTATTTGTAAATATATAAATATTAATATTTAAAAGACAAAATTTAACTACGAAACTGATTGTAGTTAGAGGCTATAACTTTACTCCATATATTTTTATTGGAGATGAATTTTGATAAATTCATTAGTGAATTACATTTTCTCTTATATCCTCCATGCTTGTAAAAATTTAAAAAAAAAAAAATTTAAAGATCAATAGCTATATTATCAATAAATTTTTTAAACTACAAGTTTTTTTGTAGTTTAAAATTATACATAGAATATAATCTTATAGATCATATAGTAAATAATATTCAATTGGCACAAAATTTGACATATGAATTAACTGTAAAAAACATGTAATCCAACAATTAGATTTTAAAAATATGTAGTAATTTTAATGATATTGAGTAAGGTTGTCTAAACTTTTTCCACTTTTAAATAGCTATAGTGGTTTCTAAAATTGAAAAAATAAAAAGGTAAAAAAGATAGCTATATTGTTTTTCCTACAACAAAGGTTATTTTACGATACCCACTTGTTTTTTGTGTGGGTATAGTACCCACCCATATAGACCATCAATTCTAATGATTTTAATCCTGGCTGTTTAACTGAGTTTTAGTGGCTTACCTTGATATTCTCATTGGATCTTGGTTTGTTTGAATTGGGAACTAGTATCTTGTCTTAAAATAAGAGACATGGGGTTCAAATCATGCCTATACCAAAAAAGAATTGGTGTCTTGGCCTGATGATAGAGAGCAATTATCATAGAGTGGATGCTATAAGTTTGAATTATATCCTATGTCTAAAAAGGTAGTAGTCTTCCTCAATTAATGCTGTGCTAATTTTTTTTTTCTTTAAATTGCTTGTGCACATGATTGTATCTTCCTAGGATGTTAAGATTTTTGGTAGCCCAAGAAGATAAATTTTCTTGGAAGGGGTTGATACTTTCTGAACTATAATGTAAAGGGGGTTATAGAAACAAGCACAGTTTCTTAATAAGGAAATACAATAGTTCATCAAATTAGGTTGTTTTGTGAAAATGCGGTTATGTTGCATAGTTTATAGTAATAGAGTTTAACCTAAAACAAGAATTGGGGAAGAGAGAGAGAGAGAGAGAGAGATTTGTTTGATAACCACCTTGATAAAAATACTGATTTGATTATGATAACCACCTCTATAGGATCTTCCTCCTCTGCCTCAATTATTGGTTGATCTACCTCTTCCTCTATTTGCTTGGAACTGGACATTAAAGGTTGGAGGAGACGAATTTGACCTAGGTCCTTGACCAATCATAGCAATATGAACAGGGTCTTTGATTAGCTCAGAGGCATGCTTTAGTGATTTTTCTTCAGAGGTGAGAAGAACATGAACTTGTGCATATCCTATAGGATCATCCCTGGTTCTTAGAGCAGAACTGAAGGAATAGTACCCTTGTGGCAGTCCATCAATAATAATGTGTAAAAGCTCTTCATCTTCAACACGAACTCCTACTGCCTCCAATTTGTCTCTGCAATCTTTGATTTTGTCCAAGTACACATCAATAGAATCATTGTTCTTCCTAATGCTATTTAGTTGTCTCTTCAAACCAAGAATGTTAGATCTAGACATAGAAGTATAGCGCCTTTCCAAAGTATCTCATACACCTTTAGATGTAGTTTGCCCAACAACAAGAGAAAGAGCTAAGTGAGACAACGTAGCACTGATCAGTGACATTAAAGCTCGATCTTTTTATGCACCATTGAAAAAAATCTAGGTTTTCTTGTGTGGTAGGCAATCCCTTATCATATCTAAGAAATTTTTCTGGACATGGATAAGACCAATCAACAATATCAAAAAATGAGTAAGCACTTAAGTAAAGGTAATTTGAAACTTCCACTTAGAGTAGAGGTAATCTGAAATTGTCTTTCATTTTAATTATTGTTGTGAAATTATTTGGCTTGCATGTTTCCCTCAGTTTGGTGCTTAGGACTTGAAAGTTTGATCTAATAAAGAACGTAACTTTCACTTCATTTGTGTGTTTTGTGTTGCTTTTGTTCCTCACTGATTTCTTAAGTTCCTTTTACAGTTATGATTTTTGTCCACTAAATGTAAAATGTTCACGACCCCTGCTGGCAAAGTAAATACTCTTTGTTTATAGTTGACAAGTTATTACTTGATGCCTTCTGCAAATATTTTTTGATTTTATGTGGTTCCCTTTTTAATGTAAGTTACAGGCTTTAGTGATGTTATTTATTTTGGATACAAGTAGGGTAGACTGACAGGTAAGCAAATGAATTGGCTAGCTTATAATTCTGATCACATTCTACTTACAATAGTTTTTATTTTGATTACTTCTTGGTATTGAAGATGTGGTATTTTTCCAGTCAAATGCAATGTGGCCTCCTTTTGGGTTTGCTAGGTAAAAACTAAGAGTTGTATTGTTGTTGGCAAATCATCACTAGGAGGCCTGATGCCTCTTCTGTTTATGTATTAAGTACATATAATGAGAGCTTATTATTACTTGATTGTTAAACATGTGACAACATAAATTGTGATGTATGATTTAAAATTCTAAGTTGATTCTGTTAGATTGGCCCCAAATTTATTATTATGTTGAGAGGATTTGTTGTAAATCAGGTTCCTTCTTCTGACATTGGCAATATGTAGTCCTGAACAAAAATAATGCTACATTATACACTTAATAACAGAATTTTTTTGCCCTAATAATAAAATATGCATGTTTATAGGCATGATATGCAGAGAAGATGGCAAACATGTGGGAGATGCTTGCAGAAGAAACAAACACATATTTGAAAGATGGCAGTTGAAGTATTTGGCTGTAAATTTTTTTTTTTTTTTTTTCATTCCTTTCTACTTTTTCCCTATATTTGGCTGGAATCTTCAAATAGCTTATAAAGTTGAGTTATATATTCATAAACTTCATATCCTTCTTTGGGCTAATACAGTTGTCCATATTCCCCATTGTGGATGTATTCATTATTCAATAGAAATAAGTATTTGCGATTTATTCTTGCTTTTCTCGAAAACTTTTAAGCCATTTTAGATTTTCTATACAACTGTTGAAACCCCAAGTTTAAAACTTATTCTGACCCATTTACCCTTTAATTTCTTTATAGAAAAATAAATAATCTTAAGAATTTCTCAAACTTTGAGATGATAATGGTGATATTTTGGAACTTACAAGAAATCACTATCATGAATTTTATTAAAATTAATGAACAATGACAATTTGAGCCACTCATTCCAAAGAGTCACTTGGAGAGATAGAGAGAGTGATACACTTACCAAGACTCTTTATACAATTCAATATTTTTCTATAAAAATATGAAATTTAAAATTTCAAAATATCTTAAAATATCTTAAATGCAAAGAAGGCAAGAGAGATAGCAATACTCAAAGAGAGAGAAAGAGAGAAGCTCAATAGTGAAAAAATTCAAATAAGTGTTTATATATATATATATACACATATACATATATATATATATATATATACACACATATATTATTTTGATTCTTAACCACAATAGTTTTAAATGGAGGAAAATGCTAGAGTTATAAATTTTTTTATGAATTGCTATTGTGGTGAGTGGTTATTAGTAAGTAAAAAAGTGATGTAAGTGTCGAGAAAAATACAACTAAAATGAATTTACTACATTAGAAGTTTTGAAAAAATTTTGTAGAAAAGTTTGTGGCTATAGTATTACTTTTAAAAGAATCAATAATATTGTTAGGGGAGGCAAAGTGTAATTTTATGGAACAAAATTGCTAAAATTGGTACCTATGTATATAATAATATATATTTTTTCAAATAATTGGGGGGGGGGGGGGGGCGGCATTGCCCTTGAACGTCCAAGTTTCCCTCTGTCCCTAGTTGATATTGCGTAATGTGACGATTGAACCTTTAAATGTTAGTAAAAAATAAGGGTACTACCGACTGTGATAACAATACTGATGATGCCAAAATCGTCAGTTGGGTCACTCGTCCAATCTAGATCATTAGACAATCTTATAGGACCTGCAAGATAAAGGAGAGATAGATCGAAAAGACCACCGAGTTGTGCCTGATGGAGGAGTCTCCAATGCTTAAGTTAGTATCAACCCATATCTTTTATATGTAGATAGTGTTTTGTAATAGTTTTCTTCCTATTTTAGGAAATGAGGTAGATTGTACATTTCATAGGTGACTTAGGTAGCTGTTGGACATAAATGTGGGCGATTATTACGCTAATTGTAATGTTCTTTGTCTTAATGAGAGTTTAAGACCTTTGATGGTCATATTGAATGTGTTGATTACTCATCTTTCTTTGATGGTACACTAATGATGCAATGGTCGTCCATTAAGATGGATGACCTTAATGATATTTATGGTCTCATCAATTGCCCCCCATTCTTAAGTTTGATTTCGCTTTATATTGGTCAGGCTTAAGGAATGTTCTTGACTAATTTGATTCAAACTTCTTTATCTTCAACTACTTTCTTCTTCAGGAATGGTAGTTTATCTGTGATGACTTCTTTGTATTTGCCTTTTGAACGTCTTTTTGGACATTCGAAGGATCATAGCTTGATCATGAAAGTAAGCTGATTTCTTTGGATGGCATGTGTGAGGTTTAGTGGCCTCTTTGGATCCCTTCATCATTCTTTTGTAGCTTGAATAATTTTGATATTTGGATGATATTATTCTTCCATGATTTATATTCTCGTGTGAAGAATCATCCGTTGATTGCATAATTTTATTCTTTCAAGAAGAATGTATCGCAGAATATTTTTATTTCTCTTTTTTGCACAAATTAAATTTTAATGCTAAAGTGATTATATTACCTTAGCCGCACCATTTGTTGTTTTGATGATGAGGCTTTAGGGAAGACTTGATGTTCTTCCGTTTGTTGTTTGTCGAGTGATTGCATTTTGTGGAAGGACTTTCACTTGTCATATGATTTATATTCTCATTGGGAGAATTTGTATCATTTGCTTGTAGTATGATTTATATTCTCATTGGGAGAATCTGTATCATTTTGCCCGTCGTATGATTTATATTCTCATTGGAAGAATCTGTATCATCTTGCTCGTTGGATGATTTATATTCTCATTGGGAGAATTTGTATCATCTTGCTCGTCATATGATTTATATTCTCATTGGGAGAATTTGTATCATCTACTCGTCGTATAATTTATATTCTCATTGGGAGAATTTGTATCATCTGCTCGTCGTATGATTTATATTCTTATTGGGAGAATTTGTATTATTTTTCTTGTCGTATGATTTATATTTCTGCTTGGGGAATTTGTATCATTTGTTGCTGGAAAGATTCCTTGACGCTATGTCATTTTGGACCTTCTTGAGGCCACGTTGATATCTGCATTAAGTAGCACACGCACTTGCCAAAATTTGGTTAAACAAGAATTTTAGAACAATTCATACATGTATAATAAGTTACCAATGGCCTAAGTGGGCATTTTTCTTATTTTCTTGCAATCCTAGAGTTTTATGTCTTTTGTGATCTATCTAGTAGTGCATACATTTTTGCGTGAAACCTTACTAGGTGTAAATAAATGTGTTACCTTAAATGTAAAAAAGATAGAAATAAATGTGTTACCTTAAATGACGACATTATTTTGTCACATACCTTAATCTTTATATTGCTAGAATCTTCTTGACAAACTCTTCTCTTTTCAATATTTTTTAAGCTTAACATGATACTTCATGTCTAAGGCCTAGATCTCTTTTGCTTCAATTTTTTGAAAGTGTAAAAACTAGGCCACGTTGTTTCCCCCATTCAAATAAGAAAAGTGTAATTCTCGTTTGTTGACAACTAAAGGAATGCTCTATCATGATCGGAACTTTTTTTTTTTGTTTTTTTGGGAGTGCTTTTGACAACCATGGTCATTGCTATTTGTAATAGCAATTATCTCTTCCTTATTCTTTAATTGTTCGCTTAAGTCACTTCAATAGTGCTAGCTGCATGACAATGTACAAATATGCAATTGCGTGCTATACAATTATGGATGTCATTTGACAAAGTGCATTCTATATGAATTATAGAGAAGTATTCTATGATATATAAAAATTGAAGCTATTTGACTATATACTTCTTTAAACTGGTTTTTGTTAGTTGCTTGCACCGTATATAATTTTTATAACAATTTAAAAAGATCTTGGTGAGTTGATAGAGATAGCAGAAATTTATTGAGACCTAAACTCATGACCATATTGTGAACATGATTATCTAGCATTTTAAGTCTAACAGACTTAATAGAACTTCTCAGATTCATGACGATGAAACATATGCCACTAATAATATAGTCATATTGATTGTGATAATTGTAATAATTTTATAGCAATATTTTTAACAAGTTCCACATACACATTTGTAATAGTCATGCAAGCTTGATATTTATTTAGTTTCAATAAAATAATCCCATGGATAATTAAAAAAGTAAGAAATAAATGAGTTACCTCAATAGAAGACCTTAAATCTCGATACTATTTTGTACATACCTCGATCTTTTCATTGTTGTAGTCTTCTTGATGAACTCTTTGTCATTGTACTCTTACTTATAGAGCTCTTCTTTGTTGGATTTGTATGACTCCATAATTTGTAGGAGTTAAATTTGGCATTTGTGGTGTAGATGGAATTTTCACAACTTTTAGCTATATCTCTATTTTCTTCTTAAGGGTTTTTCTTCATCAAATTATGACATCCCCTTAGAAAATTTGGGATATTTGTTTTTTGCATATCTGAAGCTAGTAATCTAGCAAACCTCTTATAGGTTTACATATTATACAAAAATTTGGATGAATTGATAAAGCTTACGTCCAAACAGTATCATTTCATGTAAGAGTATGAAAACTTAGTGAGGATTAAAGCCACACTTAATGCCATGCAATCAAATAGAATTGTCTTATTTTATGTATGAAGCACATGCTCTATAGGCAATGTAACCATTTCCACTTTTTTCTTTGTTTTGGCGATAGTAGAATAGCAAAAGAAATGGACGAACTTAAGATTATTTGATCGGTTAGAGATCAAAAGTCTAAAATAGGTCACACTATCTAGAGCAGATATTACTAATCAATCCTTTTAACTTTAGCAAGAAATTATCAAGTCTTTTTTGTGTCAATTATGCATGTTTGTACTAATCTTATAATTTAGCAATTTGCCTTTCCAACAATCGTTTTCATAACTATTACCCTATTCTCGTGGAACTAAATAACACTTGGCAAAGTGTTTAAACATTTTAAAGAGTGTTGGAATTCGGTGTGTTTAATGATATTTGCCATTATGATAAACAATCATCATATTTATCATGGTAAACAGTTATGATCTAATTTTAAATTTGGTAAATAGCTACTTTTTTTATTTGGCAATAATGATATTTGTCATTATGCCTAAAACTTGACTTCAAATGTTGTTGCAAATACTTGGAGAGCTAAATGGAAAAGTAAATTTTAAATTTGACCTTAAGGCCCAAGAACTGGGCTGCATCGTTGCTATATTTTGTTCTAGCTGTTTGAAGATGTAGATATATCCAGAGGTTTTGCTCCCGTTCAAACATGAAAGGTACATTCATTGTTGGATAATGACCAAAAGAATGGCTTGTCATGGTTTGTACCTGCATTTTTCTTCCTTTGGGCTTAATCTTAGTCCTAAAGGGACCTTCATAAAATTTCATGTCCAAGTTATTAGAACAAAATTTAGAAACTTATAGACCAATGCCTATGAATATGTATGGATAGAGATGAGGTAATATGTTCATGATAGAAAATTATGTATTAAATTATAGAGTGGTCCCAAAAAGACACTGCTACTCTTTAAAATAAATTAGTAGAATTAAAATGATAATTAATTGATAAATTATTTCATAGTGCAGGGTGATAGCAATTCAATTTTGGGGGAATAAATATGGAAAACAGTATCATCTTAGGTGTGATATTTTCAAGATATGATGAAACGCCAAAAACGTATTGAATCCTTGTGATGAATTAATTAATTAATTAATTAGCCAAGTTTATTAATTAATCAAGTTAACATGCAAAGCATGTGGTAGCACAAACAATTCACCAATTAAACTAAGTGCAACGAAAATTAAATTGACACGGTGTTTTGTTTACGAATGGGGATAACCAACATGACAAAAACTCCACTGGGTGATTTTGAGGTCACCACTTCCAAGAATTCACAATTATCAAAACAAGCGGTTACAAGTAAAGGAATCTCAGTACCTTATACCAACCTACAGTTGTATATGTTTTTAGACCCCTTAAAAACACAATTGGATTAACCTAGGTAATTAGCCAAGTTATTACTTAGTCCAAATTCTAAATCTAGGTTATCACAATCAAACAATCATATCATGCAAAGCAGCGGAAAGATAAATAACACAATGATATGATCACCCAGGAAACCAAACCGGTAAAACCTAAGGAGAATTTAACCTAGCTATCCTCTAGGTAAACCTGAATCCACTATGAAAGAATCGAAGTTTTACAATAGGAATTAGAACACTAACATCCTATTGCTACCCACCAGTAGAAACTTACTGACACGACCACATGCAAGCTCCGAGACCACAAACTCCTTCTTTCTTGGATTCTCCAGCAAGTACAAGCACACCTGCTTGTGTTTCTTTAAGTTCTTATGGCAACAACTAAATGATCATCAAGTTCTTGAACGAATCTCCTCTTGATAATCCTAAGCTTGTATAAAGGAAAGCTCCTTACAGATCTCACAAGAGATTTACACAAATAGCAACATGAGCAACACTAAAATGTGGTTAGGGTTTGCCTTATATACCTAGGGCAAAAACACAAAACCCTAAACATTTTAAATGAACTAGGGTTGGGTTGGAATTCTGCAGAAAAAACGCATTCTGCCCGATTTTCGATTGATCGAGCCTAAGCTTCGATCGATCGAATCAGGCCGAATTGCTCTAATGAATTTGCATCAGCTTGAATCCAACTTTACATAAAATGCACAACTTTAAGCAAGTCTAAACAAGACTAAACAACTTGTTTTGATCATGGTTTGCCAACAATATACATTAGAGTTCTAAATACATAAGTTCCTAAGTTTTTAGAACCTAACAAGTTGAACCCTTATCCCAATACCCTATTGGACTTGTTCTATAGTGACAATCTCTCATTTTCAATGCACGGCTCCCAGTACGTGACTAACCAATTGCGCGGATCCCAATACGCGACTTCAATCACCAACTAGAGAAGGTTGTTGGCTGCAAAATTATTCAGTTCATCCAGACGATGAAGATCGAGAAGCTCCTTGGTTACAAAACCCTACAGTGCACAAATACAGCAACTTCTTCACAAGAAAGATGAACTAGGGCAAATTCTGTCTTCAGTCACAATTTGCTTGAACAAACTTTGCTCGATTCTTTTGCAACTTGTCCCACTTTGATGGCCCTTAAACTAATTCTTTTATATATCTAAGGTTGTGAGAAAAGAAAACCTAAATACATAATCACGGATTCGAGTTAAAACAAAATTAAAATTCTGTTTTTCATAAACCTCGACAGATGGCTATCTGTCGAGCTGCTGTCGAGCCACGGGGCTGGAACAGCTATTGAAGCTCAATAGATGGCTAGCCGTCGAGCTTTAATGACAGACACTTTTCAGACTTGAATCTTGGATAGACTTGCATGGCTTGAACACTTGATCTTGAAACAAAGTTTCTTGAAGTATTAAACACATCCTAGATCTACCCAAATACAAGTAAAGTGCGTTTTGTCAAAGGATTAGCCAATTACATAAAATAGTGACATATGTTTCTAACAAGTGAATCACATATGTCCTAACATATGAAATTCCATAATCAATTATATTGACACCTCAAGCCAAGGTGGCTACTAGTGAACGACATATAGGCCATTTATGAGAAGCTTTGTGTCTCATTGTACCTTCGTCCTTTATAGCTTAACATATACTTACAAGGATGGCAACCTTATGAAATGATAAGAGAAGGTCATGATATGACTGCATATAATTCACGAAAGGAAATCAGTACAAACAAATAAGGGAATAAATTCTTGTATATATTCCAGCCCATATGACACACATGTGCACATCGGTTGCCAAGTCCGTTTTGTAGCGATAAAGTAAGAAGAAATAGCCTACTATCTCATTTTCTTTCTTTTTATGAAAAATGTTCCCTTCATCAATTGACTATGAAATTTGTCAACAAATGTTTAACCACAACATAGAGTTGTCCAGCCCTTGGCCCTTAACATAGAAATTATCTAGACAACATATAGCAACTACGGTGGGGCAATAACTTACCCATAAATAATGTTGCTAAGAGGAGGGTGTAATATCTTCCCCCACATTATGGTGGTTCAAATACTTTTAGAATTTTCTCTATTCTCAATAAAGCAAGTAATGTTATAATATAAATAAGTGAAAATTCAGATATAAAGACCTAACCTGGTAGGAAAACATTTGCAATATATATTCTCAACAATTATTGCAAGTCCATATGGTGCCTACGCCCTGATCTCTTTCTGCTAAATGATTTATTTCATGTCAAGGCTTTTGTTGATCGTCCTCGAATGACGAACTTAATGTGAATGCCGTCTAAGACTCTAAGGAGCATCAATGGGATCCATAATTTTCATTACGGAATTAAATGTAGAAAAATACATTCATTTCCTTTGTTGTTGAGCTTTTTTGAGATGCGAGTCAATTTTCTAAAAAGATATTTGAATAATTTCTGGTTTTATCAAATTTGGATAGGCAATAAGTTTTGAATCCACTTCTTTAATGTCAATTTTTGGCTTCACTTTTCTCAAATGGTAAAATATGAGGTTTCTTACCTTTGACAAGGGCCATGCAATAAAGTTTGACTTCAATTTTCCTATCTTAGCATGATGCATTAGGAAAGAAAAGTAGTGATATAAAAAGCCATAATGCATAAATATTTATCAATTATTTAATGCTATAAAGAGACAAACGACTCAGGTTATAATAGGAAATGTAGTAAAACTCTTTTTGATCGCCATAATTAGGCTATCAAGGCCATAATTTTTGACTTATATTTGGCTTTAATGGTGGGGATATTAAAGAGAAAGTGGTGAGATTCTTTGGTCATTGATCTCTTCGCATTCTCTTTTCCCTTGCCATATATATATATATATATATACACACACACACACACACATTGCGTTCTTTGAACATGTATAGGATGTAGTTATAAATCCTCTCAGTTGTATAGCTATTCAAATCCAGACTTTAACACCCAAAATTGGAATTTTAAATTCAACAATCAAGGCTATTTTAAAGCTGGCATATTTTTCTTGAAGTTTCTCTAAATGGCATATATTTATTTTCCCTAAAATTGATTATAAGGATTTCACGCTTTTCTAATTAAATTATGGAATTTTCCATCAATGGCTTAACATAGAACTTGAGAATTATAGTATTGTTTGACCTTTTGCATTCAAGGATGGAAAAGTACTATAGTAATTTATTTTGTTAATTCTTATTTCTTTCACGCACATGTCTCTTGAGAACAATGTAGCATGAAATAAGCTTAAATATTGTTTTCAAATACTTGGAGAGTAGAAAGGGGGAAACACATAAATCTGACCTTTAGACCATAACGTGTTCTTTGAACTGGGCCATACCTTTGAGGACTGTCGAGATCGCTTGAATTTTGTGGTCGTCCTTTGTTTAGTATGTGCCTTATAATGAATGCTTTGTTTCTCTGCTTCTTTAGCATGGACCCTCAAGGAGAAAAGGTAAAGGCCATAGGGTTTGAGACCGTTGATTTGGGTTCTCACATCTTCGTCTACGTGTTTGGCTAACAAGTCATGCCTTAACGATGGTGGTGTCTCAACGATGCCTCCTTATCTCCTTCATCTCAGCCCAATCTTGACAATGACAATGCTTCAGTATGATATGTTTGAATTAGGCTATCTTTTGTAAGACTTGGAGGGATTTCATTGGGGTGTTCATATCTTTTGATTGAAGTAAATGACCCTTTGTCACAGGAACAGCTTAACGACTTGTCGAGTTCCCACAGACGGCGCCAAACTGATGATGCCAAAATCGTCAATCGGGTCATTCATCCAATCCGGAGCATTAGACGATCTTGTAAGACCTGCAAGATAAAAGAGAGATAGATCAAAGAGACCACCAGGTTGTGTCCGGTGGGGGAGCCTCCAATGCTTAAGTTAGTATCAGCTCATATATTTCGTATATAAATAGTGTTTTGTAGTAGTTTTTGATATACCTTAGCAAATGGACAGATTATCCCTTTTATAGGTGACTTAGGTAGCTATTGGTACGTAAATTAGGGTGATTATTACCCTAATTGTAACGTTCTTTGTCTTGATGAGAGAGTTTAAGACCTTTGATGGTTGTTATTGAATATGTTGGGTGGTTACTCATTTATCTTTGATGGCCTACTAATGACGCAATGATCGTCCATTAAGATGGACGACCTTAATGGTTTTTATGGACTCATCAACTTGGATCCCATGGGTTTAGGTAAGTGTCAAACTCAACTGCAACGATTTGTTTCTCAGTGGCATTGAGAGCGGATTCATTACTAAACAGTCCAAGATACCCGCCAGCTGAATTGTTAGGTATGTCAGAACCAAATGGTGCGATGAAGAAGGCTAGCCCATCGGCAGACACATGACCATCAACACCTGCAATGAAGGAGAAGTGAGTGGTGAAGTCTGTAAGCCACCCAGTGCTTTTATCCCAAAGGTACACTCGTTCATAATATAAGGCACGACCAACACTATAATTGAGGGGGCAGTTGACTGAATCCTTTGTGAGTTGGAGACCTTCTGGGTCCAGGTATGCATCACCCGGTAAAGTTAGGTTGCTTGACACGAAATGATTTTTTTGTAGACTGGAGAAGTCGAAGTAAATCGATTTTGCTTGGGGAAGTGGAAATAAAAACAAGATGAAGAGCTGATTGAGAAGAAGATTACTGATTTTTTGAGTTTGAAGAATGCTAGAACGTGTGCTGGAGAGAGCCATGGTTGAATGCGATGAGAAGAAAATGAAGGTGTCCAATTACAGGCTTATATATAGGAGTACTTCAATAGTGTATATCTATGTTTTATTTCAATTTTCAAGGTTTCGTTCTCCTTTTTGTTTAGTATTTTAATTAGTATTTTTAACTTGGTCAACTCGTATGCTCGGTCACATCTGTTGAATTGTTCTCATCGGTAAGTATCTGCGCCCAGGTAAGAGCTGCATCTGGGACGAATCGGTTAGTCCTGAATTGTCCGAGTGAGGATTTACCTTGAACCAAATTATGAACTAATTAATAATTATTGACCAGGTAAGAGTCGCACTTGTGAGACAATCCTAAGCATTTGACCAATTGCAAGAATATATCGAACCATGATTGCAAATTTTAAACATACATCCTTTGTTTTTCTTTTTTTGCTAAAAATTTCAACCATATATCCTAGAGTATTGAATCAACATCATTTTGATGATGAGGATTAGAGAGAAGTCTAGGGTCATATACAACGTTTATTCAGAGTCCCAATGTGAGTGGTTGGCTTTTAGATTTTTTTTTTTTTTTGAGAAGAAGTTAGCTTTTAGATTTAAGATGGTGTCCCAAACATATTATACAAGTAAAAAATAGTATAGAGACATGTACCAAATACAAAGAAGAGAGGGTAAATATAAAACCCAGACGTGGCAAATTGGTAATCAAATACCACTCAAACACACCTAACTTAATACTGTCGTGCACCGAAAAATTAAAAGAATCCAAACTAATAACAAATAAGCAATGACTTTGAGGTTATGCTCAAGCCAAGTCAAAAATCTCTACCTTGACTCTTGAATTAGATCAAACCTCACAAACAAAACTTCTATGTACACTTTCACCAAAGCCCTTGAGTGAGGGTTAACTCAAAATGCAAACACCAATCAAATTCATGTAGTACTTGAAACTTCTGCAAAGGAGTTGATTTAGTCATCATGCATCTCAGTTGGATTATCTACATTCTTAATCTTCTGAAGAGGAATACCTCTCTAATCAACAATTTCTTGAACAAAGTACAGTGAACATTAATTAAAACTGAATCTAACCCAATTAGGTAAATCAAAACCAACCAATCAAAATACCCAAAACTAAATTCTATTAAACGCCCAAATTTATAAAATTAAAAAAAAAAAAAAATGAAGACATTCGGGGGTCTGGCTGTGCAAAGGCTTGTATCAACCATGAAGCGAATTAGTGAAAGGCCCAGAGGGAGGTCTGGGTTTGATGAGACTAAGGAAAAAGAAGAAGATTTGTCGAACAATAGGTTTTTGTCGAACAACTAAGGAGAAAGAAGGGAGGTCTGCATTTAAACGTGAGTGAGATTGAGGAAGGAGTCCTAAATGTGCTCATATATTATAAGGTTTAATCAGAATTTTGATATTTGTATTATCGGGTTTTAAAAAAGAAAAAAAAATCAGAATTTTCATTTTTTTTTTAAATAATGCTAACGTGGAAATTTGTGAAGCTTAGCAAAAAAGTAGGAGGCTTCGATTTTATATATATACTAGTCGCTAACCCGTGCGATGCACAGGAAAGCTATTGAAAAATAGATTTAATCTTTCTTTTAAAAAAGAACTTTTTTTAATGGTATAATGTGTTTGGATCACAAAAGAGTAAAAAACCAACTGTGAAAAGTTCTTAAAAGGGTCAGAAACACATTAATTTTGTTATATAAATTGTAACTTACATCACGTTTATAATAACTCTGAATTTATAGTATTTATCTTTTAGTTAAGGTTGAATTAGAGTGGAGTTTCTCTATATCGAATGTGTTTATAATTAATATTTACACATTTTCATTTTAATGGCTAATTAGAGAGGGGTTATTGTCAACAAAGTTGACCAAAATGACATTTTACACCATTGGATGTTTGCATCACATTTTCAACACCAAAACAAAAATTTTGAAAGAAAAATTTGAACAATTATTCTACATGATTCTTTCGTTGAAGAGTCAATCTATATTTAGCTTGCTTCTAAAGCACACAAATCATTTCCCAATTTTTGATTTCATTACTAGTTGTCTCAATTTCATACTGCTACGCCAAATACCTTTTTTATGCATACTTAGAAGCGTAACATTCCATAGAAACCTTTTGCCCAATTTACATTTGGCCACAAAAGCAAACAGCCCTAAAAAATCTGCAACTACTTCACACTCTTGACTTTAGTATTTTTGGAGCCAAATGCTTACTAAAATTCAGATCTTGTATAGCAAATTGTTGCACACCCCGAATACTTTTATTCACCAAATAACAATTTCCACAATTACTACAACCAGCCATTGAAAAGAAAAAAAAAATGAAGCTATAGTAACTATTAAAGCTAACATAGTGATGTTTGAGGGAACATTTCAATATGCAAAATGCAAATCAAACTAAACCCTCTAGAAAAATCACTGCTATAACAAATGCATGTCCTCCCATTCCTTCTTGCAAGCCAATAGTAGTTGCAAGAGTTATCAAGATTGCTCAATGTTTTCAAGTAAAAATCACATTTGCACCAAATTTAAGCAGCCTAACTCAGTAGCTTGATGAAAAAAGGTCCGAAACCTCAGTTGAAATTTTTTTACTACAAAGAGACAAGTACTTTTAGCTGAAAAAAAGAAAAGAAAGTGCAAGTCCAAAAATCTTCCCAAACCTATATAAAAAAGAGAAAAAAAAAATGAAAGAAAATGTTCATCAAAGTATCCTTCACAGTAAAATATATATTAGCGCCCAAAAGAACTACAAACAAGCAAGACAATTATAAAGTAACAACACACACACACACACAAGTTTCATGTGAGAATTATGCTTAATTATTCTATAAAAATTATGGTGATCACTATTTGGTCACTTAAGGTACAAAGCACTGAGCACATAGACTTGTTGAGTCTATATTCAACCTCAAAAGTTCTTATGTGATCATTTAATTTTAAAAAAGTCTATATTGACATACCACTTACAGTTTCATTACAACCTAAAATAACTTGGATTTGGTTTATAATTCAAAATGAATTCTAAGCCAAATACCTTAATCAAAACCAATCCAACCAAAATATACAAACCTAAATCATATAAAATAATAAAATAAAATAAAAACTTTACTGGTAGTGGTAATTTTTTTGGATATGGTTCACATTTAAACTTTAATTTTCTTTTCTAAGAAACTCTTCCTTACCTGTATATATCTAATTGTGTTTTCTGGATAAGCAATAAGTACTTCAAAATTCATAGTTATCATGCTATTCATAGGAATAACCCACCAAATTGTTCAAAAAGTTTTTCATAGGCATTGTGGGCAGACAAAAACTAGCCCCCGAGGTATTCTCCATGGATCACCACTATAATGTCTCACACAACCAATTATAAATAAACAATAGGGAATAAACACTCCACAATAGGAAACTCAAATAGTTGATTTCCTTGACCACATGTATTTCAATTTCTACTCAAATATTACAACAGGAAATTCTTTCGTTTCCGTGGTGTTACACACACTTTCTCTATATATTTCTTTCAAATTGTTGCCCTTTTCTCCTTTTACCCAAAAATCCCCCCCCCCCCTTTCCTTTGCCTCTCTCCCCTCTTTTATAGTGACATTCCTTGCTCTTATATTTACAGCTGTCTTGTTGCCAGCCAGATTCTCCAAGATATTTTCCTTTACTTTATCGATTTCCTCCCCATCCTTATTCTAGAATTCTGACTTTTGGGGGTTGTTTGTACTATTCAGGATATCTCATTTGCATTCAATGCGGCAGAGTTTAGGTAAGGACCCCATCATTAATGCAGAGGAAAAACTCTTCAATCTTCTTCCGTGTTCTGGAAGATTTCTGTGGTTCCAGGCATCTCCTAGGATCCATACATGGATCATCTGTGCACCATTCCTCCGGTAAGGCTAGTTCCTTACTCTCTCCACGGGAACAACTTTCCTGCGTCGCTCTCTTCTTCCATAGTACTTAGGATGATCTAACTTCCTTTCTTTCATAGCCCATTGTCCCTTGGGCCTTCCTTCTATCATATAGGCTATGCCTAATTTGTTCTTCACGACCCAGTTATTTTTGGACTTAAGGCCTGGATGGAGACTCTTCCACTCCCCACAGGCATAAACCATAACAGAAAATTACGAAAGCAGTAAATGATAATAAACCAAAACACAAAACTCAAAAATTATGATCCATACAAAAAAAGAACTACAATAATTATTTACATCAGAATGGTAAAGGTTGAGCATAAGAAAATAAATTCATAGTTATAAGTAATTATAGATATAAATACATTCAAAACTTTGTTTTTAAATAATTCAGTGTTAGGAAATTACAAAAGGCTACAGATATAACAAAAATAGCATGATGAAGATCATTTGACAATCCCAACTCTTTTTTACAAATCAAATAGAAGAAGCAAATTAAAGGTGTGTTTGGATACCGCTTATTTTGTTGAAAACTGAAAACTGAAAACACTGTAGTAAAATAATTTTTAAATGTGTAAATAGTGTTGTGGGACCAATTTTTAATGAAAATTTTGTTGAAAAAAGAGGTTTGTGAGTCACGTGAACAGTGCATGGGACCCACCGAAAAGCTAAAATGCACTTCTCAAAAAAAAGAAAAAGGGAAAATGCAAATGCAAACGCGCAGCTTGTCAACTGCATCCAAACATTACCTAAAAGGAAGCAAAAACTTACAAAAGGATTTAAGTTTGACAGCTTTTCAGTAGCAATTGCGTGATGGTGATCTTGCCTACCATATCCACTTTTGGGTGTTTAAAACTTTTTTTTACAACTACACATGAATCTTACTATCAATGTTAACTTTAGTGCAAATACATATCACTAATTTTGTTTCTTTTAAGCATTTTATCAAACAGTTAAATTGCAAAGCTTTGCATTTGTGTATCAAGTGTAAAGAGTGAACATTGGAAGGATTTACTAAATCTTAAAAAAAAAAAATATATATATATATATATATATATATAACAATAAAAATCTAATTAATTGGGCAGCATTCTTAATAATCAAACAAAATAATAATAATTGGCTCTTTGTCATCCCCTATTGTGATCAACTAGTAAGTTTCCCGTGCGATGCACTGATAATATTATAATGTTTTATGTAAATTTGTTTTTGGAAAATATTATACATATATTATAGCATATTTATTATAAAACTTTTGTAGTAATGAGTTCATCATAAAAAGTAACAATTATAAATTGCACACATATATCTATTATAATTATTTTGTTCCAGTAATGAGCAATAATGAAAACAACTTGGAGTAATATTGTATAATAAAAGTTGATAAAAGCATATTAATTCATTCTATATTATTGATTTTTATTATGTGATGTAATATAAAGTTTCATTACGAATTTTTTCTTCTTCAATGCTTTGTTATTGCGGTATGGTGATGCTTGTTGTCATCATCAGTTTCTCCATCTTCATCATTTGAAATTTAGTCCGTCCATATTTGTTCAATTTTTGAGCTTTCATCATTTTTTCCTTTTGTTGCATCATTTGTATTAATTACTAATGAATTGGCACCGAGAGATTCTTGATTAGATCTTACAAAGTTTAGACTTTGTCGCTAAGATTTTTCGTAGGTATTTGCATTTATATTAAATTTCAATGATGTGAAAGATTTTTATAAATTTTTTATTTTTGTTAATTTTGGAATAGTGCAGCAAAAAGAATTAATATAGCATGTTGAATTGTGCTTTTTTTTTTTTTTTTTCTTCCATATCTTTTTATCATTTGAAGGCGCATCAAAAATCTTAGCAACTATATAATTTTCAAAACCATCTTTTAGATTGAATTCATTCAAATGAAGTAGAGAAATCCATTTTTTTCCTTATTTTTTTTTTTCAAATCACGTGGGATTCCTTCTCCAATATTAATATTTTTACAATAATTTAAATAAGTTGTACCTTAGTTTATTTTTCAGCAAGATCTCAATCTTGTAAATTTATTTAAGATTTTCTCGGCATCTCGATCAAATATCACAAACTTTGTTTTGTTAGTTGCATTAAAAACTTCAATTTGAATCTTGTATCTGAAGTAGTTTGCAATTGTATATATATAGTAGTTATAGTGAGATAAATATATTATAAATATTTGGAGAGTATGTAGTTAATGTGAGTTCCTCTAACTTTGGGATAGAAAGATTTATTTTTGTTTTACATTTTGCACACCAAAATGATCCTGCTTGTAATTTGACATTCCTTTCACCAAGTACGCACAAAATGTAATACCAACCCATTGTTGTGTCAATGTTACTTATTATTGCAATACCCTAGCAATTTACATCTTGCAATGAACTTTGAAATTAATATGTATTATTTTTTTAATGTAAATAATATGATGTATTATTATTATTTTACATAAATGATGAGTATAATTTGAAATTATTAACGAACCTGTTTCATAGGATCTTATTCAATGCATTTTATCTTTACTATTGTCTTCATATTATTTAAAGATAAATCCTCCTATGAAAATTGTTTTGCATGTATTTTTGGTATTTCTTGTATAGGATCATGTTTTTGACCATTCCTATCATTGAATTTTTTTTAAAGAAAATATTAAGTTAATGACATTTTGTGAGATGGTATAAGCTATTTATTAGACTTTTTTGTTATTATAAATTTTGGAAATATGCACTTTCAATTATTTCAACAACCTGAGGGATCTCAAGATTTATATATATTTTTGTTGCACTGGTCGATGACAGAGAATTTGTCTGCATAAATTGCATAGAATATTATTAATAGACAAAAGCATATTGAATTGAAAAATTGGGGAAAAATGAAGAGATATTTCATGAGAATGAGATTTTCTAGAAGTATCATCTATACGTGGAGGAGGAAAAAGAGAGTTTGTAAGAGGGTAAGAGTTTTTGCTTTGATTTACACGTGAGAATGATCAAACTTAGGTCATAATATGTAAGGTAAGAACTGGGCCTGAGTTTTTCATAAGATTTGGTCTACTTTTAAAAGGTAATCCATTTTATAGTTAATAATTTTTGGTCTAATTGTCAAGAACAGTTCATATCAATATAATAGTAAAAATAAGTTACTATGATCTATTGGGTAACAGTTAAAAAAATTTAATAAAAAGAGGTAAAAAATGCTAAATTTATATAATAGTAAAAATAAGTTACTATGATTTATTGGGTAACAATAAAAATAAAAAAAAATAAAAAAAAAAAACTTAATGAAAAAAGGTAAAAAAATGTTAAATGCAATAAGTTACTATGATCTATTGGGTAATAGTAAAAAAAAACTTAATAAAAAGAGGTAAAAAATGCTACTTTTATATAATAGTAAAAATAAGTTACTATGATTTATTGGATAACAGTAAAAAAAAAAATTTAATGAAAAAAGGTAAAAATGGTTAAATGCAATATTAGAGTGCCACGTAACAGGACCTCATATCAATATAATAGTAAAAATAAGTTACTATGATTTATTGGGTAACAGTTAAAAAAATTTAATAAAAAGAGGTAAAAAATGCTTCTTTTTTTTTTTTTTTTGAATAGAAAATGCTAAATTTATATAATAGTAAAAATAAGTTACTATGATTTATTGGGTAACAATAAAAAAAAACTTAATGAAAAAAGGTAAAAAATGTTAAATGCAATAAGTTACTATGATCTATTGGGTAACAGTAAAAAAAAAAAAAAAAAAAAAAAAAAAAAAAAAAACTTAATAAAAAGAGGTAAAAAATGCTAATTTTATATAATAGTAAAAATAAGTTACTATGATTTATTGGGTAAAAAAAAAAAAAACCTTAATGAAAAAAAGGTAAAAATGGTTAAATGCAATATTAGAGTGCCACGTAGCAGGACATCATGCACACTCACATGAGGTCTCTGCTTTTATATATATTAGTGTTTAACCCGCGCAATGTGCGGGATAATTTTACATATTAATGATCTTTGCATACAACATAAACTTAGTTCTCATACTTCTACTACATACATTCAAACCTAAATAATTTAGTATATTTAAGCATATAGTATCCAATATCCCCCAAAAATTATAAACATTACTCTCTTCAAATCACATCATGTATGTACTTCCATTCTCCAATAGACCATTCTTCAAAGCAATTAACAACATCATCTAACTATGAAGCCTTTTTTTTTTTAATAATAAGTAAACTATGAAAGCTAATAACATTTATTATTCTAATATTTGTAGCTATGAATTTTCACAAAGAATATTCATTAACTGGAACATTCTTTAAGGTAAAGTTGGCATGTCGTAAGATGATAACAGAGTATAATTGTTAAAAGAACATGCCAGATCAACAGCTTCCTTATTAACAACATCAAGAGCAACCATTTTCGATTTTTCCTTTAGATGCAACCCTACACCAAGTTGTTAAAAGAGACTTTGCATGGTTAGACGATTCATTACATCTCACTAACTGGTTTCTAATTTGATTGAAACCTAATCACATGAAAAACCACATCAAGCTCAGATCAAATGCATAGCCAAACAATCTTCGGATTAGCCAAAAATAATTACAAATTTACTGAAAGAAATAAAAATAAATAAAATCAGAGGGAGCAAAAAAACTAACAGTGGATTGCTATTGGCAAAACAATGTGAGAGGAGATAGGAAGATTGCAAATTTGTATAGAAAAGTCATTAATTTAGTTGAAACTAAAAATAAATCTACAAAATTTATATGAAAAAAAAAAAAAAAAACTAATTATAATCGATTCAACGTTAAATATTTACTTAGAGGAGTTTGAATATGTACTAAATGATGAAGGCCGTGACATAAATTTATATGAAAATGCCTTTATACTGTAAATTAGAGATAAAAGGAAGGAAAGAAACACCATAGGAGGCTTGATGTCAATGTTTTCATATAGTTCATTGCAGAGAGTTCAACTGCCTCTCAAATCTCTTGTAAACCACTTATGCTAGTGTATGATTCTAATAGAGCCGTCTCAATTGACTCAGACATAGCTAAGACACTCAGACACTAATCAGCCTTAACATTGCAAGTAAAGTTGTGGCCCACTCTTAGAAGATATTTCTGCAGGGAGTAAGAGAATCAATTAAGATAGATAGTTCAGTTGCACACAGCCACACACACTGCTCTCTTTGTGTATTTGTAAATGTGATTTGTAGACATATAAATGTTCAACTTGAAGTATAATTATGACTGTTCTGCCTATTAAAGTTTCTCAACAAAGCAACAAAATAAAATCATGAGATGTTTCAATATTAATGGTTTGAAAGTATATTTACGTTTTTGGTGAGCTAACAATAAAGAATTAGATAAAGGAAACTAAATGTTACATACCTATTTCTACACCCCCTGTTCTGCAGAATGCCAGAATAGCCATTAAGATTGCAAATTGTTCACTTTGAAATGGCTGGCTTTGCAAAGTAACCCACAATTCAACCAACCTATTAAAACTACTACAATACAAAACTCACAACCCAAATCCAATACCCAAAAGTTTGATTTTTAGGGACCATAAGAATTGTTTTAGTAGTGTAGAGAGAGAAATCTAAATTAGAGAAAAGAAAGAGTGGGTAGGACGTGTTTTATCGACTATGAATTATATTGACAAACATACGCAATCAAATTTACAAATTGTTGGGAGCATATCACACTCTTAAAATACAAATTGACTTTAGAAACCAATAATACTCAAACTAAAAGCCAAATATCTAATGTTGAATTGACTTTACAAATTTACTTTAGAAGTCAAATTGACTTTAAAACTGAATAAAAGTTAAAACGATTCAAAAAAAATCTAATGTTGGCCTTGCCATTGCCATCTACCCCATCAATCTCTGCTAAACATTTAAAACAAAAGCACACCCAAACATAACTCTAAATGTTAACAAAAAGAATATATCAAGTATTGAGCGCACACTTTACACTAAATTTTTTTGATGATATTATTCTTTCTTGAAACTTGATTATCCAATCAATAGCTGTATTTTCTAAATTTCTCATAGTTCTATCTTCTCCTAGGCCTTTCCTAAACACATCTATTTTCAATAGGGCGATACTCCCAGTGCTATTAAAAAAGAAAAGAAAAAGTAATGATGATATTTTGAGACCAAAGAATTCAAAGAAAAATACTAAAACGCATCTTTTTTTAAACTGTTTTTGTTTAAAGTTTTTTTTAATCAAACATTAACAAATGATAAAGAGATACAAATTTAAATAAAAGCAACAAAGGAAAATTAGGCTGGCCTGACCTTTATATTTAATCAAGTAGCTCTTCTTGAATAGCTACCAACTGTCTTATAAGCCAGAGCAGAGATGATAGATCTACATTAGCACATGAGGAAAAAAAAGTCATTGAAAATACAAAATTACTGAGAAGCAACAATATAAATGAGGCCCTCGAAAATTTGGCATATTTATGAATTATTAGTACTTGACAGGAAAAACTCAGCGAATCTGAATTTCAACAAAAAATGAAAGGGTAAGAAGGTTTTATAAACTGACAGAAGAGAAAGATGAAAGATAGACACACACCAAACAAACTATCATTAAGTAAATAATCACACAACCATATTAAGTAAATAATCCCTTAATATGCAGTAACACATTTTTTTAACAAACTATTTGCCATTTATTTGTTCATTTCTACTCAAAATTTCACTCTGGAAAAATTCTCAAAACAAAAAAGTAGAGACCTTAATTTGAGACCAAAGCATCCCAATAAAAACCAACCTTGCATCTTCTAGGCATTTTATCGAAAACTTCAAGTGCATAATTAAACCTGCTACTGTCAAGAACAACAGCATATTTTGATTCTGTCAAATTTTTACACCCAAATGCAATGGGTAGTACTAACTTCCCTTTCACAATCCAAACATTCATATGAAAATCTACTAACCCAAGTTTCGACTAATGCTAAATTAATCATCATGCATGAGCATGGAAATACCTTACTTTGATGCATGAAATGCATAAGAAGTCAATGAAATTTAGAGAAGATATAGGGCTTACCAATTGATAGAGAGCAACAACAATTAATAAGGAATAAATATGTGTAAGGAATTTGATGGAGGAAAGGGTTTATCCACGCGTGTCTGATCGAATGGGAGAATTTGACAGTTGCAATTTCTGAAGAGGCAAAATTGGTTTGTGATTTTGGATTTTCTTTTCCTTATGTCTGTTGTTTTGAAACGGAAAACACAAATGGAACGAAAGTGGACCAAATTTGGTAAACTACACAGATTTAGTATCCGAAACAGTAAAATTAACAACGCTATACTGACCTTGTGTGTATGGAGTTGCAGAAACGAAACGAACAGAGAACGAACAGGGGAAGAGTTTCCTTTTCTTTTGCCTGTTTTTGTTGAATGAATGGAAATAGTGGATGATAACGTAATTTAAGCAGACAGTAGTGTTTCATTTTCATAGTGAGTGCAACACTTGACTTTTGAAGTTTTCATAGTTTTTTTTAGGATAACGTTGTGTCTAATTTAATATAAGCCACGGAACACAATGGAACTGAAAAAAATCTACTACCGAAAAAATTAAAAAAAAGAATAGTCACATATTAAAACCTGATTTCCTTAGCCCTAATTTTTGAATCCAAATCTAGAACCAAATTGAAAAAATTGAAAGCATGTAATAGATCTAATTTACCTAAAAAAAATCAGAGAAAGAATAGAACCCATCGGAGGCGTTGTTTGTGGGCAGAGGGGACTTTTTCGTTCTTGATGCTGAAGTCAGTATCATCTTCCTTCTTCTTCTTCTTTCTCTGGTAAAATCAAAATGGTGAATGAACTCTGATCTTAGTGAGAGAAATAGAGAGGCGTTCTGTCAGAAACAGAGAGGCGTTCTCTATTTTCTCTGTGTCTTCATCGCCTCTCTTTTTCTGTTTCTTTCTCCGTGTATTCATCGCCTCTCTCTCTCTCTCTATTTCTATTTATTTGTACTCTTTAATTTTAACCGGTTATTTTTTTTTTTTGTTATTTATAATGAGAGGATTTTAAATGATGTTGTAGCTTTACCAAACAATGTAATGTATTGCTTTTTAACTTAAACGTGTCTGAATTTTAAATAGGCACTTTTTCTATTTGTCACCACCTCCTTAATCGTAGAAACTCACTTTCTCTTAGCTTCTGTAAATGATGTTGTAGCGTTACCAAACAATGTAATGTATCGCTTTTTAACTTAAACGTGGCTAAATTTTAAATAGGTACTTTTCTTATTTGTCACCACCTTCTTAATTATAGGAACTCACTTTCTCTCAGTTTCCCTATTATATATATATATATATAGATATTGATTGATTATATAAGAAAGACAACTCACAGAATTAAGAAAACTCACAGCATTTAGAAAACAAAAAAAACACAGTAAATTGGCTAAAAATACTCTGCCATTAATCAGGATAAAATAAAAAATATTGCATAATTTAAACAAATAACATACCACTATCCCAATCCTAGTAAAACATACCAACAAATAAAAAATAAAAATAAAAAAGGGTTAGGAAGGGAAGAGTATTAAAACCAGTAAAGTTGTTGAATTTGATATTGGTTTAGGGAACTGCTCTCAGCGTTGACAGGAGGAGGACCACGGAGTCTTCGCAAGCAAGCTGTTCGAGTTTTTGCTGGGGTGAGGTTGTGGGTTTCGTGGCTGAGATTGGCAGATCAGAAAAAAAAAACTGTGGCTGTTTGGACTGGAGCAATGGGTTTCACGGCTGAGAGCGTCGACGCTCGTTCTGGCGGTGGCGCACAAAATAGTGGTCCTCCGACGGGCTAACAAATCACTTTGAGCAGATGAAGGATGATAAGATTAGACGTGAAAACACTGTATATTTGTTGACTAGATTAAAGAATTGTTGAGATGGCATGTGGGCCTTTATTTTTAATGTAATTGTTTGTTGCCTAATTTAATTGGCGACAAAACATTTTGTCGGCATAGATCTTATTTGTTGTACTGAGTTACTTGTGTAAGGTTGAATTTATTCAACCATCTAATTGGCTTTATTCCGTGCCAAATTTGCTTGTAATTCAGCATTTAGTAACCCTGTATTTAGGTGGGTTTGATGTAAGGGTAGTGAGTGAGATAGAGTGAAGTTTGCTCAAGAGTGTGCAAGAAAACAGAGTGTCGCGGCTGGGACTCGCAGGTGATTCGCGGCTGCAAGCCGCCAGAAGCAGCACACGTGCCAAGCATGCTGGAAGATGAACAGTCATGCTAGCTGGAGCACTACAGGACAAAACAGGACAACTGGCCATACGGTTATCTCGCGACTGGATCTCGCGACTTAGTCAAGCCGCGAGGTCAAGCCGCGAGCCACCCCTGTTTTGTAAAAACCTGACGTTTCACATTCCTCTCCACTCCAGTATAAATACCCCTATTACCCACGATTGAAAGAGAGCTTTCAGAGAGAATTTTGAGAGAGAAACCCTAGAGAAAAACTAGATTGATTCACACACAATCTATACCTTAGAGACTCTTCAAATTCCTCAACTCTCTTCCTCTCCATTGTCAAATCCTTGAGAGGCATTATACCGAACCAGGTTCTCACCATCATCATCTTTGTGAGTCTGCTATTTGGATTTCTGGGAAGCAGTTAGGAAGGAACCAATCTTCATTGGTTGATGCTACGGTCTAGTAGCGGAATCCGGGAAGCTAGAAAAGAAAAAGGTTCGGCGCAACCTCGTTGGAGCAAGAAGCTTGGAGGGCTTAGGTGCACTGGGTAGATTAGGCTTGGAGGGTCTATTGCTGTCCTTGTATCCCAACTATATTTTCTAGTGGATTGATTACCGCTTGAAGGGCGGCGGAGAGGTTTTTCGCCGAGGGCTTCGGTTTCCTCTTCGATAACACATCGTGTGTTGTCTTTGTGTTTGCATCTTCCTTCCTCTCTATCTTTGCCTTTTTATTTATCTGCTGTGGATATTAATCTGTTATGGCTTAGATAGTATTTAATCAATTTCGTGTGATAGCATATGTTAAGTTTCCGCACACTAGTTGTTTGACATATTGCTTGAATTGATTAAGTTGTAATTTGGGGGTCTAAATGTTCAAAGGTGTTTTTGTACACGTTTTTGAACTTTCAATTGGTATCAGAGCGGGTACACTTGTTGTGGTTTTATTACCTAAGTGTGATCCTAGACCCCTGTGTTGTGATTGATTGTTTTGGAATATACCATGCTGAATTGTAGCTTAAGTGTTTGTGAAAATGACTCTATGCATATGTCTGAAAGGTGTCTTACTGATGTGTTTGTAGAGTTGTTAAAAACTAAGAAACATGTTAGAGATTTTTTTCACATGCTGGAATGTCTTGAAAATCAGAATTATGTCTTACACAGTAGCATATCTGAATCTAAATCATTGATTAAGAAATATAAAAGAAAGAATAGAATGTTGTGTGAGATGATTGAGAATCTGAAAATGAAGAATCAAACTGAAAGAAGCATGAAAACAGATGATGAATTTGTGTTTGAAGGTCAAGAATGTCTATCACATGTGAATCTATTTGTGCATACCTCATTGAAGGTGTTTAATGCGTGTTTGTGGTATCTTGACAGTGGGTGTTCTCGCCATATGACAGGGGATAAGTCTCTGTTCAAGACACTCAAAGAAAAGGTCGGTGACTATGTGACCTTTGGTGATGGAAGTCATGCTCAAGTCCTAGGCAAAGGAACCATTGAGATACCTGGTTTGCCGCTGTTGAAAGATGTGCTGTACATAAAAGGACTGAAGGCGAATTTGCTGAGCATCACTCAAATTTGTGATGATGATTTTCTGGTACAATTCTCTAAGAAGGGATGTTTGATCATCAATGAAGAGGGGATTCAGGTTTTGGAAGGAAATCAGACTACTGATAACTGTTATGGAATTGTTCCCACGGCACCAATATCGTGTAGAAGTGCTCGTGTGGATACGTTGGAGTTGTGGCATCACAGATTTGGGCATGCCAACTTCAAACAAGTAGCGAAAGTTTCAAAACTTGAAGCAGTCGAGGGACTTCCTAAGTTTGGAAAAGTGAAGAAGACCGTTTGTGGTGCGTGTCAAATGGGGAAGCAAACTAAGGCAAGTCATCACAAGGTGAATGTGATAGCCACCTCTCGGTGCTTGGAGTTACTTCATGTTGATCTTATGGGGCCTACCAGAACAGAAAGCCTAGGGGGTAAGAGATACATTATGGTTGTTGTGGACGACTACTTAAGATACACTTGGGTTGATTTCCTTAGAGAAAAATCAGAGGCTTGTGAGAGGTTGGAGATTATGTGCAAGAAACTACAAAACGAAAAAGGGATTCCAATATCCAAAGTTAGAAGTGATCATGGGAGGGAATTTGAGAATGCGAGATTCGAGTCCTTCTGTGAGAAGAATGGAATTAAAAGAGAATTTTCAGCTCCCAAAACTCCACAACAAAACGGAGTGGTAGAGAGAAAAAATCGTGTGATTCAAGAGATGGCAAGAGTCATGTTGCTTAACAAGCAAATACCTCAAAGTTTTTGGGGAGAAGCTGTCAACACCTCGTGTCACATTGGCAATAGGATTTTCTTTCGAGTTGGTACAAAGAAGACTGCCTATGAGATATGGAATGGGAAGAAGCCAAAAGTGAAGTATTTCCGGGTGTTTGGAAGTAAATGCTATATCCTAAATGATCGAGAGAATCTTGGGAAGTTTGATGCGAGAAGTGATGAGGGTATTTTTCTTGGCTACTCTACTACAAGTCGAGCGTATAGAGTGTTTAACAAGAGAACAAAAACTGTGATGGAGTCCATAAATGTCAAGATTGATGATGCCTTACCTAAGGTGGAAATGATTGATGATGTAGAAGGGCCGAGCACCAAAGAGGCCGATGTTGAGGTAGAAGCTTTGGATATAGAAGGTGAAGAACCTATACTAGAAGTAGAATCGACTCCCATCAACCCAAGAATGGAAACGAGATCGATGTCTAGAACATCAAGCCCTCTTACTCCTCCGGAAGTCCATCCTCCTATCTCTCGTAGTGATGAAGTTTCCACTTCAAAAAGGCCATCTTCAAGAGTTATCAAGAATCATCCGGAAAGTAATATCATAGGATCTCTTGATGACGGTCTTCGCCTCAGGAAAGGAAACGTTCTGCTAGCCAATCATGTAACATATCACTGTTATCTTGCACAATTTGAACCAAAAAGGGTTGAAGAGGCTCTTCAAGATGAGAATTGGGTCGAGTCAATGCATGAAGAGCTGAATCAGTTTGTGAGGAATGATGTGTGGGAACTTGCTCCACGGCCCGAGAACGTTCATGTTATAGGCACAAAATGGATTTTTAAAAACAAAACTGATGAAGATGGAGAAATAATTCGAAACAAATCTCGGTTAGTAGCCCAAGGATACACTCAAGTTGAAGGAGTGGATTTTGATGAATCTTTTGCTCCGGTGGCAAGACTCGAATCCATTCGTATCCTCATGTCCATTGCGTGCACCTTGAATTTCAAACTTTATCAAATGGATGTAAAGTGCGCGTTCCTGAATGGATATCTAAATGAAGAAGTATTTGTTGAGCAACCAAAAGGATTTGAAGATCCTCATTTTCCAGATCATGTACTAAGATTGAAGAAAGCCCTTTATGGCTTAAAACAAGCGCCTAGAGCCTGGTACGATCGTCTTACACATTATCTTCTAGACAGAGGTTTCAAGAGAGGGTATGCAAATCGAACTCTGTTTGTCAAAAATGATGAAGATTATCTCCTTGTGGCACAAGTCTATGTTGATGACATAGTGTTTGGGGCAACCATCGAAGATCGTGCTACTGAATTTTCTGAAGAGATGAAGAAGGAGTTTGAGATAAGTATGGTGGGGGAGCTCACATTTTTCTTGGGTCTTCAAGTCAAACAACAGAAGGAGGGTATTTTTGTATCTCAAGAAAATTATGCCAGAAACATTGTCAAGAAGTTTGGACTAGACTCCAAAAAACACGCCTCCACCCCCATGAGCTCTTCCACTAAACTGAATGTGGATTCGTCGGGAGTTGAAGTAAGTCCTACATTGTATAGGAGCATCATAGGAAGTTTGCTCTACCTTACAGCCAGTAGACCGGACATTGCTTTCAGTGTGGGCGTATGTGCCAGGTACCAAGCTAATCCGAAAGAATCTCATCTGACTGCTGCTAAGAGAATCATTCGATATGTGAATGGTACTGCAAACTATGGTCTGTGGTATTCAAAAGACTCAAATGATTGTCTTGCTGGGTATTCAGATGCTGATTGGGCTGGCAGTGTAGACGATCGGAAAAGCACTTCAGGCGGCTGTTTTTATCTTGGTAACAACCTTGTCTCGTGGATGAGCAAGAAGCAGAATTCAGTGTCTCTATCTACTGCAGAAGCAGAATACATCGCTGCTGGAAGTTGCTGCACTCAGCTTCTTTGGATGAAGAAATTACTTCATGACTATGGAATTCCTCAAGAAACGATGTGTGTCTTCTGTGACAACACCAGTGCCATCAATCTTTCCAAGAATCCTGTCCAGCATTCAAAGTCTAAACACATAGAGATACGCTATCATTTCATTCGGGATTTGGTAGAGGAAAGAGTTGTGTGTCTTGAGTTCATACACACCGACAATCAAAAGGCGGACATCTTCACCAAGCCTCTCGATGGTCCACGGTTTGAATCACTCCGTAAGACCATTGGTGTCGGTACAATTCCTTGATCCTCTTGTGTGTTGTGTGCTTCGCATATTTATAATTTGATATGTTTGCTTGTGATGTGGCACAGACTTCTTTGTTAGCCCTTTGTGCAACATGTTTATTGTTTGTTTGTCCTTCTATTAATTCTGTTGGTTCTTTCTTTGATTGTTAAATCATTTTTCTTCTTTTATGTCAAAAAATCCAAAAATCACATAAAAATAGAAAATCAAAAAGCTTGATTGACTTTGTTGAGCTTTTGTCTCTAAACTTGTTTTGCCTTGTACCTTTGTGCTAATGGGTTTGTGCATTTTCGAGCATTGCTTGTTTCTTTGCACTTATATCTATGTGGGAGAAATTTTGAAATCTTTGTGATTGTTGTAAATAGATCTTCAAACTTGTCATGAATGATTAGTGAATGGTTTTGTTGATCTTGAGACTTGCATAGACTTGTGTCTATATATCTTCCCACTCTTTATTTTTGTTTTGCTAAAAAGAGCTCACCAAATGTAAATCTCCAAATGAAAAGAGATATTGAGTTGCAAAAGCCTGTCGCACATTCTAGTATTTGACTAGGAAAAAGGGTAAGCGACCTTATATTGAGGTGAATGTTCATTCAAAAAGCCAAAGGCTTATTCATTAAAGTGAAATATCATATATCACTCTCACAAAGAGAGGTGATTGACTCAAAAGATCAAAAAGATCAATTGTTATGTTTGAAAGTGGAGTCAAATGTAAAGCTCCAAATCATGTTATCAAGTTTTGTGGGAGGTCATATATACATACTTCTATAATTGAGATGGGTCACATGATCTAGTGCTAATTGTGTATGCCTTGGTTGAATTGATCATTGAAGCTTCACATTAGACGAAGGACTATCTCATTGTTGATATCCACACACAACACACAAGTTTATGTTCAATAAATGCCATATTCATTTGTGTGATTGTACTTGATAAAATGTGTTTTCACATGCTCAATCTTTGTTAATTCAAGCACAAAAAGATTTTTGAGTGTTTTAGGTGATTTTGGAAAGTATTTTGTTTAAAAATCTGAAAATTTCAAAAATCCAGTTTTGCCCTGTTTTGGCAGCTCAGTCGCGGGTATGTCAAGTCGCGAGCCTCAGTCGCATCTTCGCTGGTCATTTTTGGCGACTTGTTCGCGAGTGGAAGGTCCAGTCGCGAGGTTCACTCAGAGATTTTCGCGGCTCAGCTCGCGACTTACTCGCGGGTAGACTTTCCAGTCGCGAAAAACATTTAGAAAAGTTTTCAAATTTTCATCCTAGGGTGTTTTGGCGGCTTGATTTGGCGACTTTTTGGCGACTCGTCTCAGTCGCGAAAATCGCGTGTTTTGTACATACAGGGGCAGTTTTTAAACTTTTTGTTTTTTCCCTCGATCTTTTTGTGACTGTTCATTGTCTTCCTCATTTGCTCTTTCCCTTTCTCACCGTGCCTCCATTTTCGATCTCCATTGTTTGCCTCTTCTCAGCTCACAATCGTCGACTAACAGGTATGGTTTTTCTGTCTTGAACTCTATTTTACTTGTTGTTATGGTTTTCCCTCTGGATTGTTCTCATTTGATTGTGATTTTGTGATGGGTTTTGAGCTCAACTATTACTCTTTGTCCATGTCTAGCCTTTGGAAGCTTGTGTTTCTGTTTTTGAGCTAGTTTATTTTGGGTGTTTTTGTTCTTCATCATGTGCTTAGCTAGGGTTAGCTAATTTTTGTCTGATCTGCTGTTGATGTCGTGTTTCACTATGATCCTGTGTGGTATCCTGTTGATGTGTTGTTGAATGTGGGTCCTTTTTCAGCTGATTATGTGGTTCCATTTGGACTCCCTCTTCTGTGTAGTTCAATTTGAGACATTTGTGTCCCTCATTGCTATTTTCTGACCATTTTCATCCAGCTATTAGGGTTTCTTCATTGTCCCTATATTTCCACTAACCCACTGCTAATAAAGTTTGTTGGATTGTGTTCTGTCATTTCCCTTGTTCATAATGCAGACTAAACATGTCACCATTCAAAAAGGCTGCTGTAAAAGGAGGTAGTTCCAAAGGGAAGGAACCAGTAATAGATGTTGATGATTTCTCACCTCAACCAAAAGGGACTCGCTCTTCATCAAAGAGATTCGATCCCGACAAGTTCAGATCATATGTAGCCTATCAGTCTTATGAGAATTTCTTTCTTCATGCCAAACCATTACTAGAGAGAGCTTTGGATCAGCCATCACTTCATGACACTGACATTTCGAAATGGTTTGCTCACAAGGATTGGAATTACCTTCTCTCTGATCTGGATGACGCATATGAAGAGTTGGTAAAAGAATTTTATGCCAACGCAATTGTGGAAGAAGATGAACTTAAGTGCTGGGTTCGGAAAAAGAGCTTTTCTGTCTCTCCTGCATATCTGGCAGAAATTCTTCACATCAACAGACCCATTTTCCGACATTCGCCGGTTTACGATGATCTTTGTCCTGATGAGGAGCTTCTTAAAGAAAGTCTTGGTCAAGATTTGGAGTTCTCGCCCAATGGCAAATCCATCAGTGTTTCCTCTCTCTCTCCAAAGCTGAGAGTGCTTACAATTGTAATGTTTCACAATTTGTACCCTTTGTCAAGCACTGGGTATATGAACCTTGGACGGGCTTTGTTTCTTCATGATCTGATCTCTGATGTGGAAATAGACATCTGTGCTCATATCTTTCATGTTCTGCGCAAAACGGTTCTTCGACATGAGTCTCGGATATGCGTTCCTTTTTGCAGTCTCATTTCCCGGATCTTGAAGCTCAAGGGAATTTATCCAATGGCTGATGAATCCCCTATGTCCAAACCAAGTCCAATCAACATGCGTACATTCAATGCAAGCATTGGACATAGTCGGAAGAGAGCCAAACCAGAAACTTCTGCATCTCACAATGACTCTCAGTTTAGCACTCTCTCCCTGGATGAGAAACTTGATCGCATTGTCTCCTCTGTCCACGAGTTGAATACAAAGATGTCTGGAATCACAGCTTCTCTACACCATCAAAACACTCGGTGGGATATGAAGTTTACTTCTCTTCAAACTCAACTGGATCAAATTCAGAGAAAGCTGGAAGAGGATGACTAGCCTATTCCATGACAAAAAGGGGGAGAGATAAGCATGATCAAAGGGGGAGTGTCTTTATCTAAGGGGGAGTGTCTTTACATTCTTCTTCTCTTTAAGTTGATATATTGTGTTTTGTAAACTGTTATTCAGGATGTTTTGTGTTTTGTACCCATGTGCTTGTGTAAGCTTTTAGGGTTTATGTTTTATGCATAGTTTGTAGGCTTTATGGTATGTACCTTGCCTAGTGCAGCCTTTATGCTATGTTGAAATCAGTACTTCAATCTAAATGGTATACATTTTGGTTTATGTACTGTCACTCTTGTGCCCTAGTAGGATTGTTCCTAGATGCATATGCCTTGTGTGATATGCATTGGTTGAGTGTTGAGCATACAAGTGTCTTGCCTTGTGCTTGTTAACTTGTATGTCCTTGTGTTCATTCCAAGTGTGAATGAGCACTGTGATCACTACCTTGTGGTGTTCACTTGGTTGATCAAGCCATGGTTTGTTTCATAACTCCATCTTTGCTTGATCACATATTGCCTGTTTCATATGCATTTTATAAATTTCTGCTTACAATGATCATGGTGTATTGTTGTGTTTCAGGAGTATTATGTTCATATGATTCAAGTGCTTCACAGCTTCTAGAGTTAGGTGTGAGTGAGTTTTGTTCAACTGTTCCCAACTCACATGTTAAGTCTAGAGTCTGTTTTAGGGTTTTGTCACGGAATAGCCAAAGGGGGAGATTGTAAGGTTGAATTTATTCAACCATCTAATTGGCTTTATTCCGTACCAAATTTGCTTGTAATTCAGCATTTAGTAACCCTGTATTTAGGTGGGTTTGATGTAAGGGTAGTGAGTGAGATAGAGTGAAGTTTGCTCAAGAGTGTGCAAGAAAACAGAGTGTCGCGGCTGGGACTCGCGGGTGATTCGCGGCTGCAAGCCGCCAGAAGCAGCACACGTGCCAAGCATGCTGGAAGATGAACAGTCATGCTAGCTGGAGCACTACAGGACAAAACAGGACAACTGGCCATACGGTTATCTCGCGACTGGATCTCGCGACTTAGTCAAGCTGCGAGGTCAAGCCGCGAGCCACCCCTGTTTTGTAAAAACCTGACGTTTCACATTCCTCTCCACTCCAGTATAAATACCCCTATTACCCACGATTGAAAGAGAGCTTCCAGAGAGAATTTTGAAAGAGAAACCCTAGAGAAAAACTAGATTGATTCACACATAATCTATACCTTAGAGACTCTTCAAATTCCTCAACTCTCTTCCTCTCCATTGTCAAATCCTTGAGAGGCATTATACCGAACCAGGTTCTCACCATCATCATCTTTGTGAGTCTGCTGTTTGGATTTCTGGGAAACAGTTAGGAAGGAACCAATCTTCATTGGTTGATACTACGGTCTAGTAGCGGAATCCGGGAAGCTAGAAAAGAAAAAGGTTCGGCGCAACCTCGTTGGAGCAAGAAGCTTGGAGGGCTTAGGTGCGCTGGGTAGATTAGGCTTGGAGGGTCTATTGCTGTCCTTGTATCCCAACTATATTTTCTAGTGGATTGATTACCGCTTGGAGGGCGGCGGAGAGGTTTTTCGCCGAGGGCTTCGGTTTCCTCTTCGATAACACATCGTGTGTTGTCTTTGTGTTTGCATCTTCCTTCCTCTCTATCTTTGCCTTTTTATTTATCTACTGTGGATATTAATCTGTTATGGCTTAGATAGTATTTAATCAATTTCGTGTGATAGCATATGTTGTTTCCGCACACTAGTTGTTTGACATATTACTTGAATTGATTAAGTTGTAATTTGGGGGGTCTAAACGTTCAAAGGTGTTTTTGTACACGTTTTTGAACTTTCAACTTGTAACAAATAACAGTTTGCATTTATTTGCTTATCCATAGCATATACCAGGTTTTGAAGTAGAGCTAGTTAACAGTTTGCATATACAGTTGTTATGTTATAATGTGATTTAGATTATAGAATTAGGTTGGCTGCTGATGTAGTGTTATGCAAAATAAGGTTGGTTATGTTAATTTCTTCAGGTGTTATGAAAGATAAACTACATAATTTTAATTTTTTATTAAAAAAAATACAGTAATTAGATTGGCAGCTTATTAGAATAAAAACCTGGATTTTATTAATCTAAATTTGCCATTCTAAACCAGGTAGAATCTTATAATTTTAAAATAAAGAAATAAAAAAAACAGTTAGAACCTCAGAACAGTTGCAGTATATTTCTCATTTGTTTCCAAGGGACTAATGTATTGTGCCATATTTACTTTTTCTTTTTTAATAATAATTCTTTATAAATCTTATTTAAAAAAAAAAAAAAAACTATAAGAAAAAAGGTATGACACCATACAAAATCTATATGGGACAAATAGTTGCTAAATTCATATGAAATCGGTTACATTTCAAATTCTAAAATCCGCAAGTGAAAATCCGCAAGTACAAAATTGCAGCATTTCAAATGAAAAACACTGCATTACAAGGTACAAATTCCCATTACACCATCACATGTTCTAACACATTACAAACTTAGGGAAAATAAGTTCTTTTGTCAATCCTAATTTTCATTTCTGCACTAAGTATGAGAGATAAACAAAACATATTACCTCTCAAAATAGTGGTTTGTCTGATGATATTGTTAATCTGTGCCAAAAGTTTTCCTTCTTAAATGGTTTGGAAAATGAAATATGTTTATAAAATAGTTTGATATATATGCAAGTTGTTACCCAAAAGACAGCTGATAGCTTTTAAGGGGAATTCTGGTTGTGGAGGTGATGAAATAATGCTGTCGTGCGTCAATCATGGGTTTAGGGTTACTTAGATGTGGGCCATTAAAATGAATAGCTCTTGGGTGTACATTAGAATTCGAATAAAAAACTGATTACAATTAAAATAGTTTTGCCTTTTTTTTTTTTTTTACAAAGACAAAATTGCATGCTAATTGACTAGAATTACAACATATGCTTGAGTAACTATTTGTTAGCATAACCAGTAAAGATAAAATCAAGTTTGTTAGAGATGATAATCAGGCTAAAATTGTATCCAACACCAGATTGCAGTCCCTACCAGTAGATTAGTATTATGCTAGATAGGTGTAATCATGATTGTAAAGTTTATCTTTATCTTTTCCTTTTACTTGTAATTATCACATTCTTTAGTGATATTTATCACTTGTATATTGATACTTCTATAAATACAAGCATGGACAGCTGATATACTTAAGCTGCCATTTTCCACAAACATAGTTTCTTTCATGGTATCAGAGCTACGGCTCAGCAGCACTATCGATCCTTCAATGGCCTCATCATCATCCTCTATTTCATTTCCATCATTCAATGCACCAAACCTTACTCCACTTGTTTCAACCAAACTTGACAGCTCGAATTATCTGTTATGGGTATCTCAGTTCCTTCCAATCCTTCGAAGTCATGATCTCATGGGAATTGTAGATGGCACAGACCCATGTCCACCAAAGTTTCACCTAGATGAAGAAGGAAAAGAGACTACAACCATCAACCCAGATTTTGCTATCTGGCAGAAGAAAGACCAGTATTTGTTGAGCTGGTTAAATGCCACCTTGACTGAGAATGTATTGTCTTCTGTATATGGACTCAATACCTCTCAAAAAGTGTAGAATTTGCTTGCTTCTCGGTTTGCATCCCATTCGAGATCACGAGTAGCACATCTGAAGAAACAGCTTCAGTCCTTACATCAAGGGACCAAAACATGTGCAGAGTTCATGCAATCTGCCAAATCTTGGTCTGATCAACTTGCCGTGGCTGGTAAACCAGTTGATGATGATGACTTAATATCTTATATAAACAGTGGTTTAAATCCTGTTTTTCATCCATTTGTTACTTCATATTCCTTTGCAATTAGGGATAAGCCACTAACATTTGATGAATTTCAGAATGAATTATTAAACTATGAGATGTTGATAAACTCTAACCAAACTTCAACTGATACAAATGCTGGAGGCTTTGCTCTGTATTCTCAGAAACCTAAGAACAACTCCAACAAGAAAAACAAGTACAATGGCTTAAACAAGAACAATCATCAGTTCTCACAATAGTACAACAACTCGCAGTCTAATCAGCAAAAAAATTCCTTTCAATCCAATCAACAAGGGTCTTTACCTAGTGGGTTCTCATCTAACAATAGACCTTCATGTCAAATTTGTGGCAAGCATGGACATCAAGCCTTGGATTGCTTCCACAGGATGAACTTCTCCTATCAGGACCGTCATTCACCAGCCCAGTTAGCAACAATGGCTACAAGGAGTCATGCCAATGGTGATCAAACCTGGTATGTTGACAGTGGAGCTAACAACCACATAACTAGTGATCTCAGCAACCTCGAAGTCAGTGAACCTTATCAAGGTGACAATGATGTAACAGTAGGCAATGGCACAGGTCTGTATATCTCACACACTGGTTTCTCTACATTTCAAACAACTTCAAACTCAAATTTTAAATTATCCAATATTCTTCATTGCCTAAAGGCTGCCACTAATCTTTTATCCATCCAAAGATTTTGTAAGGATAATAACTGCTGGTTTAAGCTAATAGCTAATAATTTTGTGGTGAAGGACAATCTCACGAGGCAGACGCTTTTGCAAGGGCCAAGTAGAGACGGGTTGTATCCAATTCAACTTCTTCCACTCTCCAAAAATAAGGCTCGAAAGCTCATTGCTTTCATCGGTGTTTTTACAGACTCCTCAATGTGCCATCATCGCTTGGGCCATCTATCCTCTCAAGTTCTTCAACTTTTAAAATCTAAATATCAACTTCCTATTAGAGGAAATGTTGATCATAGGTCAGTTTGTGAGTCCTATCAGTTAGGCAAATGTAAAAGTCTTCCATTTTCATTGTCATCTAGAGTCTCAACTAGTCCTCTTGAAATAATCCACTCTGACTTGTGGTGTTCACCTGTACCTTCAGTTGGAGGTTGCAAATTTTATTTGATCCTAATAGATGATTATTCTCGATTTTCTTGAATATATCCATTAAAATTCAAATATGAAGTTTACAATTACTTTGTGCAATTCAAATGCCTAGTTGAAAATAAGTTTAATTGTAAAATCAAATGCTTGCAATCTGACAATGGTGGAGAATTCTTATCCAATCAGTTCAAACACTTCCTTGCCACTAATGGTATTCAACATAGACTAACATGTCCATATACCTTTCAGCAAAATGGAGTAGCTGAGAGGAAACATAGACATGTTGTTGAAACAGGGCTCTCTTTACTTGCAAAATCCCATCTTCCAAATACTTACTGGATTGAAGCCTTTAGCACTGCAATTTATCTTATAAACCGACTACCTACAAGTGTCTTGGATAACAAATCTCCTTATCAAGTCCTCTTAAACAAAGAACCAGATTTCTCTTCTCTCAAAGTCTTTGGATGTGCTTGCTACCCCTTACTCAGACCTTATAATGATCATAAGTTAATGTTTAGGTCAAAAAGATGCATATTCTTAGGATATAGTTCTAATCATCGAGGGTATAGATGCTTAGATCCAGTTGCTAATCGTGTTTACATAAGTCGAAATGTTGTATTTGATGAGGTCAAATTTCCAGCACAGGATACTGCCTACTCTCTATTTGAACCATTTGCAAAGAAGTCTACACCAAAGAGCAATGATCCTTCTCTCACAATAGCAACTGTGGCTGCACCAAGATTTATTTCCTCTACTCTCTCTTTATCTCATGCTCCTGTTGATAATGTTGCATCTATAGATCATTTACTTTCACACTCACACAGCACTTTACCAACACATGAATCTCCTTCAATCCCACTGCATCATAATCAACCAGAAATCTCAGAATCTCCATCTTCCAACATTCTACCAGAAAATCAATTACCAGTATTCCCTTCCACTTCAATTAGTGATCAACCTGAACCTCCAATTCCTCCTCCTCAACCTATTCTGCAGCCCTCTCATTCAATGGTTACTAGATCCAAAACCAACTCTCTTAAGCCAAAGACATTTCCAGATTACAAAATCTATTACTCAACCAAGCATCCATTGTGTGCCTTATACAGCCAAGCTATACCTATTGAACCATCATCATTTTCCCAAGCTGTAAAGTTCACTGAGTGGCAGTAGGCGATGCAAGATGAGTTCACTGCACTCAAGTCTAATTATACTTGGCATCTATGTCCAAGACCTCATAATCAAAATGTGATAAAAAATAAGTGGGTTTACAAAGTAAAGTAGAAAGCTGATGGGTCTGTTGATAGATTTAAGGCAAGATTGGTTGCAAAGGGGTTTCAACAACAAGATGGTTTAGATTACTCTGAGACTCTTAGTCCAGTAATCAAACCAGCAACTATAAGGGTTATTATAGCACTTGCTGTTCACTTTGGTTGGCCACTTAGGCAATTGGACGTTTCAAATGCATTTCTACATGGAACTTTGGAGGAAGAAGTCTTTATGGAACAACCACCTGGCTTCATTGACTCGCATCATCCTACTCATGTTTGCAAGCTCAAGAAAGCCATATATGGTCTAAAGCAAGCACCTAGGGCCTGGTTTCATAGATTGTCACAATCTTTAGTTGCACTTGGTTTCACAGAGTCTCGGGTTGACTACTCTCTATTTACCTTTCATACCCCTCATGCTCATATATTTGTTTTAATATATGTGGATGACATTATTGTTATAGGGACACATCCTTCATTAATTCTTAAGCTTATCTCCTATTTGAAGAGAGACTTTGCTATGAAAGACTTGGGGCCACTGCATTATTTTTTGGGTATCAAAGTAAGTCGAGATGATCAAGGAGTTCACCTGTCCCAAGCTAAGTACATTGCAAATATACTTCACAAGGCAAAAATGGCTGGGGCTAAGCCATGCTCCACATCTCTCTCTCCAAGCACAAAACTGTCTCAATTTCATGGAGACCCTTTTGACGATATTACAGCGTATCGACAAATTGTGGGATCTTTGCAATATTGTGTGCTCACCAGACCAGAGATTGCGTTTACAGTAAATCAATTATGTCAATTTCTACACTCCCCAACTACAGCTCACTAGTCAGCAGTCAAAAGGGTTCTTAGGTATCTTAAGGGTACTCTCCATCATGGTTTATACTATGGGAAGGGCTCACTTCAACTACATGCTTTTAGCGATTCAGATTGGGCTAGGAGTGTCGATGATCGTCGATCAACAACAGGATATGCTGTTTTTGTTGGACCTTGTCTTGTTTCTTGGTGTGCCAAAAAGCAACCTGTTGTGTCCAAGTCAAGCACTGAATCTGAGTATCGAGCTATGGCCTTTGCAACTTCAGAACTTTATTGGATTTGCATGCTTCTTCGTGAGCTTCATATATTACTTTCTGCTGCGCCTACTTTATGGTGTGACAATTTAGGTGCCTTGTCCTTAGCAGCAAATCCGGTGTTCCATGCTAGAACTAAGCATATTGAAGTTGATTATCACTTCATTAGAGAGAAGGTGCTTAATAAGGATATTCAACTTTGATTCATTTCAACACATGCACAGCTTGCAGATATCTTTACAAAAGGCTTAACATCTGATAGATTTGAATTTCTTTGATCCAAGCTTCGGGTCTCCACACTTCCCTTCAGCTTGAGGGGGGATGTTAGCATAACCAGTAAAGATAAAATCAAGTTTGTTAGAGATGATAATCAGGCTAAAATTGTATCCAACACCAGATTGCAATCAGTACCAGTAGATTAGTATTATGCTAGATAGGTGTAATCATGATTGCAAAGTTTATCTTTATCTTTTCCTTTTACTTGTAATTATCACATTCTTTAGTGATATTTATCACTTGTATATTGATACTTCTATAAATACAAGCATGGACAGCTGATATACTTAAGCTGCCATTTTCCACAAACATAGTTTCTTTCACTATCTAGTTAATTAAGTAACTACTTATAATAAAAACTAGACTTATAATTAAGTATCTGTTACAAAAGCCTAAACAAAAGGAAACACAATGCAGCTAAGAATAATATGCTGCATCAATTGATCACCACTCGCACTTACTCGATCGTGTATAGTCAACATTAAGATTTTTTATTTTATTTTATTTTTTTATATATATTTTAACAATGGACTTGTTCAAATATTGACTATACTTAATAGATAATGATATGCTCAATGCAACACTTGAACTTTTTCTTCTCAAACTCGGGTGATAAATCTAACCCAAAATGCCATTTGGGTGGGCTCGCCCTGGCCAGCTGGTAGCCCATCCAAATGGGGAAAAAATAAATAAATAATACAAGTATAGAGAGCAGCCTTTGTATACGAAGTTTAAATATTGTCAATAACCCCACTACGTTTTTATTATGATTTTTTTTTTTTCCATAATAAAAACGTAGTGGGGTTATTGAAATTCATATATATCATTCAGGATACTAAAAAATTCATATAAAAATAATAATAACAATAAATTTGTATAATAAATGGTAATTATAATTATAAATTATTTATTAAAAAAGGTGTTGTTTCAATAGAGTGTAATTTGTGTATAAGTTAGTTCAAATTGGTGATATGCCTTTTAATTTGGTAGACCAGGCAAGCTGCTTAGTCAAGGACAAATTAACGTGATGACATACGAATTGAGTAATGTAAATAATAATAACTAGTCGCTAACCCGTGCGATGCACGGGAATAGTTAAATAAATATTTAGTTAATCAACCTCACATTTAAAGAAAAAGCTAAAAGAATCAAGGAAAGGTTGATTTGTCCACCTAGAAAAAGCTAAAAAGGAAAGAAAAAAAAGAAAAAAGACATTGAAAAAGAAAGAAAGAAATAACTATTTCTTTTTAGAAAATAATGTTGAAAACTAAAGCAACAATAAGATAATGGAAAATCTATTTGCAAAGGATTGCAACCTTTGTATGTTTACTTGGCTCAAAGTCAAAATCCAAATTCAATTTTGAAACAATGAAAACACACTTCATATTAATTGTAAATCAGTCTCACTACATAAATTCACTTTTCGCTCTAATGTATTTTGTAGATCAAATACTGTCAAAAGAATTCCAATAAACACTATTGCCACATCTCTATTTGTTGTAAGCATTTAATTTACATAGAAGTCAATAGCAACCGCAATAGCTATCAAGGTTGCTCAATGCTATGACAATCTAGATCCAAACATTCTCCTTCTACAATCTCATATAGTCATCTCTTTTCTTTAAACCTGCACATCAAGCTTTGTGAACATGCATCACCCTCATCTTCATGGAAGAACAAAAGAAAATGAAGTTGATAACTTTATATTTGTTGGCTGCTTTGCAAAGGAACACCACTCCTTCAACTAATGATGTAAGTGTAACCTATGAGCGAATGGGGATGGCTTGTAAGGGAGAGGTTTGAGGAATAAAGAGAGAAAGGGGAAGCAGAAGGACCCAAAACAAAGTGGAGAGAGAGCTCAAAGGTTAGTTGGTATGTATAGAAAATGAATGTGAAAATGGGTCCTTTATTGTGCATTCATATTCAAAAAATGAAAACACAAAAATGAAACTGAAAATTAAATACAACATTTTTTTAACCAAATAGCACCTTATTATTTGATCTTGCAAGTTTTTCCAAGATATTTTGTGTTAATTTGCACCTCAACACTTGTTGTACTACTTTGTGGGTACATTTTAACCTGTTCAATGTGGTTTTTATGTGTATTTAATCTTCAGATAAATTGGTCTTTGAAAAACTAACCTTACATTGTATCAAGGTTTTGTGAGGCTTGAAGAGATCACCAATCCAAAGGTTTCATCATCTGTGTGAGGGTCTTCGGATCTGATTGAAGATCATAAAATTTTACAACTAAAAAAATGTTAGTGATTCAGAAAAAAAAAAAAAAAAAAAAAAAAAAAAAAAAAAAAATTTCCTCAGAAAGAATATAAGAATACTCTTTGAAGACAAATCTATAAAACTCAAAAGAATACTCTCTCTCTGTTTTTTGAAGCCAAAAGAATGCTGTTTCTTAAAAAGTTCAAAACAAAGTTTAAATATTTTTTGAAGACAAAGCTAGAAGTCAAAATGATCTATTAATAATCTCTGAAGTCTAGGTGATTTGAAGATTGTGTTTCTTATGGGATTCTTTCACATTTATCCCAATTTTTAGACATGAATCCTGCTAAATACCTTTTTCCTTTATCACCTTCACTAATTTTCTCATTACTTGAATTACATCTGTTCTTTTCCCATTTAGCTCTCTTCCTTTGTTTAGGTACAAATTCTCAATACCATTCAAATGTGCGCAATGATGTACTCTTCAGTAGATGAATGTAATAACTTGGCTTCAAGTAAATGTATATATAATGTTAATTGCACCAATCAGGAATGACATGCATACTTCAAAGTGATGCAATTGCATCAGACTCTGAACATATATGGCTATAAATTCAACAACTATATGTGAGGGGGGAGGGGGGGGGGGGGGGGGGATAAGCATGTACGATTATAGAAGGGCATAGATCCACTAACATTATTAACAATGAACCATCTGAAAGACATCAAATCGACAAATTTTAAGAATGCAGAAATTTGAACCATAATAAAAGTGAATGCAACAGATACATAGCACAAACAACTTTAGGCTAAAAACAAAGTGAATTTGATTGTACCTTCGAAAGTAAAGTGTCTTCATGATATATGCACTTATAAGACCCGCCCGAAAGTTACCATGTAGGAAGTTAGACGATGACGTGTATCAAATTCCCCACAAGAATGGAAGCTGTTCCTTTTCCCACTTACATGTGCAAACATTCTCCAAAGTCCATTCAAAGAGATTCACTCTTTTTCAACTCAAACAGACTTGTAGTCTATTTTGAACTCAAAAGAGGCTTATAGCCTTTTCCAAGTCAAATAGACTTAACAGTCTTCTACTCTTTTTCAAACCACAGACCCATGGTTTGTTACATTAAGGCCTATGGCCTCCTTTACAACTCAAACGGACTTACAGTCATTGGAACTTGGGTTGTTGCTCTCCCCCACTCCAACCTCTACCCAAAAAAGAAGTCCAAAAAAATGCTACCAAATTGGGGTCCCTATTTTAGCTCTATGTTAAATTTAAAGGTTTCTCTAAAAGAAACCACAATCTGGGTTGGGATTTTTAAAAATCCTAATCTCAGAAGACTCTAAATGCCATTTAAATCATTGACATTCTAGAATTGTGGAATTATGAGATTCAAGATCCTGATAAAGATTTTAACAACCTTCGGACTCCGTGACAGAGACAAACAACTATGGTATATTATTGTATCGCCATTCTGTGTATAATATTGCAGAGCACTGGTAATGTGTCCTCCGTTGCTGGTGCTGTGAACAAATTCTATATGTATATAATAAATTAAACTATCGTTTGGAATTAGTATGAGGATTTGGCAACTACGAAATTGGAAGCAAGGCTTCATTGTTGTTAAATCTACATGCTGTGTGAATTATATTTAAGCTGTACAGATAATTGTCTACTTCTGTAAACATGCAATGATATGTACTCTTAAGTCAACCACTGATTTTTGCTAATAAATCGAATCAAACCCTAGGTTTGATAATGAAAAAAAAAAAAATCAACTTTATGCAATTTTGATCGAAAATCTCAAAAAATAAGAAATAGAAGAAGATGATGAAGAAAACGAACCCTAATTTTTCTGAAACAAAGTTCTAATTCAACCATCTGATGTAATCTGCCCAATTTTGATGGCTATCGTCAGCGCTCAAAGGTGGAGATCGGTCCTTGTGAGTAGCACCATGGAAAGATCAATGATGCCTTCTTTCGATTTCGGACCAAACAGCATGGGGATGGCTTCTTGGTGAGATTGATTTTCAGTGTTGGGTTTTTGGGAAGGAGAGGGTAGAGAAATAGAGAAGAGAGAGGAGCGGCAGGGGTCTGAGGGTTCTGCGTTTTGGAGGAAAAAGAAGGCTGGTTTTGTATTTATTGGGTTTTAGAAAAGATTTTTTTACGTTTTTTTTTTTTTTTTGGTTTCAGAAATTTTTTTTTTTTTATTTTAAATATTATGTTGAGGTGGAAAATTGTGGGAGTTTCAAAGGCTTCGGTTTTATATATATATATATAGATAATAATAATAATAATAATAAATAATTAAATAACAAACAAAAAAAACACACCCAAAAAAAAAAAAAAAAAAAAGAAAAAAGAAAAAAAGAACAAGAAAAAAAAAGAGAGAAGAAGCTTAGAAATAGATATTTCCATTTAACATTCTAACTGACCTTCACACTCGATCCTCTGCATTCAACCATGGCTCTCTCCAACATACCTTCTTGCCATGTTTTCAATCAGCTCTTCATCTTCTTTTTATTGCTACTTCCCAATGCAATGTCAATTTCCTTCGAATTCCCTAGTTTCAGCACGAATAACATTAACCTAACCTTACAAGGTGATGCATTCACGAACCCAGATGGTCTCCAACTCACAAAGGATACTCTTGGCAGCTCCATCGGCGGAAGTGTTGGTCGTGCCTTATATCATGAACGAGTTCACCTTTGGGATAATAGCACAGGGAAGCCTAAAGTTACAGACTTCACCACTCACTTCTCCTTCATCATTACATCTGTTGATAAGTCGTCTGCTGATGGTTCACTTTCTTCATCACACCATTTAATTCTAATATCCCTAACAATTCAGCTGGCGGGTTTCTTGGGCTGTTTAGTAATGAATCCGCTATCAACGGCACCCAAAATCAAATTGTTGCTGTTGAGTTTGACACTTACCGAAACCCATGGGATCCAAGTGATAATCATGTAGGAATTGATGTCGATTCCATTGTCTCAAAGGCAAATGTAACTTTGCAAACAAGCATTAAGAATGGGTCAAAGGCGTACGCATGGGTGAGTTACAATTCAACCACCCAAAATCTTAATGTCTTCCTTACTTTTGCTGATATTCTAGTATTTAACGGGAATTCTAGTCTTTCATATATTGTCGACTTGAAGACTATTTTGCCGGAATGGGTTAGTGTTGGTTTCTCTGGTGCTACAGGCGTAGTAACTGAATTACATACAACTCTTTCTTGGTCATTTAGTTCAACTTTGGACGCTGGAGAAGGGTTTCCTCAACCAAACAAGGCGGGAGATGGATTGACTCAAACAAACAACACAGGAAGCGGGAGCACAAAAAACAAATTGGGGTTGATCATTGGTTTAGCAGTGAGTTCGGGTGTAGTGAGTTGTGCTATAGGTCTACTTTGGTTTATTTGTTGGAGAAAAAGGATTGGTGGGAATACAAAAGATTTGGATCGTGATGACTATATAGATGATGAATTTGGAAAAGGAACAGGGCCAAGGAGATTCACATATCATGAACTAATCCGTGCAACAAACAACTTTACCGAAGGAGGGAAGCTTGGAGAGGGAGGATTTGGAGGCGTTTATAAGGGATTGTTAAGTGAGTCCAACACAGAAGTTGCAGTTAAAAGGGTCTCTAAAGGATCAAAGCAAGGAAAAAAGGAGTAAATATCAGAAGTGAAGATCATTAGTCGTTTAAGACACCAAGAATTAGTTCGACTCATTGGTTGGTGCCATGAACAACGTGAGTTACTTCTTTTGTACGGGTACATGTCTAATAGTAATGGAAGCCTTGATTTTCATTTATTTGCTGCAAAAATTTCACTGACATGGCCAATAAGATACAAAACAGCCCAAGGATTGGCATCTGCAGTTCTCTACCTTCATGAAGAGTGGGAACAATACGTGATGCATAGAGACATAAAGTTTAGCAATATCATGTTGGATTCAAACTTCAATGCCAAACTTGGCAATTTCGGTCTTGCAGGACTTGTAGACCATGAGCTTGGCTCGCAAACTACTGTTTTGGCTGGAACCATGGGCTACCTAGCACCAAAGTGTCTCACCATTGGCAAGGTTTCAAAGGAGTCTAATATTTATAGATTTGGGGTGGTTTGCCTTGAAATTGCTTGTGGAAGAAAGCCAATCGAGCCACGTGCAGAACCAAGCAAGGTTAGGCTATTAGAGTGGGTGTGGGACCTCTATGGGAATGACCAATTGCTTGAAGCCATTGATAAAGGATTAAGTATGGAATTTGATAAGGGGCAAATAGAGAGCTTGATGGTAGTTGGATTATGGTTTGAAGCTCCTTTGCCCAATCTTCCATCAAAGTTGCCAGTGCCAATGTATTTTGGGCTTCCAAAGCACCAGTGTAAATTCTCCAATACTTCATTTGGTCTCATCAACTCAAAAGATCAAACGCAATGTTCATGTAGTAGTTGCTCTACTAATTCATCTACTTTAGCTGGCCCAAGAAAACCTCTTCTATATTCAAGCAAAGAAGATGTGGAGTTAGCTTCAATTATGCATTAATATTTTTGATTATCCAAACATTTGTAATGAACTTGAATTCATGCATGCATCATAAATCTCTTCTACGTTCAGAAAAAGGTGATGTAGAGTTAGCTTCAGTTATTCTTTAATTAATATGTATGATTATTCAAACTTTTGTAATCAACTTGAAAGCATGCATACATCATATATGTAAACTTTTTATACGGGTAAATGGTTTGATAAATGAAGTATGTTTGCTAGTTGATAAAATTAGATGTAGCCGCTGGAATGAATAGTTCTAGGCTGTACTTTTGAGTTCGAATAAAATATTGATTACAATTACAATGGTATTGCCCATTTATACATAGGGATGGCAATTTAGATCCAACCTGCAGATACCCGGCCCGACCCGACCCTAATGGGCAGGATTTTACCCAGCCCAATAAAGAATAGGGTCAGGTATGGGTTTTTTTTTTTAAAAAAACCCAAAGCGGGTCCAGGTTTTATCAAAAAACCTAAGACCTGGTAGGAAACCCGACCCGGATATGACTCGGTTACCATGAAATTACTAAAAGCCCCCCTTATATATAAATATATATATATATATATATGTATGTATGTATGTATTTGTAAACCCTAAGTCACTAACCCAGTACCCATCTGCCTCTCCCTAACCCTCAATCTCTCTATCACTCACGCAGCCACGCACTTAGCCATGCACAAGAGCACGCAACCACATCTCGGCTTCACTCTGAGTCACTCCTTGGCCTCACTTTGACTATCACTCATACTCAATCTCATAGCTCACATAGTCACTCACTAACTCTCAAGCACTTTCCTCTTGAATTGGTTTTGGGTCATGATCTGCTTATTACCTAAGCACTCTTCCCCCTATCTCTAGATCTAAAACCCAAGGTCAAAGACCTCAAGCTCTCTCTCTCTGATCTCTAACTCAAGGCCAAGACTCTCTTCTCTCTCCATTTCTATTTTTATCTTCTTCTTTATATTTATTTTTTGTTTGATTTGAAATCTCCTCCATTGGTTTGGTTATTTTTGGGTTTGAGGATTGAAAAATGAGATTTATTTATTTATTTATTTATTTTTAAAAAAAAATTTGGGTGTGGCTGTGGAGATTTGAAAAGAAGGGATTTTTGGGATTGGTTGTTTAGCCATGGGTTTGATGTTGAGTTTGGGGCTTGTTTCAAAAAAGCTTCCTTTTTGGTTGGGCTTAACGGGCCTCGGGAAAAAAATCCGTTTAGTAAACGGGCCAGGTCCGGGTATGCAAAAACCCAACCCGAACCCAACCCATTTCCATTCCTCTTTATACAAAGACAAAAATGCATGCCATTAACTAGTATTATTAACATAGGATGGGGTAGCTCACTAATTTAGTTATAATAAAAACAGGACTTAGTATCATATGTTACAAAAGCCTAAACACAAGAAAACACAATGCAGCTTAGAATAATACACTGCATCATCACTTTACCACTCACACTTACACGTGTATAGTCAACATTAATGAAAAAATTATAGTCAACATTAAGATTACTTATTATTTATTTATTTATTTTAACAATGGACTTATTCAAACATTGACTATACTTAATAGATGAGTATATATATATATCATATATGCTCAATGTAAAACTTCTTGGACTGTTTCTTCTCAAACTCGGGCGATAAATCTAACTCAAATGTCATTTGGATGCAGGGACGGAACCACACTTGGACTAGGGGGGCAATGGCCCACCTTAATTTTTTTTTTTTAAATATTATTATATATATGTGTACTAATTTTAACAATTTTGTTTTATAAAATTACATTTTGTTTCCCTTATACAATATCATTAATTCTTTTAAAAGTAATGTTATACTCACAAATTTTTTTATAACATTTTTGCAAACTATTTTGGTAGCAAATTCTTATTGGTTCACATATCGGCACACTACTCATAACAATATTTTACTAACAGTAATCACTTATCACATTAGTAATTTATAAAAAAACGTGTAACTCTAGCATTTTTCTCATTTTAGTGACCATAAAAAAAAATTTATAAATTTAAAATTTAAAACAAAATATACAAGCCAAAAAAAAAAAAAAAAAAAGCTCAACAACAAAAGTTACCAGTAAAACTAAAAAAAAAAAAAAAAAATTAAGCTCAATTAACTAATTTTATCCAAAATAAATAACCCTTTTGTTTAAAATATTCTAAACAAAAATAATTTTGTTCTTACCTACATACAAAAAAATAAAATAAAATAAAATCTTAGCAATTAAGTAGCAAAATCAGAGATTGAAACCATCACACATAGCCAACAGTAAAACTGCCCCCCTAACTTAAAGTTTTGACTCCGTCCTTGTTTGGATGGATTCCCCTGGCCGGCTGGCCGGCCAGTGGGAGATAAAATAAATAATAATTATTATTATATGTTTGTAATGAACCAAGCCAAGACTTGTCTAGATAATTAGTTGCAAAATCATTAATTAGTTACATATTAGATTTTAAAGTTAATTACTCATTCTTTAGGATTTTCTTGATTAATTGGATAGTTACAATGATAGAGGGACCAAATATCTTTGTTGAAAATATCAGAATATGCCAATTGAGTTACAAAGTTATTAGCAACACAAATGTCAAAACACACTTGTTTTGACAAATTTAGCGTTACTTACAACATTAACTTTTTTAAAGATATTTACTACACTTTGATCAACCATTAACTTTTTAAAGATATTTACTACACTTTGATCAACCATTGTCCTCATAGGGTATGAGCCATAAAGCTTCATTTGAACCACTTGGAATATGTTAACAACCTAACATCAATATTTCATTTTCTGTTCAGCAATAGAATTCAAACCAAGACTCACAACCTCAACGACCCCTTTCCTACCTTAGTTTTGTTTATTAAAAATGAATGTGATAGTTAGGATTATTACTTATTACAATTCCTGAAAACAGGGACGAACTCAGGTGGGGCCCAGACCCCTTGACCTAAGAAATAAAAAAATTAGTAGAAATATGCATCAAGTTAGTTGTGAAAAATGTTGTAAGTGTTGCACTTTTTTTATTTTATTTCTTTTACAATACCTTTATTTTTAATTGTGGTTTGTTCCAATATGATTTTTTTTTTTTTTTTTTTTTTAGCCTATGAAGAATTAACACCTCAACAATTGTGAAAATATTGTAGCAATTTGTTGTGACAATATTTTATTCTTTTAGGGTAACAACTCATATGCAGATAAAAATAAATAAATAAATAAAAAAAAGCGTGTTCGATAGGTGATATTACCCCAAAAAAGAAAAAAGGAAAAAAAAAGCTAGTTTTCACTAGAAAAATGATATGTTTACAACATTTTCATAATAAAACATAAAGTAATACGTTATTACGGGTTGTTATTGGTAGGAAAAAAAATATTTTCCTTGGTAAGTTTAAATTAGAACCAATAACAATTTACGGCCTATAATTTGTTATGGAAGTGTTGTGAAACATGTTGTGGATGTCACACTTTTTTTTTTTCACAATACCTTTATTTTTAATTGTGGTTGGCTCTAGTATGATTTTTTTTAGCCTATAAAGAATTAATACCTTAACAATTGTGAAAATATTTGTGGCAATTTGTTGTGATAATATTTTATTCTCTTAGGGTAATAGCTCATATGCAGATAAAAAAATTAAAAAGTGTGTTCAATAGGCAATATCCCCCCCCCCCCAAAAAAAAAGCCAGTGAAACAATTTGAACTGAATAAACCAAAACTACCATAGCTTTGAGCATTGACCATTTTTATATATAGAGAAGTTTAAATTATAACCAATAACAATTTACCATCTATAATTTGTTATGAAAATATTATGAAAAATGATGTAGATGTAGCACTTCTTTTTTCACAATACTTTTATTTTTAGTTGTGATTGTCCCAGTATGATATTTTTATTATTTTATTTTGACCTGTAAGGACTCAACACCTCTAACAATTGTGAAAATATTGTCACAACTTGTTGTTTTAATAGCGTTTACAGGCGATATTAACCAAAAAAAAAAAAAAGGGCCAGTGGAACAGTGCCAGTTGAACAAACCAAATGCATTGTTGCTTTACTCATTTACATTTTTATATATAGAAGTTTAATTGTGGTTGGTCCCAGAATGACATTTTTATTATTTTATTTTGACCTATAAGGACTTAACACCTCTAACAATTGTGACAATTTGTTATTTTAATACAGTTCAATAGGCGATATTGATTCACAAACAGAGAGAGAGAGAGAGAGAGAGAGAGAGAGAGAGAGAGAGAGAGAGAGAGAGAGAGAGAGAGAGAGAGAGAGAGAGAGAGAGAGAGAGAGAGAGAGAGAGAGAGAGAGAGAAGAAGAAGAAGAAGAAGAAAGAGCCAGTGGAACAATGCCACTTGAATAAACCAAATTCTCTTTGCTTATATATACTAGTTTGGGTAGCACATACAAGGCTAGTACTTGCCATGGAAAAAGAGTAGTGATTAAGGTCAACAATTCTAGATTTTATTTTTATCAAAAATATATATATATATATATATATATATATATAAATCATTTGATTTTTAAAGTACATAGAAATTTACATTAATAAAAATAGACATTAATTTTAAGAATTTTGATAATTATGTCGTAAAATGTTAATCTCATTCATACAAAATTTTGATCAACCACAAAATTAGGGTAGCTATTTAACATATATATAAAGGCAATATATCCACTCACTAAAAATTTCTAAGAATGATAAAAAATATTATCATCTTTCAACAATAAACAATTGAGTTTTGCTAGAAAAATTAAAAATTAAAAAAAAAAAAAAAAAGATAACAAAAGCATGTGTCATCAAATTTTTCATTAGATAAATTATAAGTTTCAAAAATTTAAACCTAGAAAATCAACATTATTTAAATAAAAAATAAAACACCTTATATCATCATTCCAACTTTCTAAGAATTTCTACTATCTAAAACTCAAAATACATGAAGAAATTTCTAGGATGTTAAAATTTAGTGGGACTAATTTAGACATCACAAAATAAAATATTTTAAGAATCATAAGCTTTCGTTAGGGTTTAACTGAGAGAATAACAATATGACATATTTTCTATTTTTCAAAATATTAAGTGAAAAATTGCTTGATTTTAAAGTTTAAGGAGGAATTGTAAATTACCCCAAACATAAAGGATGAAAAGTGTTTTTTCTCCCTAAATTTTTGTTTTTGTCTTTTTGTGTAAAACTATGTGTTTTTACTTAAAATGGTGTGAAAATTAAAAAAAAAAAAAAAAAAAAAAAAAAAAAAAAAAAAAACAAAAACAAAAACAAAATGTCAACCCAAGAAAATTGTATGCGAAATAGTGAATTTTGGCTCAATAAAACTGATTAAACCAACAAAAATTTCTAAAAATACAACAAAATGTCACTACATTTTCATAATACCATTATAATTTTGTTATATTTTTTTTAACTTATAAAGAATTGACAGCTTAGCAGTTTTGAAAATATTGTAACGATAACAAGATGTCTTGACATTTTCTCACATAAAATGCTATGTCCATGACATTTTCACAATAAATTATAAGTTGTAGGTTGCTACAGGTTGTTATTGGTGGACAAAAAAGTAATTTTATTGGTAAGTTTAAATTAGGACTAATAACAATTTACTACCTATGATTTGTTATTAAAATGTTATGAGAAATATTGTGGATAAAGCACTTCTTTTTTTCATAATACCTTTATTTTTAGTTGTGCTTACTTCCAGTATGATATTTTATTATTTTATTTTGACCTATAATGAATTAACACCTCAACAATTATGAAAATATTGTGCCAATTTGTTGTGTTAATATTTTATTATAATGTGAAATAGTGTGAATTGGACAAGCCAAAAATAATAGAGCAAATCTACTGCAGCTTTACACATCCATAAAAAAAAAAAAAAAAAAAGCTAGTGAAACATTGAAAATTGAACAAACCAAAACTACTGTAACTTTTCTCATTCACTCTTTTTAAATATAGAAATATACATTGTACTTATAATGTAAATTTACATTGTAAACACATAAAAATTGGTAAATGTTGTACACATTTACGAAATTTGTACAATTTTTTTTTTTTTTTGCAAATGTATATAATATTTGCCACTTTTTGTATGTATACAATATAAGCTTACATTACAAGTACAAGGTAAATATATAAAGATCCTTTGAAAAAAACAACAAGAAACAAAAACAAGCCCAAATCAAATTGGTGAACTTGAAGAAAAAAAAAGGAAAAAGGACAGCTCACTAAACCAAAAACACTGTTTAAAATACTGTTCATGAGCCTTTTGGCTATTTTTATATATAGACTAGTAAGGGTTGCACATGCAAGGCACGTGCTGCCCCTTAAGTGAGAAAATTAAAAATAGATTTTTTTTTTTTTTTTTTTAAGTAGTATCAAACCATATATTTAAATTTAGAATAGTTATTTAACATATGACTATCTATTTAGTATGATAATTTCTTAGGAGAAAGTATTTGGCATCAAATGATAACATGCCAGTGATATCAAAATCCAATAAGTGTGAGACATGTCAACAAAAAATAACTAACCCACTAATAATTAAAAGACATGTGTTAGTGGGTAATTATTTTTGCACACATGTCTCTCATTTATTGGATTTTTGATACGGTTGACGTGGAATCAATTGATATAAAATACTTTTTCATTTATAGAACCTATTTACTAAGGACAGTATATATCTACTCACAAAAAAATTCTATTAAGAATAATAACAAATGTCGTCATCTTCCAATAATAAACAACTAAGGTTTGATAAAACATTGTCACAATATTTAAATTTTCGCAATAAATGATGACATATACTACAATTGAAACTCTTCATCAAATTAAACACCTACAATGTTTTCAATGAATATTTTGTTATTCATACTTCATTCGTTATCATTTTATTTTATGAGCCTAATTACATTATTTAACCTAAAATTTTTCTATATATATATTTTTTTTTGTTAGTAAAACTATGTGTTTTTTTATTTTTACTTTAACCAATGTGTTAAAAAAAATTAAAAAAAAAAAAAAAAAAAAAAGTCAGCCCCTAAGAAAACTATCCGTAAAACTGTGAATTTTGGCTCAACAAATTGGTTAAAAAAAAAAAATCAAGAACACAATAAATACACTACAACAAAATGTATTTTTAGCAATGAAAATTAGTGAGGAAATATTTTTCGTCGCTAAAAATACAGCTTTAGCTACAAAATATGAATTTCGTCACTAGTAATTAAAAAAAGTATAACATTTAGCAAGAAAAATAATTTTTCGTTGCTATTGTGATCTGAAAAATGGCCGCTAGTCGAAGGAAACTTTGGTGCGAGTTTAATTAATCTATAGCGACGAAATATATCATCGCTAAAGGTTGAAATTTTTAGCGACGAAATATTTCGTCACTATAGGTATTGTTATGGATAGTATTAGTGATGAAATATAAGGAAGAATTAACAACAAAAAATAATAGTCACTAAAAATAATAATAGTTTTGCACATTATTGTTTTAGCGACGAAATCACAATTCGTCACTAAAAGTATGCTATAGAAACGAAATATGAATTTTGTCTCTAAAAATATTTACAAAATCTGGGTTCTTTAGTGACGAAATTGACCTTCGTCACTAAAAACTTAAAAGCCTAATACCTTTTGCGACGAAGAGGAAGCAATAGTGATGGAAAAATTCATTGCTAAAGACTTCACTATAAATACTCCCATTAGTACATCAAACTAGCCCCATTTCATTACCCAGCTAACTCTATCATTTCGGTCAAAAAAAAAAAAAAAAAAAAAAAAAAAAAAAAAAACCAAGCTCAACTCTTCCCAAACCAAAAAAACCCGTCACCGATTAAGCTCTGTTGAGAGCCAACCGTTGCCGATTAAGCTCCGTTAAGAACCAACCGTCTCCGATAAGAGCCATCTGTAGCCGATAAGAGCCAACTATCGCCGATTTGAAAGAAGCCAACCATCGCTGATAAGGAGATCTCAAACCGTTGTCGATAACCACATACCCAACCCATTCACGATGGTTTCGAAGTTGTCACCACCGATAACCACAAACCCAACCCATTTGCGATGGTTCCAGCTACCAACGCCATTACAAACCCATTCGTGACGGTTCCGGCAACCATCGCTGATACACACCCATTCACGACGGTTATGAGTATGGCGCGATGATCCGAGCTCTGGCACCCATTCAGAGTCTTGCGTGTAAGCCCCCTGACTTCTCTATTTCTTTTTATTTTATTTATTTTAATTTTAAAAAAAAAAAAATCTGGGAACTATGTAAGCCCCTTGACTTCTCTGTAGCTGGATTTGTCATTCTTTAAGATTCCATTAAAAAAATTCCCATAAGCCTTTTCCATATTTTATATCAAAATTTCTTTAGTATATAAAAATCATGAAAATTTATTATATAGATTTAATATTTATTAAAAAAAAATGTATTAAATATGGCAGATGTTTTTAATAAAGTTTGTGTAATATATTTATAATTTTATTTCATTACATTGCTTTTTATGATATTCATTTTTACGTTATAGTTGGAGTATTTGGTGGCAAGTTATTGGTATTTGCTTCATTGAATGAATGTTGACTGCCTAATTGGTTCATTTGGCACATTCGACTAGTGCTAATGTATTATATAACTGAAGTAAAAATGAATAGTCACGCATTGTGGATTTCCATGGACACTGAAGTTAAGGGGAGTTATTTTGGTTGTATTGTGTAGCTGTAAGCCAAATACCCTTTTATTGTTGACTACTAAACTCTATATATGCTTACACTAATACATGATTCTAGATTGCCTCGTGGTTTATTTTCTGGTTTGTTGGTGTAGATTTTGTTGAAGATAAATTGCTAGTTTTGGCTTTAAGAGATGTGTATGTCACTGATGTGTGCATGGTAGTATTTTTAATAAACCTCTTCCAAAATAATATCAGTTAATTATCAAGCCATTGAAGCCAGGTAATAAGCACTACCTGTATTACATGTGTAAGCTATGAGTTTGTGTTGTATTTTATGAGATGATCATTTTCAAGACTGAAGTACTTATAAATTTAACCTTTTTTTTTGCAGGCTAAGTACACATTGTTTGCAATAATTTTGGATTTTTTCTAAAAGTTGTATGATTAGCTTGAGCAAAGTAAGTAAATTTTAGTTAAAAACTTATAAAACTTTATACTTGTGATGTTGGAAAATGGATTTGTAGTGGTATGTTGTGTTGGAGCAAGCGAGTGGCTTGAATGGTCTTATAAGGTGGTTTAAATTCATATTAGGAATGTTTTTAGTTTCTTGCAAATGTGAATGGAACTTGTTAATTAGATGTGATGAATAGTGCTTTAATCGATTTCAATACTTGTAAGCATTATAGTTGTGATATTGGAAATTGGTTTTGTGGTGGGTTGTTATGTTGGAGCAAGCGAGTGGCTTGCATAGTGTTATAAGATGGTTAAATTCATATTTAGAGTGTATTTAGTTTCTTACAAATGTAAATGGAACTTGTTAATTAGATATAATGAATAGTACTTTAATCAATTTCAATACTTGTAAGCATTATAGTTGTGATGTTGGAAATTGGTTTTGTGGTAAGTTGTTATGTTGGAGCAAGTGGGTGGCTTGCATGGTGTTATAAAGTGGTTTAAATTAATATTGAAAGTGTTTTTCATTTCTTGCAAATGTGAATGAGTATTGTTAATTAGATGTGATAAATAGTATTTTATTTGATTTAAATATTTGTAAGCATTATAGTTGTGATGTTTGTTATTGGTTTTGTGGTGGGTTGTTGTGTTGGAGCAAACCGGTGGCTTGCATGGTATTATAAGGTGGGTTAAACTAATATTGAGAGTGTTTTTCATTTATTGCAAATGTGAATGAGTATTGTTGATTAGATGTGATGAGTAATATTTTATTTGATTTAAATACTTGTAAAACTCTATACTTTTGATGTTTGTGATTGGTTTTGTGGTGGGTTGCTGTGTTGGAGCAAGCGAGTGGCTTGCATGGTGTTATAAGGTGGTTTAAACTTATATTGAGAGTGTTTAAGCATTAATATAGACTTGTGCATTCATGAATGGGATAAAATTTTATCTAAGTAGCTTATAGACTTAGATATTGGAATACATTATGCATAAGTTGTCCTTATTTTACTAAAATAACATTCACCTTACAATTGTAGCCAAACATGGATAAAAGTTGGATGACAATGGATAAGACACCTGATGGCAGATTAAGTCATCCATATATTGAAGGAGTCAATGTATTTATTAATTTTGCAGGGGTGGTTGTGAACTTGAGTGGTAATATTCCGTGAGGATGAAGTGACATATGTATGTGTATCATTCCATCCCTATTATGTTTGTAAAGCTATAATATATGTAGTATTAATGTTGTGATTGTTTGTTTTTTTTTCTCTCTTTCAATGATAGGAAACTATTCTTAAAGTGCAAGAGAATCATTGTCAAGATCCTAATGCAGTTGCCCCTACACAAGAGGAGATCCCAAACTTGGTTTTTAAGAAGAAGTCTTGTATTGTAAAATGACTTGGCATGAAACCTTCCTCTTCTCTAGTAACCACCGCCTCATCTAGTTCCTCGGTTGAGTATATCCATCGGTTAGAAAATGAGATAATTGAGCTCAAAGAGATAAGAGCTAGGGTCGAAGAGGAGCGAGCTAGGGAGCCAAAGGCACGAGCTAAGCAAGAAGAGGTCCAAAAGAATATTTTTAACTTTTGAGTAAGGGTTATGATGACGCTCTTACCTATGGGGGTGGTTCATTTTCAAGTTAAAACACTTATTGATTAGTACTTTATTTTAGCAATTGACCCGTACTATATGGTGTGACTACTTTTTTTGATGTATTATTTGAAACTAATTGTATTATATTAGACTTGAAAATTTATATTTACTTTCTACAACTTTTACATTAGAAGTTGTGATTTTAATTCATTGGTGTGGCTACTCTTACTGCATTGTTAGAAATGTTTCTTATAACATAGATAAAGTTTTTACTTTACGATTTTAATGTAATATTGTTTTTATATTTGTGCAGATTTCTTATTGGTGGTTTTAGGGGATTTACTTTTGGCATTACTTGAAGACATATGAGGACATCTTCCGTTGGTTCTAATTATATTATGCTACACTTTTTGTATTGTTATAAAACATCTTGAGTTATTGTATGTGTTGCAAACAATTATTGTATGGAAGGAGTTTGAATTGAATACTTGTTTTATTTTTTTACTTATGGAATGTATGGATCTTTTTTTATAAATGTGTTGTTGAAATAAATGTGTTAATCAAATGTGAGGTTTTAATAATGTAGTGACAAGTTACAGGTTAATATCAAAGCCATGAAAAAAACAAAAACAAAAAATAAGTTTTAGCGAAGATTTTTTTGTCACAAATATAGCAACAAAAAATTGTTTTCGTGACAAAATATTTCAACACTAAATGTTGTAAGAAATTGTTTTAGTGACGAAAATTTTCATCACTATATGTGCCTGGATTTTCTTAAAAATAATTTTAGTGACAAAAAACTAGACTTTTAGTGACAAAAAACTAGACTTTTAGTGACAAATTTTTTCGTCACTGAAAATACATTTTGTTGTAGTGATATTATGATATTTTCTCAATACCTTTATTTTTACTATAGTGGGCCCTAATATGATCTTTTACAATTTTATTTTAGAGTAATGCTATATCTACAATATTTTCATAACAAATCTTAGGTGGTAAATTGTTATTGGTTTTTAATTACAACAACCACTTTAAACTATGCATTAAAAGAAACAACAAACAAAAAACCAGCAGAAGAAAATTATGCATGAAACAATGAATTTTTGCTCACCAAATTTGACTATACCAAAAAAGAAGTCTAGGAACACAACAAAATGTCACAAATTCACAATATTTTCACAATACCTTTATTTTCAGCCGTGGTTAGTTTTGGTCTGATATATTATTTTCTTTTCATAGAAATGCTATCTCCGTAATATTTTCATAACAAATTCTACATGGCAAGTTGTTACTGATTTTAAAACGGACACACGATTGATATCACTTTTTTTTTTTTTTATAAGAAGATGAGAAACTTTATTCAGACGTGGATAAAAACATTACATCAAGCGCTAAAATGCGTTCAATAATACATGGAGATTCCTCTATCCAAGCAACAAAATTAGAAATGTTTCTAGCGTACTGGGCTAGACCATGAGCTGCCTTATTACCTGAGTGAGAGACATAAACAAACTGCACCTGTCTGAAAGAGCTAAGGGCTTGAAGAGAACTAGTGATAATATTCGCAATACTAGCAGGTGGAATAATAATACCATTGAGGGACTGAATGACAATTAATGAATCACTTTCAAAAAGAACTTCTAGAAAACCGATCTCTCTAGAGAACAAGATCTCCTCTTCCATAGCCTTTGCCTCCGTCTCGAGCGGACCCAAAGGAGCATTTACCATCTTACTCATTGCTTCTGCCACGTTACCCCACTGATCTCGAACCACAATGCCCACGCCCACAGACTTGAGAGATGAAAAGACCGCACCGTCAACATTTACCTTAAACCAAGGGGGTTTTGGAGGTGATCAATACACCTCTGAAATAAACTGAGGCTGGGTAGGGAGATGATTAGCTAGCTAAAACTCCTCCAAATATGTGCATGCCCACTAGATAATATGCCAAGCTGACTGACGCACACCCCCCACACGCACTTGATTCTGAGTAGACCAAAGACACCAAGCTAGCATAGCAACAAGAGCCAAAGCCTCAGCTTTCAGCTTGGGAGAAAACTTTAGCAACCATAGCAAATCCATAAAAGACCAAATTCAGCCTAACTCCAAAGCTCCCTCTAAACCTGATGCTTCCCAGACTTCCTGAGCTTTTGGACAACGCCAGAACAAATGCCTAGAGTCTTCCACCTCCAGCCCACACGCTTCATAGATGTTGTCCTGAATAATTTGCCAATGCATTAGATTGGATTTCGTCGGTAAAATATCTCTGCAAGCACGCCATACAAAGGAATGAATTTTATTTGGATCTTGAAGTTTCCAAAATGATTTCATCTGCCTAGGATCTGAACTCTCTCCATTGCCTCCATTCCTCTGATACTCAAACTCCAATACGCACTAGCTACGGAAAAATGCCCAAATGCAGTGAAAGCCCAAACACGAGAATCAGGAGGAAGGGAGCTTGTAAACTTCAATATTCCACTATAATAGGCGTTTGGTGCATCCGTCCCAACCCGCATCTGAACTGACTTCAGTCAACGTTGACTTTAAACTTTTAGGTCTTTCTCTTACCCATCCTTTTTTTTTTCCTACAAATCTTTTACCCATCTTGTTAGCTAGTCATGGTCTTCTACAGTTCAGTCAATGTGAGCTAATTCTGCACTTCACACGGCTATACTAGTAGGCTAGGATCACTATATTAATTAATTAGGGTACGTTTGGTACACTGAATGAAAATTACGACAGGAATTATAATCTTTATTACTAGGAATAAAATGTGTTGTAATGTAATAACTAAACTTATTCATTAGTTTGGTTGTAAGTTATAACATTAGAATGAAACTTAATATTTATTTTAGGAAATTTCTTACTCATACAATTATATTTCCTTAAAAATTGTTATTTTTAAATTTATGAGAGATATGTGTTATTTTTTATGATTTTTTATTTTTATAATTATTAGATGTATTTGGAAATTTTATTTACTTGGAAATATATTAAGTTTTGAAATTATTGCACTTACTAAGGAATAACTAATACAACCTTTTAAAAAGGAATAATTATTCCTCATTTTGAAGAATAGCTATTCATAAGGAATTATTATTCCTTGTAATAAAAATATAACCAAACTAAAGAATAACTAAATCATAGGAATAACTATTACATTACAGTGTCTATTACAGTCTACCAAACATTCCCTTAGTAATTTAAGAAGATAAAAAAAGTATGACTGAATGGGTTTACACCCGTGCTTTGCACGAATTTTTTTATTTGTAAATATATAAATATTAATATTTAAAAAATAAATTTTAACTACAAAATTAATTGTAACTTAAGGCTATAATCTTACTCTCAATTTTTTTATTAGAAGTGAATTTTAACAAATTCATCATTAGATTACAATTTTTTTCTTATATCTTCTATGAGTGCAAAATTTCTAAAAAAAATTAAAGATCAATAACTATATTATCAACCAATTTTTGAAATTGTAAGGTTTTTTTTTTTTTTTTTTTTAATAGTTTAAAATTATGCATAAAATATAATCTTATAAATCATATAGTGAATAATATCCGATTAACACAAAATTTGATATGTGAATTAAGAATGTAAAAAATATGCAATCTAGCTGTTAGATTTTTAAAATATGCAATAAAGTTAATGATATTAAGTAAGGATGGACCTAGGATTTTTAATTTGGGGGGCCGGAGTTAAGTGAAAAAAAAAATCAAATAAACATCTATATAGTAATAACAAACTATCAACCAATATATAAATACATAAAATTATTGTTTCTTAATATATTATAGTAAGATGCAATCATCTACCAATAAAATAAAAAACACAACTTTATAAAAATGCTTGAGAAGTAATAAATATGAGGTAGTGACGTGTTGGTGACTTAGGGGAAGGAAAGTGATTTTTTTTTTTTTTTTTTAGAAGATGTGAAAGGAAAGTAATTGGTAAAAATATTTGAACAATTTAAAAACTATAATGGGTAAATCTGTAAATGAAAGAATAAAAAGCAATTAATTGCCCACCTGTACCCCATTTCTTTACGCCTCTCATAGTCCCATCTGCCCTTTTTTTTTCCACACGTTTCTAACAGGCTTTCACAACTTCCTATGAAAAAAATCTATACACTTTCAAAGTTTAAAGTTCAAATGTTTAGCTCTCTCTCTCTCTCTCTCTCTCTCTCTCTCTCTCTCGTACAGTAGTGTCAATCATTCCTGATGATACTGAAAAAATCATCAATAAGCTACACAGTCCTCGTACGCCCAAAACAGCACCTGCACAGCAAAAAGAGAAGACCTAACAGAGAACACTAGTGTGGTGCCAGGCAAATACCCCCCGAAGGTCAAGTAAAAACTATTCTCACAACTCTAGAGTGCTAGAGAGGGTAAATTATGCGTACCTTAGTTTGTGAGGGTGCTTGGGTTTTTATAGTAGTAGGGGTTGACCCCTTTTCCTTGGAGTAGAAGTCTTTTCCTTATAGGAGTCTTCTTGGGCGTATTTTGCGAGATCCTTTCCATATAGGAATCCCTCTTAGGTTTCTCAAAACGTGGAGGGCAAGTCATTTCCTTACATACGCAACCGTGATTGGTAAGCAATCTTTTACTAATGCCGTCAGCTCGCACTATGCCTTCAGTCTTAATCCCGTCAGCTTTAGGATCCCTTCAGCTTTATGATCCTGTCAGCTTCATGACCTCGTCAGCCTTAGGGTGTACCTTGCCGGTGCTTCTCCCTACAAATCTCTTCCGTCAACAGTCTTCAAATGAGGGCTTACGGTTTAGTCATTTCCTGTCACCTCTAAACCGTCGACTTATCTTTTTGTGATTAATCTCTCTTTTATCCTCATCAGTTGCCCCCTACTCCATATCTCCGTCACTTTCTATATTGACAGGTTATGGAGTTAACGTTTTTGTTGACTGATTATTGTTATATTCTTTAAGGGAGCGGGAAAATCATTTACGAGGAACTCCTCGAGCCGCCGTGCATTTAATGCTTTGGACAAATGGCACGTTATTATTGGCCCTGCTTCTGATGAGGGCGTCGCTTCGTCTTCCACGCACTTCCACTCTATATATAAGTGGCTCCTCCTCCTCATTTCCTCTATTTCATCCTTGCTGATCTTCGAAAGAGAGAGATCGTCGCCCTTAATTTCGTCAGCTCATTCCTTACTTCCGTCAGCTTGTCCATTGCTGCCCTTGAAGCCGTTTTTCTAAGAAAGTCAACTTACCAGTAAGTTCTATTTCCTCTTCTCTTTCATTTTTGCTTATGCCTGAATAATTATTTAGTGAGGACGTCAGCTTAGGTACTTAGATTGGATCCGTCACTTGTACCTAGTCAAATGTCAAGTAACGCGTCGTGTGAGGAGTCGTCAGTCCGCGAAGGAGCGGGCTACGACAAGGCCTTTGGTTATGGTGATGAGTTAGAGGACTTCTCACCTTCGTCAGAGAGAGAGACGTCGGCCCAATCTCCCGACGGTGATGAGAGTTATACTGAGGGGGGTAAAGATGAAGTAGAAGAGGGAAGAGGGGAGAATGGAAGTGACGGGGACGATGTTGATGTTGACGGGGATGATGGTGACGGTGATGAGGAATCCAGTGGAGGGACATCAGAGGGTCCAGGGGATAACCGTCCTTTCATTCTTCCTGAGGATTGGGCCGTCAACAAGTTTTTACCTATGATGAGTGATAAGGTTTTTAGGGAGTTGCGCGCCCGTTACCAAATTCCGGACCATATCCTGATCCGTCTCCCCAGAGAGAACGAGAGATGTTACTCAGGGAGAACCACTGACGTTGGCATGTATGATGCCATGTTTGCTGCGGGTCTAAGATTGTCGCTGACAGCCCTACACCGTCAGCTAGCTGATTTTCTGGGCTTGTCCGCCACTCAAATCGCCCCAAATGCTTGGAGAACTTTCATAGGTGCTAAAATCCTGTGGGGTCGCCTTAGTGGAGGAAACCGTCAGCTTACCTTGGACGAATTCTTTTATTGCTATAGACCCCATCACATCGCCTCGTCTAAGGGGACATACCATTTTAATACCCGGGAGAAAAGTTTGAGGCTAGTATCAGATATGCCAGACTCTAATAGGAACTGGAAAAGTAGATATTTCTTTGTTGAGGGGACGGATTGGGTTTGCCGTCAGGAGGAATGGGCGACGATGTCCCATGGTTATTTTGACAACACTTAGGCTTTTGTCAGGGATTCAGGTTAATCTCGTCAACCATGTTTCTTTTATTTTGAAGTGACGCTACTAACATTCTTTCTCTCTCTTTTTTTCTTCAGCTAATACTCGTCCCCACATAACCGACGAACAAGAGGAGTTCATCCGTCGGGTTCTCGAAATTCTTTTGGAGGAACGAAAGTGTAGGGATTTGATCACCCTTGACACTATTCATTTATACTGCGGGGGTCCAGAACCGTCAACTAAAGCCCGCAAATTGGACGACTTTTCTCATCGACGTGAGTAGATTCCTTATTACCTCCGTCAGTCTACTCCTCCGTCTGTTGTTCTAACTATTAGTTTTTTTTTTTTTTTTTTTTTTTTTTTTTTTTTGTAGAGATGGAATCTGCTAAACAGAGGGTGAAGGCTGCCGCAGCCCACCAAAAGGAGGAGAAAAGGGCAAAAGAGGCAGGGGGGAAACCTCGTCAACCCCCAAGACCGTCGCTAAGCCTACAAAGAGGAAGCCCGATGGGAGTGACGGCCGTCCGTCTAAAAAGGCCGCTGTCACTACTGGGGATAGTGCTCCAAAGGAAAAATCCCTTCTTAAGCCAAGCCATGGTGCGGGCAAGGGGGTAATGACTTCCTCAGGTCTCGTCAACGAGGGCCCCTGCTGTCTCTTGACCCATAAGGACTATGTCGTTAGGGAGGTTGGGTCCTTCATAAAACCGACGGATATAGAGCCTTGTGATTTGTTGGGGACAGAGGATTTAGGGGCGTCAGCCCTTTTTGATCTCACTAGGGTATGCTTGCTACCTTTTGGTCGAATTGGTTTTATTTTTTATTTTATTAACTCTGACTGACGTCTATGTTCTCTTCTCAGGCCTTGGTGTGTGTCAAGGCCCTTCAGGACCATTGCGTTGCCAAGGAGGGGGTCATCACCCGGGTTTGGAAGCACAATACAAATTTGATGAATGAACAAGGGCAATACAAGGATGCCGTCCATACGCTAAACAAAGAGCTGAAGGAAGTTAGGGAGAAGCTGGTGGAGGCTGACCGTCAAAAGGAAAACCTTCAGGGGGAGGTGATGGATCTAGGCCAAAGGGTGCAGACGACTGGGACTGACACCGTTCGAGATTTTAAAGCGTCGCAATTGTTCATTGACTTTTGTGCCGAGTATTATGGCACTGGGTTTGACAATTGCCTTAAGCAAGTCGCGTCGGCATTCCCAGAGCTGGACCTGTCTGGAATTACAATGGATGATGGAGATGACGGCTCCCCTGAGCCCAATCTTACTCCGGAGGAAGACGGTGTTGTTGTTCTTGCCTAGTCAAAGTTGTCCACTTCGCGAATGAAAGCAAGCGCAGTGCAAACATGATGATGGTACTGGTCTTCTAAGTCAGGTTGATCAAGCACTGCAGTAGATCAGAAAAAGAGATTCATCAGACGAAAGAACCCAAACAATGAAAAGAAGCAAGGAAGAATGACGGAGATACGCACCAAGGGCTGGGACTTCCCATTTCGCAATAATCTGGGGACTTCTCCCTAGAAGTCATCAGAGAGAGTTTCCCAACCCTTACCTGAGACAAAGAAATACCGTGATTTCCAATCATGGGAAGAAGAGGGAAAACCCGTAACTACCCTAGACTTCCTATCCCACGGTAGGAGTTCAAAATAGCCATAGTGGGTCGAAGCTTTTAAACAGTACAAATACAAAAACTCATTTAGGGTTATCATTTCCCTGTCGCAGGCATGTAACCAAATAGACATACAACTAATGATCGTCCTCCAAGTATTGGGGACAAGTTGACCTGGAGCGATTTGAAACTCGTCCAACATTTGGATGATGAAGGGATGAACAGGAAAACCGAGACCGCATACACAGGAAGTCGACCTCATAAAAACACACTTCCCCGTGGGTGAAATTACAAGCCTTTTCACCCAAACGGGGCAATCTGACGAAAGTTCCTTTAGGGAACTCGAACCTCTTCCTATAACCCTTTAAATGGCTTTCTTTCAGGGAACAAGACACGGAAAGAGCATGCAAAGGCAGCGAGGTTGAGGTTGAAGGCAATTTGGAGATCATAGTGTCAACAACTTGGTTTAAAGACTTAGCATTAGAAGACAAACCGGTCCAACTCATTGGACCTGATATCATCTACCCTATACTCGACAGGGTCCATATCTAAGTAATACCTAACTAAAGATTAACAGAATAGGGAATAGAGGGTGAACAAAACGGGCCTAATAGTAGAACTACGAGACACAAACAGACCTAACTAGTGACGCTGACCAGAAGAGTGCTCAAGGAAGACTCCCAACCTAGAAAAGAAAAAAGAGACTGAGGGGCACTCTTGACTGAGATGCTCAAAACCAACCATTAAAATGAAAAGTGAAGAAAACATACTAGAGATTTTGAAGATGAAGATCACCTGGCGCTTCGAAATCTAGGCAAAATTGGGTCAAGGTAGGGGAACAGTTTTCTCTAAAAAGGAAAACCCAAAATTAAAGTGCGCCAAAACCCATGTAACTTCGCACGCACCCCCAATCGAGAACCAACACGTGCCCATTTCCTGAAGGAGCAGCCGCTTTGCATTTAAACCAAAATGATGGATTTCAAAAATTGTAGAAAACTGGGTTGTTGTGTCCAATCACATTCCTAAGATCGTCCAAACTTATGACGACCACGGAATGGGGGGGCAACTGACGAACATCCATGATAGGTCGTCTGTAAGAGTGACGATCACAACTGCGTCCGTTGACACGATCAAAGGCATGCATGGAGACATTGATGCCACAGATAAATGCCAATTGGGCAGCTGGCAACCCATAACTACGTCAAGACAATTACAAAAGCAGTAACGGCACAATGATCATCCGTTGTGCCTTAACTAAGATTATCATTACCCATTAAATGCAACGTTCATGAGAAAAATGCTCGGCCTAGCATTTAAGGAACATAATTACACCAACCTGAAGAAAGCTATAAAAGGTGAACCCAGCACTAAGGTACGACACATGTAAAATTACTAGAGGGAAAGAACTGTGAGAAATTTTATTCGGGGAGTATGTAATCTAACTTAAGTATCGGAGTATTCTCAGCTGGCCTCACACTAGTGAAGACATTCCTTTGCTTTCTTCTTGTCTTGACAATAGGTCCCGGAGATTGTCCATTGCACTGACGAGGTACATTTTTGACTTCGTTGTCCATGACACAGAAAATTTTCTAATCTGGGACTTGAATTCATTTTCTACCATTTGTTGAAAAGTGACAAAGGCACTAAGAAAATCATATTTATGCTTCAATGGGTACAATCATGTTGTCGACAAAAATAACATAATATTTGAAATGAAAAACTTATATTCATACAGGCATTAAGGAAAATCTTAGTACAGGTTTTACCATTAAAATAAATCTAGACAAGGAATTGTCTGTCAAGAGTGAACATCCTTTGGATATATCACCCTTTAGTTTCACGTATGCATGAATAGTTTCGTTCGGACAATTTGAGATCTCTATCCAATGAAATGGCCCTTACAGACCTTTGGCACTTGAAAGTCTCTTGCATTACATGGGAGGATTACAGGCTAGTCAAAATTAAAAGAGAAATCCAACAAAAACAAAAATAAAAATACTGTTAATAATACGGCTTACATGATAGTCAAGTTAAAAGTAAAAGAAATAAGAAGAAGGGGGAAAGGTAGCTTTGTACCAAATCCAATTACCCAAGGAAAGGGTTAAAGAGACTCGTGAAGTTTGGGTAGTAATAAAATATTTTAAATTCAGCTGGCCAAACTACCCCCCATGGACGCTTACACACACAATTCCTTTGCAAATGTCACTTAAAGTCTCTTGCATCACATGGGAGAATTACAAGTTAGTCAAATTAGAAAAGAAACCCAGCAAAAAGAAAAGGAAAATACCGTTAATAACACGGCTTATATGATAGACAAGTTAAAAGTTAAAGAAATAAGAAGAAAAAGTAGCTCTGCACTGCACCTAATTCAATTACCCAGGGAAAGGGTTAGAGAGACTTTGAACTTTGGGTCTTATTGTCAATATTCCTAATTAAATTTCCAAACTACCCCACGTGGACCCTTACACACGCAATTCCTTTGCAAATGTCACTACTTGACTTGCTACCATGGCCTAGCGAGTTCATTTGAATGTGGACTTCTTTTGCTCAAAGCTACAATAATGTATTTACACACGTTTTTTTTTTTTTTTTTTTTTTTTTTTTTTTTTTTTTTTTGCCAGATTGGATATGCTTGTCTTTAAAGATTAGAAGATCTCAAGGAATTTTTTTTATCTGAATAACCTCAAAATCTATTCCATGGGTGATTGAAATTTTAAGTGATAGTGGCTAAGGAATAAAATTGGTAAAATCAATTTGAGTCCAGGGAGGTTTTTATTTATTTTTTATTTTTTTTTTAAGGAATAAGCATTTGCTATCGTTTAGGGCTTGTTCAGATTAAGGGAAGGGGGGAGGGGAAGTGGGTGGAAGTAGAGTAAAAAAAAATTGGCTGAAATTAAGTAGAAAAATTTTGGGCCAATTCTACTCTACTCCCCTCCCTCCTCCTCAATCCAAATAAACCAATAGGATTTTAGAGGGTTTACCTATTTAGGACTGACTTGTTGCAAAATACAGTCTAAAAGCCTAACAATGAAAAAAAAAACAATGTTGCATAGGGATAGTTATGTCCAAAATGCTACTCATTTTTCTGTTCTCATTTTCTCTCCACATTTCGCCCTAATTTGGGGAGAATGTATTTTGGCAGGCCTAAGAATAAAATACTTGGGCTCCATTAGTTTCACTGCCCTTTTCTCTCCCAACAAAATAACACAAAAAGTGATCTTCTCTCTCCCTTTTTCCATCATCTTCCAAATCTTCTCAACCAAACAGAGTATCAGAGTTTGAGACGAAAATACAACCTTAAGTAAAGTTCATGGATGAAAACAATTCTTTAACTAAAAAAAATACAATTTGGAATGAGCACTCACACTTTAACAAAAGTTAGAATTAAAAATTCGCTGTTAACTTAAATAAGTTAAACCTGTGTACATGGTGAAACAAAATGGCTAAATCCTTAAAGACAAACAAATTACTTAGTAGGAAAAGAAAGTATCCAAGGTACCTCATTTTAAGAGCATCTTTCTAATGTACCCTTAGAATCCTTTAATAAAGACCCAGGGTGAGCTTTTCAAGTGTTAATTTCCCCTTGGCATGTGATCTGAGGAACCTGAAATGTCCTAAGCTCCGTTCAATACTTAAATGGATAATATGAAGCATTAATTTACCCAAAGTATGTGATCTGAGGCACCAAGCATGACTAAGGTTCTGTTTAACTCTTAGGAAAGTGTCATGAAGTATTAGTTTACTCAAAGTGTGTGGTCCGAGAGACCAGGCATAACTAAGGTTCTGTTTAATACTTAGAAAAATGTCATGAAGTATTAATTTACCCAAAGTACGTGGTCCAAGCAATCAGGCACAACTAAGGTTCTTTTTAACACTAAGAAAAATGACAAGAAGTATTAATTTACCCAGAGTATGTGGTCCGAGGAACTAAGCAAAACTGAGGTTCTGTTTAACACTTAGAAAGATGTCAAAAAATATAAATTTAACCAAAGCATGTGGTCCGAGGAACTAGGCATGACTAAGGTTCTGTTTAACACTTAGAAAGATGTCCTAAAGTATTAATTTACCCAAAGCATGTGGTTTGAGGAACCAGGCATGGCTAAGGTTCTGTTTAACACTTAGAAAGATGACTGAAAATATCAATTTACCCAAGGCATATGATCCGAGGAGCCAGGTATGACCAAGGTTTTGTTTGATATTCAAATAAATAACAGGATGTATAACGCATAATGTAACAAACCTAAATATGGCAGAGAAAAATTTCATCAATAATAATACCTCCTCAAGTTGTTTACATTCCAGGGACGTGGTACAACATTTTCATCTAAATCTTCAAGATAATATGCACCTATTCCAGCGACTAAGGTGATCCGATATGGTCCTTCCCATTTAGGCCCTAACTTTCCCTATGATGGGCTCTTTACAGTGCCCAAAACCTTTCTTAAAACCAAGTCTCCAAGTGCTAATGGCCTTAGCCTCAAGTTGGCATCATACCCTTGCTTGAGCTTGTGTTGATAATATGTCATTTGGACCATGGCATTTTCTTTTCGCTTTCCAATTAAGTCTAAGCTCTTCCATAATAGCCCATCATTGTTGCTCGGAGTAAAAAAACTCGTTCTTAGAGTTGGGAATCCAGTCTCTAGAGGAATAACAGCTTCAGCTCCATAAGTCATTGAAAAGGGTGTCTCCCTTGTTGACCTACGAAGTGTAGTCCAATATGTTCAAAGAATGTGTGGCAATTCTTCTACCCATTTTCCCTTTGCATCATCCAATCTCTTCTTGAGTCCATTCACTATAACCATATTAATAGCCTTGGCCTGTCCATTCCCTTGTGGATAGGCCAGGGTGGAGTATCTATTTGTAATGCCCAGATCACAGCAATACCTCTTAAAGGCTTTGCTGCCAAACTGAAGACCGTTGTTTGGGATGAGTGTACAAAGGATTCCAAACCAAGTAACAATGTTTTTCCAGATAAATCTTTTTGCATCCATATCCCTGATATTTGTTAGTGGTTCAGCTTCCACCCATTTAGTAAAGTAATCCATGTCGACCATCAATAATCTCTTATTCCCTGCTACCTTCGGGAAAGGCCCTACAATATCCAAGCCCTATTGAGCAAAAGGCCAAAGGCTGGACAGAGGATTAAGGAAACCACTTGGTTGATGAATGTTTGGGGCAAATCTCTAGCATTGATCGCAGTTTTTCACATACTTTTATGCTTCCCTTTACAGATTTGGCCACCAATATCCCTGATTGAAGGCCTTGGGAGACATGGATATGCCCCCTGTGTAGTTTCCACAAATCCTTTCATGTAACTCTTCTAGGAGTAGTTCCTCCGCCTTTGGGTGTATGCATAGCAAATATAGTATAGAAAAGGAGCTCTCGTACAACTTTTGGTCCTCAGACAGCCAAAACTAAAGAGCCTTTCTCCATACTTTGTCAGCCTCGGTCTTCCCCTCGAGCAAGATATCTTCTTTAAGGAATAGTACAATAGGATCCATCCAACTAGGTCTCACTCTAACCTGATGAATATGGACCATTACTTTCTTCATCTCAATAGGCTTACACCAGTCTTCAACAAAGGTAACCCGAGATAAGCCCTATGCCGAGGAGGTTACAAGAGCAGCCAAAGAATCAGCGTGTGTGTTTCCACTCCTAGGGACATGCCGCACGTTGAAGGACTCAAACCTTGACTGTAAGTGCCTAACCTAATTTAAATATTCTTACATTCTCACATCCCTGGCCTTTAACTCTCCTTTCACTTAGCCCACAACTGATCTTGAATCCAAAAATATCTCCACTGCTTTTCATCCCAATATCTGAACCATGGTTATCCCTACCAGCCGGGCGTTATATTCATCCTCATTGTTTATGGTCAAGAAGCCCACTCTTAAGGATTGCTCAATAGTGATTTTTTCAAGAGAGATCAGAACTAGCCCCACTCCAGATCCTCTTTGATTCGCTGCATCATCAATATATACCATCAAGGGAAAAGGTTCTTGCAGGGAAACCATAACAATACCCTCCAACTTCTTCTTCCAATAAGGATTTAGTAAACTTGGCCACCAAATCAGCGAGGACTTGACCCTTGATAAAGGTGCAAGGCATGTATTTGATATCAAAAGCCCTAAGGATCGTACCCATCTTGGCAATCCTTCCTATGTAATCAGCACTCCAAAGCAGCAATCTAAGCGGAAGTTAGGTTAAAACAACAACCGTGTGGCATTGGAAGTACTAGGGGAGCTTACGTGTAGCATGCACCGTTGCCAAAATGACCTTCTCCAATGGTAAGTAATGCACCACGGCCTCATGCAGTGATTTGTTCACTTAATAAGTTGGCCTCTGCACACCACTATCAACTTGTACTAGCACCAAGCTCACCGCATGGGGAGCCACCGCGATGTAAGCAAACAAAACCTCATCCACCTCAGGTTTGGACATAATGGGTGGTTGAGAAAGGTATTCATTTAATTGCTGGAAGGTCAGGACACACTCCTCAGTCCATTCAAATCCCTTCATTGGTTCAAAACTGGAAGAAAGGCCTACACCTATCTGCTGACCAAGAAATAAATCGATTTAGAGCTGCAGTCATCCCTGTCAACTTCTAGACCTCTTTGGGATTCCGAGGTGGCTGCAAACTATTAATTGCTTTAATCTAGTCAGGATTGACTTCAGTTCCGCAGTAAGTAACCATGTATCCCAAGAATTTCCCTAAACCAAAACCAAAAGAACATTTAGAAACATTAAGGTGCAGCTTGTGTTTCCATAGTATTCCAAAAATATTACAGAGGTCTTCAACGTGCTCGGATACCACCTTACTCTTCACCATCATATCATCAATATAAACTTTAACATTCTTGCCTAATTGTTGTTCAAACATCCTGGTCATCATCCTCTGATAGGTAAACCCTGCATTTTTCAATCCAAAGGGCATTACCTTGTAATAGTAATTTCCTGTGAGAATGACAAAAGCAGTCTTTTCTTAATCGCCCAAAGCCAGTGGTATTTGATGGTATCCCTGGAAGGCATCCAAAAAGCTCATCTAAGAATAGCCTACAATTGCATCCAATAGCTGATCAATTTGAGGCATGGGGAACGGGTCCTTTGGATAGGCCTTGTTCAAATCTGTGAGGTCCACATAAACCCGCCACTTTCCATTCTTCTTCTTCACCACTACAGTATTGGCTAGCCATTCGGGGTAAAATACCTCTTTAATACTCTCGGCATGCTTAACTTTGATTATCTCGTCCCTGACGGCATCAGAATGTTCTTTAGATGAACGCCGATGTGGTTGTTTTCTGGGAATGATGGACGAATTAACATTCAGATGATGGCAGATGAAGTTCGGATCCACCCCAGGAGCTTCATAAGCATTCCATGCGAACACGTCAATGTTCCCCTTAAGAAATACTACCAGCTCCTCCTTCTCCCAATGAGGCAACTAAGCTATGACCTGAAAGAACTTATTCGAATCACCACCTATAACAATTTTCTCTGACTCCTCACACTTCGCCCCTTCTAATGCCACATCAACGGGCAACACCGGAGTCCTTGATTGCTATAAACCCCTATCAGCATAGGCCGAGGACCTAGCTTCAGATTGATTCATGATTGCAACCACCAAGCACTGCCTAGCCACAAACTAGCTCCCAACCAGCTCCTCAATTTGATCCCCGGACTGATATTTCACTTTTAAGTGAAAGGTAGAAGAAATAGCTCCTAGGGCGTGAAGCCAAGGTCTTACTACAATGGCAATATAGAGAAAGTAAGCATCCACTACAATAAAGTCTACCTCTGAACCTGCCTATACAGGTAGCCTGATCTAGCCTCTTGGAATAACAACCTTCTCATCAACACCCCACAGAGTTGAGTCATAACTTGTCAAATCCTTAGGTTTCAAGTTTAGTCCATTTTACAAATCAGGGTACATAATCTCAACGCCACTACCCTAATCCACCAACACTCTCTTAACATCATACCCGCCAATCTTGAGGGTGACCACTAGGGTAACTTCATGTGGCTATATGGTGCCAACCTTGTCCTCATTCGTGAAACTCGGCGCTGGTCAGATCTTTATCCTGACCCTCTTCGACCCAGAGTTGGAGTCCTCAGTAGGTGGTCGAGCTACGGACATCACCCTGGAGGGGTGTGAACCAGTCCTCCCTAGAGCAGCGAGGATAACATTAATTGTGCCCAAAGGGGCTCTTGAAGAAGTATCTCCCCGAGGGATTAATCTTGACTGGCCCCCATGCCTATTGGGCTGATGTAAAAATTGCTTTATGTAGAGAAGAGAGGAACCCACTTGAACATTTAGCATATGTAGAGAAGCTCTCACTAGTTGTAGCAAATGAAAATAATGATTTCGGATCAGTATATGAGAGAATGGATTCATCAAACACAACATGAGGAGATATAAATTCTCTTTGTAGGCGGATGAAGACACCGATAGCTTTTTGTGTGGGACTATAGCCAATGAAAATACATGGGTAAAACTTCAGTTCAAATTGTTCTTGGACTGATCACATAAATATGGGAAGCAACGATGCCCAAAAACCTTCAATGATGAATAATCTAGATGGGCTTTAGGAAGTTTAAAAAATCAAGTGTCTATCCCAAGTACAGAAGATGGTAGTTGGTTGATGAAATATACAGCAGTCAGGAAAATTCAATCCAAAGATTCTTAGCCAACTAAGCATAAAACAACATTGTAAAGCCAATTTCAACAATATGTTGATGTTTTTCCTTTTGTGATCTCATTTTGTTGTGGTGAATGTGTTGTACAATGCTGCAAAGTTCCAAATAAGATAGAAAAGCCTCTGAGGAAAATTCACCACCTCCATTGATGAACATCCATGATAGGTCGTCTGTAAGAGCGACGATCACAACTGTGTCCTTTGTAGAGATGAACGTAAGGGCAAGATCTCATCGACACGATCATGCGTGCACACATTGATGGCACAGATAAATGCCAGTTGGGCAGCTGGTAATCCATAACTATGCCGAGACAGTTACAAAAGTAGTAACAGCACAACGGTCATCCGTTGTGCCTTAATTGAGATTATCATTACCCATTAAATGCAACGGTCCGGAGAAAAATGCTCGACCTAGAATTTAACGAACATAATTGCACCAACCTAAAGAAAGCTATAAAAGGTGAACCTAGCACTAAGGTACGGCGCATGTAAAATTACTAGAGAGAAAGAACTATGAGAAAGTTTATTCTGGGAGTATGTAATCTGACTTAAGCATCAGAGTATTCTTAGCTAGCCTCACGCCGGCGAAGACATTCCTTTGCTTTCTTTTTGTCTTGACAACAAGTCCCGGAGATCATCCATTACACTGATAAGGAACATACTGACGAGGTACATTTTCAACTTCATCAGTTTGGCACCGTCTATGGGAAACGTAGTGAGTTAACCCTTGCTCAAACCATCGTGCTCCTACTGATAAAGTTCCAGTCTCGAGATGGACAACAAAGCAGTGGTGCCTCCAGATCCCATGGTGATGGCTCAATAAATCCAGGCCTTAACAGCAAATGTGCAAGAGTTAATGTGGCACAATGAAGAGCTGATACGACGAGCCCCTCCAGAGGGCAGCAACACTTCACATCATTGGTAGAGTCGTAGCAGGCATGATAAGGAAGCCAACAGCCCTAGGAATAGCAAGGGAAAAGATACAATAGAGTACACTGGGCAGTCTACACCTGGCAGTAATTATTTGATGCAGAATCTGCGGAAAGAGCTCGATGAAGTGAAGAATGCCATGAAGGGAAAGACAGCAATAAACTTGAATGGCATACTTAAACGGATAGATTCACCTTTCACACCTAATGTCTTGGAGTGCCTCCTGCCTCCAAAATTTCGTTTGTCGTAACTAGAGTTCTATGATGGGATGAAAGATCCCCTCGACCATATAGAGGCCTTTAAGACCATTTTGAACCTGCAATAGACCCCAAACGAGGTTATCTACAGATCATTCGCTACCACCCTCAGCGGGGCTGCAAGGGTTTGGTTTAGTGAGTTGCCAGCGTCTTCCATTGCGAATTTCGAGCAACTCAGTGACTCGTTCGATCGCCATTTCATTGGAGGACAGCATCACAAAAGGCCAACCTCTTACTTGTTATCAGTAAGGCAGTAGGAAAGGGAGAGCTTGAAGGATTATGTGAAGCGGTTCAATAAGGCAGTATTGGAGATCGACGAAGCTGATGATCAAGTCACCATGATGACCTTCCAGACAGACTCGATAATCTCGACCTCATCTTTTCATTAGGAAAAACACCACCAACCTCATTGTGATAGATCTGCTGTTCAAAGCCCAGAAGTATATGACTGGGGAGGATGCCTTTACGGCTAAGGGGCTAATGGGAAAACGAAAGAAGGAAGAGACCGGCGAGTCCCATGGAAAGAAGAAGGATTGCAAGGATTCATACTCGGAGGCCAAATCTAGCAAGAGTAGCCTTGACGCCTCAAAGAAAAATTGAATTTCACCGCGTTGGTTATGTCGACAGACAAAATCCTCATGCAGATAAAGGATGAACTAAGGTTGAAGTGGCCCAAGCCGTTGAGTACGTCCTCAAGGAAGCGTGACCCGAAAAAGTATTGTCGTTTCCATAAAGATCACGATCATTATACTGACGAGTGTCACGATTTCAAGGAGCAGATAGAAGAGCTAATCCAACTAGGAAAGCTTCAAAAGTTCATCAAGAGGGATCACCGACCTCGGTCAAGGGCTGACTATAAAACCCATGATGATGCCAAGGATGACGAACGAGACCTTCCAAAGTAAGTCGTAGGGGAGATACGAACGATAGTAGGAGGGTCCATATTAGGAGGGTCATACAAGTCTTTGAAGAAGATGTATTACAGGTAGTTCAATAGTGTCCATATGAAATATCCATCCCTAAAGTACCGATGGTCAGAGAACGACAACATCACATTTTCTAAACGAGATGTAAGTGGGATAGAGCAACCCCATGATGACCCACTCGTCATCACGTTGGGAATAGAAGGATTTGCCATGAAGAGAGTGTTAGTTGATAATGGAAGCTCGGCAGACATAATGTATGTGACGGCCTATCAGCAATTGAGATTGGATCCTAAGAGGCTCAGGTCCTTTAATTCTTCACTGGTCAATTTCAGCAGAGATAAAATTTACCCAAGGGGAATTGTCACGTTATCCGTTACAGCTGGAACACACCCAGCACAAGTGACAATTCAAGTAGATTTCTTGGTCATCGATTGTCCATCGTCCCATAATGTCATCTTGGGACGACCCACTATGAATGGGCTTAAGGCTGTAACGTCAACTTACTGCTTGAAAATGAAGTTTCCAACTCCAAACAGGGTAGGCCAAATATGTAGAGATCAGCTATTGGCCAGGGAATGTTATTAAGCTATCCTGGCTTCAAGTGAGAACCACACATGGGTGGTGGAGGAGGAACCAAATGAGTCATCCCAAGAGTTGGAGGAAGTGAACCTAGTAGACGGGGACACGACGAAAGTGACAAAGGTGAGGACAGGGCTCAGCACCATCTTGAAAAGTAGGATTGTGGAGTTCCTTAAGCAAAATCTAGACGTCTTTGCATGGACTCACAAAGACATGCCAGGGATAGACAATGAGGTCATAGATCATAAGCTGAATGTCGACCCTACCAAGAAGCCCGTCCAGTAGAAAGGACAAGTTTTTGCCCCAGAATGGAACAAAGTAGTTATGGAAGAAGTAGAGAAGCTTTTGACAGCTGGATTTATCTAGGAAGTCTATTATCTCGAGTGGTTAGCCAACATCGTCATGGTCAAAAAGTCCAATGGGAAATGGCGCATGTGTGTGGATTTTACAAATCTCAACTGAGCCTACCCTAAGGATAGTATTTCGCTCCCTAGGATCGATCAGTTGGTGGACTTAACAGCCTGCCATAAGTTGTCCACTTTCATGGACGCATTTTCAAGCTATAACCAGATCCGCATGAACAAGGAGGGCCAAGAGAAAATTGCATTTATTACCAGTCAAGGGTTATATTGCTACAGGGTTATGCCTTTCGGCTTGAAAAATGTAGGAGCCACTCACCAGAGGTTAGTAAACCAGATGTTCAGCAGACAGATTGGAAGGAACATGGAGGTCTATGTAGACGACATGCTTGTGAAGAGCAAAAAAGCAGAGCAACATCTAGACGACCTCAGGGAGACTTTCGACATATTAAGGAAGTATCAAATAAGGTTGAACCCAGCTAAGTGTGTATTCGAGGTATCTTCTGGCAAGTTCTTGGGGTTCATGGTCTCGCAGAGGGGTATAGAGGCTAACCTAGAGAAATTCAAAGCTATATTGGATATGACGTCCCCCGAGGAGTGTGAAAGAAGTTCAGAGACTGACAGGGTGCATAGAAGCCTTGAACAAGTTTAAGTCCAGAGCGACAGAAAAGTGCCTCCCATTCTTCAAGATGTTGAAGCAAGCTTTCCTGTACTTGGCCGTCTCTCAGACAGTAGTAAGCTTGGCACTCATCAGAGAAGGACTCCAGGTTCGAAGGCCAGTTTACTAAACAAGCCAAGCTTTCCAAGGGGCAGAAGCAAGATACCCAAGGATAGAAAAGCTAGTCTTTGCCTTGATCGTTGCATCAAGGAAGCTTTGTCCTTACTTCCAAGCACACACGATACTGGTGATGATGGACCAACCATTACGAAAGGCCATGGGCAGGCCAGATGCAGCAGGAAGAATGGTTCAATGGGCAGTAGAATTAAGCCAGTTCGATGTTGATTACAGGCCTAGGACAGCGATCAAGGCTCAAGCATTGGCAGATTTTGTCGCTAAATTCACTACAGCCAAGGAAGTTCCAGAATCAGGGTACTGGATGATGTACACAGACAGCTCAGTGGCATCTGGCATAGGTGGAGTAGGTGTGATTCTCTTTTCCCTTGAAAAAGACATCCTCAAGTATGGGGTAAAACTCCAATTCCCAACGATGAATAATGAAACAAAATATGAAGCTGTCTTGACCGGTCTACGGGTGGCAAAGGCTCTGGGAGTGAGAAACCTAAAGTTGAAGTCTGTTTCAAAACTCGTGACCGGATAAATGAATAGTGAATATGAGGCTAAGGAGGACAGAATGAAGAGGTACTTAGCACTGACTAGACAGTTAATTTCTAACTTTGTTGATGTCAAGATAACCCAGGTACCCCGAGAAGAAAATTTTGAAGCAGGCGAGGTTGCCAGACTATCATCATTAGAGACCAGTGAGAGACTACCTGATTTGTTAGTGGAGGTACAGTATCTCCCAAGCATCGAAGGACTTGAAGTGAGCTTTGTACTATTAGGACAAAGCTGGATGGATCCAATAGTTACTTACATCAGGGATGGCAGTCTTTTGTCAGACCCAGCCGAAGCTCGAAAAGTCAAGATCAAGTTGTCCAAGTTTACAATCATAAATGACAAGCTTCACAAAAGGGGATTCTCTCAACCCTACTTGAAGTGCCTTGGCCCAGGAGATGCTGAATATGTTCTAAAGGAGATCCATGAAAGAGTGTGCGGGAATCATTCTGGACCACGCTCACTCGTCGGTCAGGTTATACGCATAGGGTACTTTTGGTCAACAATGCAGAAGGATGTGGCTCCGGTCGTCCAGAAGTGCGACAAATGCCAACGATTTCGGAATGTGCAGCATGTCCCAACAGAGCATTTGACGAGCATAAATTCACCCTGGCCATTCTCCACGTGGGGAATCGACATAATAGGCCCCCTACCTCGTGCTAAGAAACATGTAAAGTTTGTGGTCATTGCTATTGATTATTTTATGAAGGTGGAAGCAAAACCTCTTACAGTCATAACAGAGGCGAAGATACAGCAGTTCGTGTGGAAGAATCTTGTTTGCTAGTTTGGAATCCCTCGCATCATCGTCTCTGACAATGGACGACAGTTTGACAACAGAAAATTCAGAGATTTCTGCAGAGAATTGGGGATAAAGAACCATTACTCTTCACCCAGTCACCCACAAGCCAATGGCCAGAGAGAAGTTACAAATCAGGCTTTGCTCAAACTAATCAGAACCGACTTGAGAGGGTAAAGGGGCCATAGCCTGACGGGCTCCCAGGAGTTTTGTAGGCCTACAGAACGACGGTAAGAACCCTGACGGGCGAGACTCCTTTCAAGATGACTTTTGGACTAGAAGTAGTGGTCCCTATGGAGATTGGAGTATCAGGCATTAGGAAGGCGTGGTATGACGAACAAAGTAATGATGAAGGTCTCAAGTTAGCCTTGGATTGTTTACCTGAAGTTAGAGATGATGCTGCGCAGAGAATGGCCCTATATTAGGAAAGGATGACGAGGTATTACAACCAGAGGGTCAAGCTGAAGCGATTCAACCCACGAGACATGGTCCTACGGAAGGTTTCACAATCCGCCAAGGATCCAAACGACAAAAAACTAGGCCCCAACTGGGAAGGCCCATACAAGGTCATCCATTACTTAAGAAGGGGTAGCTACTACTTGGAAGACACAGAAGGAAAGCATTTGCCACGTCCATGGAATGTTGAAAATATTAAGAAGTACTATCAGTAAAGGAGCAAAGCCTCAGCCTTAATAAGTTCCAGAATTTGGAAAACCTCGTTTATGCACTCATAGATAAGCAAGACATCGATTTTCATTACGTATTTGTACTTTCATTATGCATATATTTCATTTCCTTCCAATATTTTATCTTTAGCACTTGTTGTGTTTCCTTGTGATTCCCTTTTTATAAGCGAGGATGAATAAAACAGGCCAAGCATCTACAGAATCATTTCCTTTCAAATCCAATTTAAGTGATAAAAACTCTAAGTTCAAATCACAAGGATAAAAATCCCGTCAATGAGAATGATAAGATTAGAGTCCAGTGAAAGTGGCAAAGCTCTAAGTTTGAATCACAGGGATAAGAAATCCCGTCAATATGAATGACGAGATTAAAACCCAACCTAAGTTATAAAACCTCAAAGTTTAGATCACAAGGGTAAAAAAAATCCCGTCAACACGATTGGCAAGGTTAAATTCTGACTTAAATAATAATAGCCACGCGTGTGAATCACAAGGGCAAATACTCCATCAACACAAATAAGAATCAGAGCGATGGGGGCAAACATAATCTATGAAAAACCTTAGGAACATCATCAAAACAAGAATTCAGTAAGCAAGGTTATAATTCTAAGCACAAAAGTCATAAGTAGCTTGTAAGACGGCCCTAAAACCAAGGGGAAACCTGTCATTTCAAAAAAGTTGAAAACCTCAAAGACAAGGAGGTAGCTGTTTGTCATTAAAAATATAAAACCCCAAAACAAGGGGGTAACTATTGTTTTCCAAATAAAAGAAAAAAGAAAAAAGAAGGAAACGATGATAAATTAAGAAGGAGGGGCGGAGGATTCGTCCATGTTTTTGCCATCAATTGCTTTATCTTTTTTTGGAACACCAGACTCGTCCCTCTCTGGATCCTTAGACTCGTCCTCAAGAATCTCGGTATCAATCTTCCCAAAATCTAAGTTGGAAAAGTCTACCGTCATGCTGTGGTGCTTCATCGTACATCTACGTAAGAGCTCAAACCCCTTGAAGTACTGTATGAACTGGAGGTCTGAAAATTCTTCTGACCCTTTGAACTTCTTGATGACCTTGGCCCTTTCCTTGTCAGTCTTCAAGAGGGCCGCCTGAATCTCTTCTTCTTTCTAGACGACCAAAGCCTTCTCCACACGAAGGGCTTCTATCAGCTCCTTTATCTTCTGGTTCGCCTTGTTCTTCTCGTTCATAGTAGCGATTAAGTCCTTCTTCAATTGAGAGCATTCAACCTCCACAGATTCCACCTTCGATGTGGCCACCACTACCTTCTCCTCTATATTCAGATTGTCTGTGGTAATGCACAGTGATTCCCTAAGGACCTTATTGGAGTAAACAGAAAAAAGAAAAATTACACTTATGTACAAGACAAAATCCAAAAGTGACACAAGAAGAGCAAAATAGCTTACCTACACTAATTTGTGTATATGTCGACTGACGAGCTCATGAGAAGGAATAGACGACAAGCCTTTCACCTTGTCATTGGCAATAACATTGTGCGCATGACCGAGGGCAGTAACAGGGTCGTCCCACACACTCATCCCAATCTTGCTCTTCCCCTTTGAGCGAGTAAGTGGGGGAGTTACCGCAGTTACCTACAGTGAAGGGGTTGGAGAAGGATGAGCTACATTAATAGTAGGAGAAGGGGCAGCATCAAGCTTTTCATCACCAAACTTCCTTTTCTTCGAATCAGATGTCAACTTGACTAGAGGTTCATTCTTTAAGTCCTTAATACAAGCATACTTCTCTTTACTATATCTAGTTGCCATTTATTTTTTTTTTTTTCAAAAAAAAGAAGAAGAAGAAGAAGAAGAAGAAGAAGAAGAAGAAGAAGAAGAACAGATAGAGGGCAACCAAGGCTAAACAAGTAAGAGACGGAGTTAGAAAAAAGTGACGAAGTTAGGAAGAGCGACGACTAAGTTAAGGAAAGCAACGAAAGATTTAGGGCAGACAAGATCTTACTCTTTTCCTCTCGACGAATCTTCACCAACACATATCTCGAAGGTTCCGAACCTAAGCAGCAGGCATATAACTAGCAAGGATCAACAAAATCGTCAAAGTCATCCACTTCGCGAGCGTAAGCAAGCGCAGTGCGACCACAATGATGGTACTAGTCTTCTAAGTCAGGTTGATCAAGCGCTGCAACGGATCAGAAAAAGAGATTCATTAGATGAAGAACCCAAACAATGAAAAGAAGGAAGGAAGAATGACGGAGATACGCACCAAAGGCTGGGACTTCCCATTTCGCAGTAATCTGAGGACTTCTCCCCAGAAGTCATCAGACAGAGTTTCCCAACCCTTACCTGAGGCAAAGAAATACCGTGATTTCCAATCATGGAAAGAAGAAGGAAAACCCCTAACTACCCTAGAATTCCTATCCCACTGTTGGAGTTCTAAATAGCCATAGTGGGTCGAAACTTTTAAACGGTACAAATACAAAAACTCATTTAGGGTTATCATTTCCCTGTCACAGGCATACAGCCAAATAGACATACAACTAATGATCGTCCTCCATGTATTGGGGATAAGTTCACTCGAAGCGATTTGAAACTCATCCAACACTTGCATTAATAAGGGATGAACAGGAAAACGGAGACTGCACAGGAAGTCGGCCTCATAAAAACAAACTTCGCCGTGGGTGAAATTACAAGCCTTTTCACCCAAACGGGGCAATCTGACGGAAGTTCATTTAGGGAACTGGATCCTCTTCCTGTAACCCTTCAAATGGCTTCCTTTGAGGGAACAAGACTCGGAAAGAGCAGGCAAAGGTAGCGAGGTTGAGGTTGAAGGCAATTTGGAGATGACAGTGTCAACAACTTGGTTTAAAGACTCAACATTAGAAGACAAACCAGTCTCCAACTCACTGGACCTAACATCATCTACCCTATACTCGACAGGGTCCATCTCTATGTAATACCTAACTAAAGATTGAAAGATTAGGGGATAAAGGGTGAACAAAACGGGCCTAATAGTAGAACTACGAGACAGATTCAGACCTAACTAGGAATGCAGACCAGAAGAGTGCTCAAGGAAGACTCCCAACCTAGAAAAGAAAAAAGAGACCGAGGGGCACTCTTGACTGAGATGCTCAAAACCAACCATTATAATGAAAAGTGAAGAAACCTTACTAGAGATTTTAAAGATGAAGATCACTTGGTGCTTTGAAATCTAGGTAAAATAGGACGAAGGTAGGGGAACGGTTTTCTCTAAAAAGGAAAACCCAAAATTAAAGTGTGCCAAAACCGATGTAACTTCGCACACACCCCCAATCGAGAACCAACACGTGCCCGTTTCCTGAAGGAGCAGTCGCTTCGCATTTAAACCAAAATGATGGATTTCAGAAATTGCAGAAAATTGGATCGTCGTGTCCAATCACATTCCTAAGATCGTCCAAACTCATGACGACCACGGAATGGGAGGGCAACTGACGAACATCCACGATAGGTCGTCTGTAAGAGCGATGATCACAATTGCGTCCTTTATAGAGACGAACGTAGGGGCAAGACCCCGTTGACACGATCAAAGGCATGCGTGCACACATTGATGCCACAGATAAATGCCAACTGGGCAGCTGGCAATCCATAACTACGACAAGACAATTACAAAAGCAGTAACGGCACAATGATCATCCGTTGTGCCTTAATTAAGATTATCATTACCCATTAAATGCAACGAACAGGAGAAAAATGCTCGACCCAGCATTTAACGAACATAATTGCACCAACCAGAAGAAAGCTATAAAAGGTCAACCCAGCACTAAGGTGCGACACATGTAAAATCACAAGTGAGAAAGAACTGTGAGAAAGTTTATTCTGGGAGTATGTAATCTGACTTAAGCATCGGAGTATTCTCTGCTGGCCTCACGCTAGCGAAGACATTCCTTTGCTTTCTTCTTGTCTTGACAATAGATCCTGGAGATTGTCCATTGCACTGACGAGGTACATTTTCGACTTTATCATCCATGACACAGAAAATTTTTTAATCTGGGACTTGAATTCATTTTCTACCATTTGTTGAAAAGTGAGAAAAGCACTGAGAAAATCATATTTATGCTTCAATGGGTACAATCATGTCGTCGACAAAAATAACATAATATTTGAAATGGAAAAACTTATACTCATGCAAGCATTAAGGAAAATCTTAGTACAGGTTTTACCATTAAAATAAATTTGGACAAGGAATTGTCTGTAAAGAGTGAACATCCTTTGGATATATCACCCTTTAGTTTCACGTATGCATGAATAGTTTCTTTAGGACAATATGAGTTCTCTATCCAATGAAATGGCCCTTACAGACCTTTGGCACTTGAAAGTCTCTTGTATTACATGGGAGGATTACAGGCTAGTCAAAATTAAAATAGAAATCCAACAAAAACAAAAATAAAAATACTGTTAATAATACGGCTTACATGATAGTCAAGTTAAAAGTAAAAGAAATAAGAAGAAGGGGGAAAGGTAGCTCTGTACCAAATCCAATTACCTAAGGAAAGGGTTAAAGAGACTCATGAAGTTGGGGTAGTAATAAAATATTCTTAATCCAATTTTCAAACTACCCCCCATGGACGCTTATGCACACAATTCCTTTGCAAATGTCACTTAAAGTCTCTTGCATCACATGGGAGAATTACAAGCTAGTCAAATTAAAAAAGAAACCCAGCAAAAAGAAATGGAAAATACCGTTAATAACGCGGCTTATATGATAGACAAGTTAAAAGTTAAAGAAATAAGAAGAAAAAGTAGCTCTGCAGTGCACCTAATTCAATTACCTAGGGAAAGGGTTAGAGAGACTTTGAACTTTGGGTCTTATTGTCAATATTCCTAATTCAATTTCCAAACTACCTCACATGGACCCTTACACACACAATTCCTTTGCAAATGTCATTGCTTGACTTGGTGCCATGGCCTCGCAAGTTCATTTGAATGTGGACTTTTTTTGCTCAAAGCTACAATAATGTATTTACACACGTTTTTTTTTTGTTTTTTTTTTTTTTTTTTTTGCCATATTGGATTTGCCAGTCTTTAAAGATTAGAAGATCTTAGGGAATTTTTTTTATCTAAATAACCTCAAAATCTATTGCAAGGATGATTGAAATTTTAAGTGATAATGGCTAAGGAATAAAATTGGTAAAATCAATTTGATTCTAGGGAGGTTTTTTTTTTTTTTTTTAAGAATAAGCATTTGCCTTCATTTAGGGCTTGTTCGGATTAAGGGAAGGGGGGAGGGGAAGTGGATGGAAGTAGAGTAAAAAAAAATTCGCTGAAATTAAGTAGAAAAATTTTGGGCCAATTCTATTCTACTCTACTCCCCTCTCTCCTCCTCAATCTAAACAGACCAATAGGATTTTAGAGGGTTTACCTATTTAGGACCGACTTGTTGCAAAATACAATCTAAAAGACTAACAATGAAAAAAAAAAAAAAAGCGATGTTGCACAGGGATAGTTATGTCCAAAATGCTACTCATTTTTGTGTTCTCATTTTCTCTCCACATTTCTCCCTAATTTGGGGAGAAAATACTTGGGCTCCATTAGTTTCACTCCCCTTTTCTCTCCCAACAAAATAACACAAAAAGTTATTTTCTCTCTCCCTTTTTCCATCATCTTCCAAATCTTCTCAACCAAATAGAGTATCAGAGTTTGAGATGAAAATCAAACCTTTAGTAGAGTTCATGGATGAAAACAATACTTTAACTAAAAAAAAAAATACCATTTGGAATGAGCACTCACACTTTAACAAAAGTTAGAATTAATAATTCGCTATTAACTTAAATAAGTTAAACCTGTGTACATGGTGAGACAAAATGGCTAAGTCCTTAGAGACAAATGAATTACTTAGAGGAAAAGAGAGTATCCAAGGTACCTCATTTTAAGAGCATCTTTCTAATGTACCCTTAGAATCCTTTAATAAAGGCTCAGGGTGAGCTTTTCAAGTGTTAATTTCCCCTAGGCATGTGATCTGAGGAACTTGACATGTCCCAAGTTCTATTCAATATTTAAATGGATAATATGAAGCATTAATTTACCCAAAGTATGTGATCTGAGGCAGCAAGCATGACTAAGATTTTGTTTAATACTTAGTAAAATGACATAACGAATTAATTTACCCAAAGTACGTGGTCCAGGGGACCAAGCATAACTAAGGTTCTGTTTAACTCTTAGGAAAGTGTAATGAAATATTAATTTACTAAAAGTATGTGGTCCGAGAGACCAGGCATAACTAAGGTTCTATTTAATACATAGAAAAATGTCATGAAGTATTAATTTACCCAAAGTATGTGGTCCGAGAAACCAAGCACAACTAAGGTCCTGTTTAACACTTAGAAAAATGACAAGAAGTATTAATTTACCCAGAGTATGTGGTCTGAGGAACCAAGCATAACTGAGATTCTGTTTAACACTTAGAAAGATGTCATAAAATATTTATTTACCCAAAGCATGTGGTCCGAGGAACCAGGCATGGCTAAGGTTTTGTTTAACACTTAGAAAGATCTCATAAAATATTAATTAACCGAAAGCATGTGGTCTGAGGAACCAGGCATGGCTAAGGTTCATTTTAACACTTACAAAGATGACTGAAAATATCAATTTACCCAAGGCATATGATCTGAGGAGCCAGGTATGACCAAGGTTTTGTTTGATATTCAAATAAATAACAGGATGTATAATGCATAATGTAATAAACCTAAATATGGCAGAGAAAAATTTCATCAATAATAATATCTCCTCAAGTTGTTTACATTCCAGGGATGTGGTACAACATTTTCATCTAAATCTTCAAGATAATATGCACCTATTCCAGCAACTAAGGTGATCCGATATGGTCCTTCCCATTTGGGCCCCAACTTTCCCTATGTTGGGCTCTTTATAGTACCCAAAACCTTTCTTAAAACCAAGTCTCCCGATGCTAATGGCCTTAGCCTCAAGTTGGCATCATACCTTTGCTTGAGCTTGTGTTGATAATATGTCATTTGGACCATGGCATTCTCTCTTCACTTTTCAATTAAGTCTAAGCTCTTCCATAACAACCCATCATTGTTGCTCGAAGTAAAAAAACTCGTTCTCAATGTTGGGAATCTAGTCTCCAGAGGAATAACAGCCTCAGCTCCATAAGTCATTGAAAAAGCTGTCTCCCCTGTTGGTCTACGAAGTGTAGTCCGATATGTTCAATGAATATGTGGCAACTCTTCTACCCATTTTCCCTTTGCATCATCCAGTCTCTTCTTGATTCCATTCACTATGACCTTATTGACAGTCTCGGCCTGTCCATTCCCTTATGGATAGGCCAAGGTGGAGTATCTATTTGTAATGCCCAGATCACAGCAATACCTCTTGAAGGCTTTGCTATCAGTCTGAAGACCCTTCTTTGAGATGAGTGTACAAGGAATTCCAAACCAAGTAACAATGTTTTTCCAGATAAATCTTTTGCCATCCATATCCCTAATATTTGTTAGTGGTTTAGCTTCCACCCATTTGGTAAAGTAATCCATGTCGACCAATTATCATCTCTTATTCCCTGCTACCTTAGGGAAAGGCCCTACAATATCCAAGCCCTATTGAGCAAAAGGCCAAGGGCTGGACAGAGGATTAAGGACACCACCTGGTTGATGAATGTTTGGGGCAAATCTCCAGCATTGATCGCATTTTTTCACATACTTTTATGCTACCCTTTATAGATTTGGCCACCAATATCCCTGAGTGAAGGCCCTATGAGACAAGGATCTGCCCCCTATGTGGCTTCCACAAATCCCTTCATGTAACTCTTCTAGGAGTTGTTCCTCCGCCTCTGGGAGTATGCATAGCAAATATAGTCCAGAAAAGGAGCTCTTCTATAACTTTTGGTCCTCAGACAGCCAAAACTGAGGAGCCTTTCTTCGTACTTTGTCAGCCGCGAGCTTCCACTTGAGCAAGATATCTTCTTTAAGGAATAGTACAATAGGATCCATCTAACTAGGTCTCACTCTAACTTGATGAATATGGACCATCACTTTCTTCATCCCAATAGGCTTGCACCAGTCTTCAACAAGGGTAACCTGAGATAAGACCTGTGCAGAGGAGGTTACAAGAGCGGCCAAAGAATCAGCGTGTGTGTTTCCACTCCTAGGGACATGCAGCAAGTTGAAGGACTCAAACCTTAACTGTAAGTGCCTAACTGGAATTAAATATTCTTGCATTCTCACATCCCTGGCCTTTAACTCTCCTTTCACTTGGCCCACAACTAATCTTGAATCCAAAAATATCTCCATTGCTTTTCATCCCAATATCTGAACCATGGTTATCCCGACCAGCAGGGCCTTATAGTCATCCTCATTGTTTATGGTCAAGAAGCCCAATCTTAAGGATTCCTCAATAGTGATTTTTTCAAGTGAGATTAGAACTAGCCCGACTCCAGATCCTCTTTGATTCGCTGCATCATCAACATATACCCTCCAGGGAAAAGGTTCTTGCAGGGAGACGATGCCAATTGATTTTCCATCCTCATTCAGCTTTCTAACTTCTTCTTCCAATAAGGATTCAGCAAACTCGGCCACCAAATGAATGAGGACTTGACCCTTGATAAAGTTGCGAGGCATGTATTTGATATCAAAAACCCCTAGGATCGTACCCATCTTGGCAATCCTTCCTATGTAATCAGCACTCCGGAGCAGCAATCTAAGTGAAAGTTAAGTTAAAACAACAACCGTGTGGGATTGGAAGTAGTGGGGGAGCTTACGTGTAGCATGTACCGTTGCCAAAATGACCTTTTCCAATGGTAGGTAATGCACCTCAGCCTCATGCAGTGATTTGTTCACATAATAAATTGGCCTCTGCACAACACTATCAACTTGTACTAGCACCAAGCTCACCGCATGGGGAGCCACTACGATGTAAGCAAATAAAACCTCATCCACCTCAGATCTAGACATAATGGGTGGCTGAGAAAGGTATTCATTTAATTGCTGGAAGGTCAGGACACACTCCTCGGTCCATTCAAATCCCTTCCATTGGTTCAACAACTAGAAGAAAGGCCTACACCTGTCTGCTGACCGAGAAATGAATCGATTTAGAGCAGCAGTCATCCCTGTCAACTTCTAGACCTCTTTGAGATTCTGAGGTGGCTGTAAACTATTAATTACTTTAATCTGGTCAGGATTGACTTCAGTTCCACGGTGAGTAACAATGTACCCCAAGAATTTCCCTGAACCAAAACCAAAAGAACATTTAGAAGCATTAAGGTGCAGCTTGTGTTTCCTTAGTATTCCAAAAATATTTCTGAGGTCTTCAACGTGCTCGGATACCACCTTACTCTTCACCACCATATTATCAATATAAACTTCAATATTCTTGCCTAATTGTGGCTCAAACATCCTAGTCATCATCCTCTGATAGGTAAACCCTGCATTCTTTAATCTAAAGGGCATTACCTTGTAATGGTAATTTTCAGTGAGAGTGACAAAAGTAGTCTTTTCTTAATCACCCAGAGCCAGTGGTATTTGGTGGTATCCCTGAAAGGCATCCAAAAAGCTCATCTAAGAATAGCCTACAGTTGCATCCACTAGTTGATCAATCTGAGGCATGGGGAAAGGGTCCTTTGGACAAGCCTTGTTCAAATCTGTGAAGTCCACACAAACCTGCCACTTTCCATTCTTCTTCTTCACCACTATAGTATTGGCTATCCGTTCGGGGTAAAGTACCTCTTTAATAGTCTCGGCATGCTTAAGTTTGATTACCTCGTCCCTGACGGCATCAAAATGTTCTTTAGATGAACGCCGATGTGGTTGTTTTTTGGAAATGATGGACGGATTAACATTCAGATGATGGCAAAAGAAGTTCAGATCCACCCCAGGAGCTTCATAAGCATTCCATGCGAACACGTCAATGTTCCCCTTAAGAAATACTACCAGCTCCGACCTGACAAAAATTATCCGAATCACCACCTATAACAATTTTCTCTAACTCCTCACACTTTGCCCTTTCTAATGCCACATCTTCCAGCAACACCAGAGTCCTTGATTGCTATAAACCCCTATCAGCAGAGGCTGAGGACCCATCTTCAGGTTGATTCATGATTGCAACCACCGAGCACTGCCTAGCCACAAACTAGCTCCCAACCAACTCCTCAATTTGATCCCCGGACTGATATTTCACTTTTAAGTGAAGGGTAGAAGAAACAGCTCTCAGGGCGTGAAGCCAAGGTCTCGCTACAATGGCAGTATTGGGAGAGTAAGCATCAACTACAATAAAGTCCACCTCTGAACCTGCCTATATGGATAGCCTGATCTGGCCTCTTGTAATAACAACCTTCCCATCAAAACCCAGCAGAGGTGAGTCATAACTTGTCAAATCCTCAGGTTTCAAGATTAGTCTGTTGTACAAATCAGGGTAGATAATCTCAACCCCACTACCCTGATCCACCAACATTCTCTTAACATCATACCCTTCAATCCTGAGGGTGACCACTAGGGCAACATCATGTGACTATATGGTGCCAACCTTGTCCTCATCCGTGAAACTCAGCGCTGGTCGGATCTTTATCCTAACCCTCTTCCACTCAGAGTTGGAGTCCTCAGTAGGTGGCCGAGCTACGGACATCACCTTGGAGGGGTGAGAACCAGTCCTCCCTGAAGCAGCAAGGATAACATTAATTGTGCCTAAAGGGGCTCTTAAAGAAGTATCTCCGCGAGGGCTTAATCTTGACTGGCCCCCATGCCCATTGGGCTGATGTAAAGATTGCTTTAACCTCCCCTCTGTAACCAACTGATCCAGATGATTCCACAAGGTTCTGCAATCTTCTGTGATGTGCCCTATCTCTTAGTGGTATTGGAAATGAAGGCTTTGATTGCGCTTCATAGGATCTCCCCCCATCTTATTTGGCCATTTAAAGTATGACTCATTCTTGATTTTTTCTAAAACTTGATGCATTGGTTCTCGGAAGACCATGTTGACCACCTGAGTAACAGTAGGTCCAGATTGCCCAACAAAATCTCTACGGGACTGATTATTGTTGTACCTATCCGACCTAAAATCCCTCCTCTCTTGAGAGGGATAACCTTAGCCTTCCCTTTCCCTTGCTACTGGTCTTCTTCGTCCTGTTTATATTCGTCAATACGGTTTATGAGCCAACACACACTCCTTACGGGTTTCTTGGTCAATGACTTTCTCAAATCATGCTCGGTAGGTAGGCCGACCTTGAAAGTCCTTATGGCCACATCATCAAAGTCCCCATCAATTTCATTAAACATTTTCCAGTATTTGTCCGAATAGGTTTTCACGGTCTCTCCTTCTCACATGGCCATAAACAATAAGGAATCTAAGGGCAGAGGAACCCTACTGCACGTAATAAAGTGAGATTCAAATGCCTGAGTGAGTTCCTTAAAGGAATCAATGGATCTTGCTCCCAAGCCATCAAACCACCTCATGGCCACGGGCCCTAAATTGGAGGGGAATACCTTGCACATCAAGGCCTCATTCTTAGAGTGCACAGCCATTCTCTGGTTGAAGTGGCTCACATGCTCTACAAGGTCTGTTCGACCATTGTACATGGTGAACGTTGCCTGAGTGAACCACCGAAGAAGTCTCCCGCCCTCAATTCAACGCATGAAAGGTGAACGGGAAATTTGGTTAAGCACTTTGCTCATTGCATCATCTCCCAAGCCTTTGGAAGATGAGCTCTTGTTTTTGCATTCATGGTGGTCCTCCTCATCATACAAGAAGGATTTACTAGGAAGAGTCCTTGATCTGGGTCTGTAACTATCATCTCCACCATCAGAAGAAACGCCAAAGTTTGAAGGAGTCATTCTCCGTCGTTTGCGACGCAATCTCCTTTGCAAATGATCAATCTCCAGTTGCACGGCTCTGGTATTCTCCTCATGAGAAAGGTGGCTCCCGTTTCGAGGCTGGCTTCTGCTAGTATAGGTGGTATGCACACTAATCTCTTAGTCCCTTCTCCACTCAAGATTAACAAAATGGTCCTGACGTTGGGACCCCACAGATTCCTCCCAATGTGGAACTAAACCTACCATACTTGAATGTTACACTCACTAAAGCACCAAAATTTCCCATAAACAACGCCAATTGTAAGGACTGAATTTGAGTCCTAAGCCCAAAATTTAAAAGGATCTAGGCCCAAAGAGCACAATACAATGAATTTGTAGAGAGTGAGTTGGAAAACTAGGCTCTAATGAGTTGGATCATGATTGTAGTAGATCCAAAATGAGAATGAAGTAGAAATAGACTAGTTTTATCTAAGAAAATCGTCCTCAGTACAGTCTGAGAAGATCAGTTCTTGTATATAATTCTTGAAGTTGATTACAAGTACAGTTCTTATTGCTACAATATTTCTCTTTTAATTTTCCGATCTCTCTCTCAAGGTCTCCCTTCTATTTTATACTATCTCTTTCCTTTCATCTCTACCCTCCACGTGTAGATTAGATTGTTGGTGTTGATCCTTATCACATCAGCACCTTCCTGAAGTCTCTAGGGAGTAGTTGTAAGTCTGAAAACTACTGTTCAAGTATCACTTCCTTATTAATGCAGCCAGAGAGTTAGCTGCAGAGCATTCAATGTAGTGGTAGTAGCTTTTCCCCTAAATATTTCACAGCTCCCATTTCTCCTGTACGTTCACAATACATATCCTTATCAATAGAACTTTTTGGAATGTCACTCTAGATGACAGAACACACTTTTTGACCTTTGTTTTGTTTCGCCGAGGGGATACCCCTCCTCGACTTACCTTCCTCAGCCTTCTCATTCGTAGCTTGCTCATGGAGTCTTGAGTCTTACATCTTCATTACTATTTATCTATCCTCGGACCACAAAGTGTCTTTAGATAAGGCCCAAGGCCCAACATATATTATTGGGCCCTTTATCCCTACAATATGTATAAAAGGTAAATTCATTATAAATTTTGAATATATTCAACTAATACGTAATTTATCATCACTTATGTAATAATGTTGACAAACTAACTAAATAAATGAAACTAGCATGCATTTACAAAATACATATTCAAATTGATTAAACTCAGAAGTGATAATACATTACAAATGACTCAAAATATTAAATTTTTTTAATCATATTCATCATCTTGCCTAATTAACTTCATTTAAGTCAATGTTATCATCATGTTCATCATTTTACAAACTTATTTCTTCATTGAAATTTTCTTCATCAGCATCAACATTTACAATCTCCTCTTGTTCATTTATTTTAATAATTTAAATAAATAAATAAAATATATATCTATATATGTTTCTTCTTGACATTCTAGTTTCTTGGACTTATAAGAATAATGATAAAAATAAAAAATAATTATATTATCAATTAATACAATATTCATAGAATCATAGTATAGAAAAAAAATTTGTAAATAAGAAAGTGTGTGGTCCAAATTTTGTAAGAGAAAGGGGGGGAAAACAAAGACTTATGGACTTGTTATTTTATTAGATTAAATTAAGTATCTAGTAATTTTGAATCCAAAACAAGTATAACAACTTGTTAGATTTAAATAAAAGTGCAAATTGTAACCCAAAATAAATAAATAAAACGCACTTTAAAGCTTATGTTTATATATCATATGAAACGTACAATATTACGGTATAATACGATTCATATGATACGCACAATGTATCATATGATTCATGAGCACTTCTTATACACCCTTATTATACGAAACTTCACATGATACCTATCGCGTACCATACAATACTGACAACTATGCCTAGAGGTACATTAATGAATAGAAATACCAAAATGTTAGTGTAGACACAAGAATGCAGATGAATATGATTAGTGTTAGTGATTTGGTTAATCTAAGGATCTCAATTTGAAATTGACTAGTTTTAATTCAAGAGTTGTGTGATTGTTTGGGATATGATTAGGTAGGCTTCGTTTGGATGTCATATGTACAAGATATATTCTTATTAATTATGTTATTTTTGTGCTCATTGAAACCTAAACTACAATTATCAAATTTTGGAATGAATTTGTAGACATGGCAAAACAAGTCAGAATTTTCAGACTTGACTTGAAAAATACCCAACCCGAACCTAATTTTTTTGGCTCGAAGCAAAAACAAGTTGACTCGTGACCCAACTCATGTTTTTTTCGAGTCAACCCGACTTGACCCCCAACCCGACCCATGACCCGAACAATTAAAAAAAAATTGGTAAAAAAATAAAATAAAATTAAGAAAATATTGGTTTAATTGTTTGTTATGAGTTTTAGGGAAACAATTGAGACATTTACATAAATGCATGCACAACGGTCATCCGTTGTGCCTTAATTGAGATTATCATTACCCATTAAATGCAACGGTCAGGAGAAAAATGCTTGACCCAGCATTTAACGAGCATAATTGCACCAACCTAAAGAAAGCTATAAAAGGTGAACCCAGCACTAAGGTACGACACATGTAAAATTACTAGAGAGAAAGAATTGTGAGAAAGTTTATTCTGGGAGTATGTAATTTGACTTAAGCATTAGAGTATTCTCAGCTGGCCTCACATCGGTGAAGACATTCCTCTGCTTTCTTCTTGTCTTGACAATAGGTCCCGGAGATCATCCATTACACTGATGAGGAACATACTGACGAGGTACATTTTCAACTTCATCAGTTTGGCACCGTCTGTGGGAAACGCAGTGAGTTAACCCTTACTCAAACCATCGTGCTCCTACCGATAAAGTTCCTGTCTCGAGATGGACAACGAAGCGGCAGTGCCTCCAAATCTTGTGGTGATGGCTCAACAAATCCAGGCCTTAATAGCAAATGTGCAAGAGTTAATAAGGCAAAATGAAGAGCTGAAACGACAAGCCCCTCCAAAGGGCAGCAACACTTCGCATCATTGGCAGAGTCGTAGCAGGCGTGATAAGGAAGCCAACAGCCCTAGGAATAGCAAAGGAAAAGATACAACAGAATACACTGGGCAGTCTACACCTGGCAATAACTGTTTGATGCAAAATCTACGGAAGGAGCTTGAGGAAGTGAAGAATGCCATGAAGGGAAAGACAGCAATGAACTTGGATGGCATGCTTAAACGGACAGATTCGCCTTTCACACCCAGTGTCTTGGAGTGCCCCTTGCCTCCAAAATTCCGTCTGTCGTAACTAGAGTTCTATGATGGGACGAAAGATCCCCTCGACCATATAGAGGCCTTCAAGACCATTTTAAACCTGCAATAAACCCCAAACGAGGTTATTTACAGAGCATTCGCTACCACCCTCAGAGGGGCTGCAAGGGTTTGGTTTAGTAAGTTGCCAGCGTCTTCCATTACGAATTTCGAGCAACTCAGTGACTCATTCGATAACCATTTCATTGGAGGATAGCATCACAAAAGGCCAACCTCTTACTTGTTATCAGTAAGGCAGCAGGAAGGGGAGAGCTTAAACGATTATGTGAAGCGGTTCAATAAGGCAGTATTGGAGATCGATGAAGTTGATGATCAAGTCATCATGATGACCTTCCAGGCAGGACTCACTAATCTCAACCTCATATTTTCATTAGGAAAAACACCACCAACCTCATTATGATGGATCTACTGTTCAAAGCCCAGAAGTATATGAATAGGGAGGATGCCCATACGACCAAAGGTTTAATGGGAAAACGGAAGAAGGAAGAGACCGGCGAGTCCCATGGAAAGAAGAAGGATTGCAAGGATTCATACTCAGAGGCCAAATCTAGCAAGAGTAGCCCTGACACCCCAAAGAAAAAGATGAATTTCACCACGTTGGTTATGTTTGCGGACAAAATCCTCATACAGATAAAGGATGAACCAGGGCTGAAGTGGCCCAAGCCATTGAGTACGTCCTCAAGGAAGCGTGACCCGAAGAAGTACTCTCGTTTCCATAAAGATCACGGCCATTATACTGACGAGTGTCGCGATTTGAAGGAGCAGATAAAAGAGCTAATCTAACTAGGAAAGCTTCAAAAGTTCATCATGAGGGATCACCAACCTTGGTTAAGGGCTGACTACAAAACCCATGATGATGCCAAGGATGAACGAGACCTTCCAAAGCAAGTCGTAAGGGAGATACGAACGATAGCAGGAAGGCCCATATCAAGAGGGTCATACAAGTCTTTGAAGAAGATGTATTACAGGTAGGTCAATAGTGTCCATATGAAACATCCATCCCCAAAGTACCGACGGTCAGAGAATGGCAACATCACATTTTCTGAACGACATGTAAGTGGGATAGAGCAACCCCAAGACAACCCACTTGTCATCACGTTGGGAATAGAAGGATTTGCCATAAGGAGAGCGTTGATAATGGAAGCTCGGCAGAGATAATGTATATGACGGCCTATCAGCAATTGAGATTGGATCCTAAGAGGCTCAGGTCCTTTAATTCTCCACTAGTCAATTTCAGCAGAGATAAAATTTACCTAAGGGGAATCGTCATGTTATCCGTTACAGCTGGAACACACCCAGCACAAGTGACAATTCAAGTAGATTTCTTGGTCATCGATTGTGCATCGTCCTATAATGTCATCTTGGGACGACCTACTATGAATGGGCTTAAGGCTATAACGTCAACTTACTGCTTGAAAATGAAGTTTCCAACTCCAAACAGGGTAGGCCAAATATGTAAAGATCAGCTATTGGCCAGGGAATGTTATCAAGCTATCCTGGCTTCAAGTGAGAACCACACATGGGTGGTGGAGGAGGAACCAAAGGAGTCATCCCAAGAGCTGGAGGAAGTGAACCTAGTAGACGGGGACACGACGAAAGTGACAAAGGCGAGGACAGGGCTCAGCACCATCTTGAAAAGTAGGATTGTGGAGTTCCTTAAGCAAAATCTAGACATCTTTGCATGGACTTACAAAGACATGCCAGGGATAGACAATGAGGTCATGGAGCATAAGCTGAATGTCGACCCTACAAGAAGCCCGTCCAGCAGAAAGGACAAGTTTTTGCCCCAGAATGGAACAAAGTAGTTATGGAAGAAGTAGAGAAGCTTTTGACAGCTGGATTCATCCGGGAAGTCTATTATCTCGAGTGGTTAGCCAACATCGTCATGGTCAAAAAGTCCAATGGGAAATGGCGCATGTGTGTGGATTTTACAAATCTCAACTGAGCCTACCCTAAGGATAGTTTTTCGCTCCCTAGGATCGATCAGTTGGTGGACTCAACAGCCGGCCATAAGTTGTCCACTTGCATGGATGCATTTTCAGGCTATAACCAGATCCGCATGAACAAGAAGGGCCAAGAGAAAGCTGCATTTATTACCAGTCAATGGTTATATTGCTATAGGGCTATGCCTTTCGGCCAGAAAAATGCAAGACCCACTTACTAGAGGTTAGTAAACCAGAAGTTCAGCAGACAGATTGGAAGGGACATGGAGGTCTATGTAGACGACACGCTTGTGAAGAGCAAAAAAGCAGAGCAACATCTGGACGACCTCAGGGAGACTTTCGACATATTAAGGAAGTATCAAATGAGGTTGAACCCAGCTAAGTGTGTATTCGAGGTATCTTCTGGCAAGTTCTTGGGGTTCATGGTCTCGCAAAGGGGTATAGAGGCTAACCTAGAGAAAGCCAAAGCTATATTGGATATGACGTCCCCGAGGAGTGTGAAAGAAGTTCAGAGACTGATGAGGTGCATAGCAGCCTTGAACAAGTTTATGTCCAGAGCGACAGACAAGTGCCTCCCATTCTTTAAGACGTTGAAGCAGGCTTTCCTGTACTTGGCCGTCTCTCAAATAGTAGTAAGCTCGGCACTCATCAAAGAAGAAATCCAGGTTCAAAGGCCAGTTTACTACATAAGCCAAGCTTTCCAAGAGGCAGAAGCAAGATACCTAAGGATAGAAAAGTTAGTCTTTGCCTTGATCGTTGCATCAAGGAATCTCTGCCCTTACTTCCAAGCACACACGATACTGGTGATGATGGACCAACCATTGAGAAAGGCCATGGGCAGGCCAGACGCAGTAGGAAGAATGGTTCAATGAGCAGTAGAATTGAGCTAGTTCGATGTTGATTACAGGCCTAGGACAGCAATCAAGGCCTAAGCGCTGGCAGATTTTTTCGCTGAATTCACTACAGCCAAGGAAGATCCAGAATCAGGGTACTGGACGATGTACACAAACAGCTCAGCGGCATCTGGCATAGGTGGAGTAGGTGTGATTCTCTTTTCCCTTGAAAAAGACATCCTCAAGTATGGGGTAAAACTCCAATTCCCAGCGATGAATAATGAAACAGAATAAGAAGCCGTCTTGACGGGCTTACGGGTGGCAAAGGCTCTGGGAGTGAGAAACCTAAAGTTGAAGTCTGATTCAAAACTCGTGACCGGACAAATGAATAGTGAATACGAGGCTTAGGAGGACAGAATGAAGAGGTACTTAGCGCTGACTAGTCAGTTAATTTCTAACTTTGATGATGTCGAGATAACCCAGGTACCTCGAGAAGAAAATTCTGAAGCAGACGAGGTTGCCAGACTATCCTCGTCAGAGACCAGTAAGAGACGACTTGATTTGTTAGTGGAGGTGCGGTATCTCCCAAGCATCGAAGGACTTGAAGTGAGCTATGTACTATTAGGAAAAAGCTGGATGGATCCAATAGTCACTTGCATTAGGGATGGCAGTCTTTCATCAGACCCAGCCGAAACTTGAAAAGTCAAGATCAGGTCGTCCAGGTTTACAATCTTGAATGACGAGCTGTACAAAAGGGGATTCTCTCAGCCCTACTTGAAGTGCCTTGGCCCAGGAGATGCTGAATATGTTCTAAAGGAGATCCATGAAAGAGTGTGCGGGAATCATTTTGGACCACGCTCACTCGTCGGTCTAGTTATACGCGCAGGGTACTCTTGGTCAACAATGCAGAAGGATGCAGCTCAGGTCTTCCAGAAGTGCAACAAATGCCAACGATTTCGAAATGTGCAGCATATCCCAACAGAGCATTTGACAAGCATAACTTCACCCTGGCCATTCTCCACGTGGGGAATCGACATAATTGGCCCCCTACCTCGTGCTAAGAAACATGTAAAGTTTTTGGTCATTGCTATTGATTATTTTACGAAGTGGGTGGAAGCAGAACCTCTTACAGTCATAACAGAGGCGAAGATAGAGCACTTCATGTGGAAGAATCTTGTTTGCCGGTTTGGAATCCCTCGCATCATCATCTCTAACAATGGGTGATAGTTTGACAACAGAAAATTCAGAGATTTCTGCAGAGAATTGGGGATAAAGAACCATTACTCTTCACCCAGTCACCCACAGGCCAATGGCTAGATAGAAGTTACAAATCAGACTTTGCTCAAACTAATCAAAACTCGACTTATGGTGAAAAAGAGGGCATGGCCTGACGATCTCCCAGGAGTTTTGTAGGCCTACAGAACAATGGTAAGAACCCTGACGGGCGAGACTGCTTTCAAGATGACTTTTGGAACAGAAGCAGTGGTCTCTATGGAGATTGGAGTATCAAGCATTAGGAAGGCGTGGTATGACGAGCAAAGTAATGATGAAGGTCTCAAGTTAGCCTTGGATTGTTTACCTGAAGTTAGAGATGATGCTGTGCAGAGAATAGCCTTATATTAGGAAAGGATGGCGAGGTATTACAACCAGAGGGTCAAGTTGAAGCGATTCAACCCAGGAGACATGGTCCTGCGGAAGGTTTCACAATCCACCAAGGATCCAAATGACGAAAAACTAGGCCCCAACTGGGAAGGCCCATACAAGGCCGTCCATTACTCAAGAAGGGGTAGTTACTACTTGGTAGACACAGAAGGAAAGCCTTTACCTCGTCCATGGAATGTTGAAAATATTAGGAAGTACTGCCAGTAAAAGAGCAAAGCTTCAGCCCTAATAAGTTCCAAGATTTGGAAAACCTCGTTTATCCACTCACAGATAAGCGAGACATCAATTTTCATTACGTATTTGTACTTTCATTATGCATATATTTCATTTCCTTCCAATATTTTATCTTTAGCACTTGTTGTGTTTCCTTGTAACTCCATTTTTATAAGCGAGGATGAATAAAACAGGCCAAGCATCTACAGAATCATTTCCTTTCAAATGATCGAAACAGTAATATTTCGCGGAAGGACTCCCAAATGTTAAGGATAGAAATTCCCGTCAATGTGAATGACAAGGATAAAAACTCTAAGTTTAAATCACAAGAGTAAAAATTCCCATCAATATGAATGACGAGATTAAAATCCAATTTAAGTGATAAAAACTCTAAGTTCAAATCACAAGGATAAAAAATCCTGTCAATGAGAATGATGAGATTAAAGTCCAGTGAAAGTGGTAAAGCTCTAAGTTTGAATCACAGGGATGAGAAATCCCGTCAATATGAATGACGAGATTTAAACCCAACCTAAGTTATAAAACCTCAAAGTCCAGATCACAAGGGTAAAAAAAAATCCCGCCAACACGATTGGCAAGGTTAAATTCTGACTTAAGCAATAAAAGCTATGCGTGTGAATCACAAGGGCAAATACTCCATCAACACAAACAAGAATCAGAGCAATGGGGGCAAACATAATCTATGAAAAACCGTAGGAACATCATCTACAGAAGAACTCAGGTTATAATTCTAAGCACAAAAGTCATAAGCAGTTTGTAAGACGGCCCTTAAACCGAGGGGAAGCCCATCATTTCAGAAAAGTTGAAAACCTCAAAGACAAGGAGGCAGCTTTTCGTCATTAAAAATATAAAACCCTAAAACAAAGGAGTAACTATTGTTTTCCAAATAAAATAAAAAAAGGAAAAAGAAAAAAGAAGGAAACGATGATAAATTAAGAAGGAAGGGCGGAGGATTCATCCATGTTTTTGCCATCAGTTGCTTTATCTTTTTTTGGAACACCAGACTCATCCCTCTCTGGTTCCTTAGACTCGTCCTCAAGAATCTCGGTATCAATCTTCTCAAAATCTAAGTTGGAAAAGTCTATCGCCGTGCTGTGGTGCTTCATCGTCAATCTACGCAAGAGCTCAAACCCCCTGAAGTACTGTATGAACTGGAGGTCTGAAAATTCTTCTAACCCTTTGAACTTTTTGATGACCTAGGCCCTTTCCTCGTCAGTCTTCAAGAGAGCCGCCAGAATCTCTTCGTCTTTCTGGACGACCAAAGCCTTCTCCACACGAAGGGCTTCTATCAGCTACTTTATCTTCTGGTTCGCCTTGTTCTTCTTGTTCATAGTAGTGATTAAGTCCTTCTTCAATTGAGGGCATTCAATCTCCACAGATTCTGCCTTTGATGTGGCCACCATGACCTTCTCCTCTGTATTCAGATAGTCTGTGGTAATGTGCAGTGATTCCCCAAGGACCTGATTGGAGTAAACAGAAAAAACAAAAGTTACACTCGTGTACAAGACAAAATCCAAAAGCGACACTAGAAGAGCAGAATTGCTTACCTACACTAATTTGTGTATATGTCGACTAACGAGCTTGTAAGAAGGAATAGACGACAAGCCCTTCAGCTTGTCAATGGTAATAACATTGTGCGCATGACCCAAGGCAGTAGCAGGGTCGTCCCACACACTCATCCCAATCTTGCTCTTCCCTTTTGAGCGAGTGAGTGGGGGAGTTACCATAGTTACCTCTAGTGAGGGGGTTGGAGAAGGAGGAGCTACATTAACAGTCGGAGAAGGGGCAGCATCAACCTTTTCATCAACAAATTTCCTTTTCTTCAAATCAGATGTCAACTTGGCCAGAGGTTCGTTCTTTAAGTCCTTAATACCAGCATACTTATCCTTGCTATATCTAGTTGTCATTTATGTTTTTTTTTTTCAAAAAAAAAAAAGAAGAACAGATAGAGGGCAACCAAGGCCAAACAAGTAACAGACGGAGTTAGAAAAAAGTGATGAAGTTAGCAAGAGCAATGACTAAGTTAAGGAAAGCAACGAAAGGTTAAGGACAGACAAGATCTTACTCTTTTCCTCTCGACGAATCTTCTCCAACACGTATCACGAAGGTTCCGGACCTAAGCAGCAGGCATATAACTATCGAGGATCAACAAAATCGTCAAAGTCGTCCACTTCGCGAGCGTAAGCAAGCGCAGTGTGAACATGATGATGGTACTGGTCTTCTAAGTCAGGTTGATCAAGCGTTGCAGCAGATCAGAAAAAGAGATTCATCAGACGAAGAACACAAACAAAGAAAAGAAGCAAGGAAAAATGACGGAGATATGCACCAAGGGCTGGGACTTCCCATTTCGTAGTAATCTAGGGACTTCTCCCCAGAAGTCATCAGACAGAGTTTCCCAACCCTTATGTGAGACAAAGAAATACCATGATTTCCAATCATGGAAAGAAGAGGCAAATCCCGTAACTACCCTAGACTTCCTATCCCACGGTAGGAGTTCAAAATAGCCATAGTGGGTCGAAGCTTTTAAACAGTACAAATACAAAAACTCATTTAGGGTAATCATTTCCCCTTCACAGGTATACAACCAAATAAACATACAACTAATGATCGTCCTCCAAGTATTGGGGATAAGTTGACTTGGAGCGATTTGAAACTCGTCCAACATTTGCATGATGAAGGGATGAACAGGAAAACAGAGACCGCATAGGAAGTCGGCCTCATTAAAACACACTTCCCCGTAAGTGAAATTACAAGCCTTTTCACCCAGACAGGGCAATTTGACAGAAGTTCCTTTAAGGAACTGGAACCTCTTCCTGTAACCCTTCAAATGGCTTTCTTTGAGGGAACAAGGCTCGCAAAAGGCATGCAAAGGCAGTGAGGTTGAGGTTGAAGGCAATTTGGAGATCACAGTATCAACAACTTGGTTTAAAGACTCAAGATTAGAAGACAAACCGGTCTCCAACTCACTGGACTTGACATCATCTACCCTATACTCGACAGGGTCCATCTTTAAGTAATACCTAACTAAAGATTGATGGATTAGGGGATAGAGGGTGGACAAAATAGGCCTAATAGTAGAACTACGAGACACAAACAGACCTAACTGGGGACGCCGACCAGAAGAGTGCTCAAGGAAGACTCCACCTAGAAAAGAAAAAAAAGAGGGGCACTCTTGACTGAGATGCTCAAAACCAACCATTAAAATGAAAAGTGAAGAAACCTTACTAGAGATTTTGAAGATGAAGATCACTTGGTGCTTCAAAATCCAGGCAAAATAGGGCAAAGGTAGGGGAACGGTTTTCTCTAAAAAGGAAAACCCAACATTAAAGTGCACCAAAACCGATGTAACTTCGCACGCACCCCCAATCGAGAACCAACACGTGCCCCTTTCCAGAAGGAGCTGTCGCTTCACATTTAACCAAAATGATGGATTTCAGAAATTGTAGAAAACTGGATCGTCGTGTCCAATCACATTCCTAAGATCGTCCAAACTCATGACGACCACAGAATGGGAGGGCAACTGACGAACATCCATGATAGGTCGTCTGTAAGAGGGACGATCACAACTGCGTCCTTTGTACAGATGAACGTAGGGGCAAGACCCCATTGACATGATCAAAGGCATGCGTGCACACATTGATGCCTTAGATAAATGCAAACTGGGCAGCTGGCAATCCATGACTATGTCAAGACAATTACAAAAGCAGTAACAACATAATGATCATCCGTTGTGCCTTAACTGAGACTATCATTACCCATTAAATGCAACAATCAGGAGAAATATGCTCGACCTAGCATTTAACGAACATAATTGCACCAACCTGAAGAAAGCTATAAAAGGTGAACCCAACGCTGAGGTACGACACATGTAAAATTACTAGAGAGAAAGAACTGTGAGAGAGTTTATTCTGGGAGTATGTAATCTGACTTAAGCATCAGAGTATTCTCAGCTGGCCTCACGCAAGCAAAGACATTCCTTTGCTTTCTTCTTGTCTTGACAATAGGTCCCGAAGATTGTCCATTGCACTGACGAGGTACATTTTTGACTTCATCATCCATGACACAGAAAATTTTTTAATCTGGGACTTGAATTCATTTTCTACCATTTGTTGAAAAGTGAGAAAAGCACTGAGAAAATCATGAAACATTAATTTACCCAAAGTATGTGATCTGAGGCACCAAGCATGACTAAGGTTCTGTTTAATACTTAGTAAAATGACATGAAGAATTAATTTACCCAAAGTACGTGGTCCGAGGGACCAGGCACAACTAAGATTCTGTTTCACTCTTAGGAAAGTGTCATGAAGTATTAATTTACTCAATGTATGTGGTCCGAGAGACCAGGCATAACTAAGGTTCTGTTTAATACTTAGAAAAATGTCATGAAGTATTAATTTACCCAAAGTATGTGGTCCGAGGAACCAGGCACAACTAAGATTCTGTTTAACACTTAGAAAAATGACAAGAAGTATTAATTTACCTAAAGTATGTGGTTCGAGGAACCAAGCATCACTGAGGTTTTGTTTAACACTTAGAAAGATGTCATAAAATATTAATTTACAAAAAGCATGTGGTCCGAGGAACTAGGCATGGCTAAGGTTCTATTTAACACTTAGAAAGATGACTGAAAATATCAATTTACCCAAGGTATATGATCCGAGAAGCCAGGTATGACCAAGGTTTTGTCTGATATTCAAATAAATAACAGGATGTATAATGCATAATGTAATAAACCTAAATATGGCAGAGAAAAATTTCATCAATAGTAATACCTTCTCAAGTTGTTTACATTCCAGGGACGTGGTACAACATTTTCATCTAAATTTTCAAGATAATATGCACCTATTCTAGCAACTAAGGTGATCTGATATGGTCCTTCCCATTTGGGCCCTAACTTTCCCTATGTTGGACTCTTTACAGTGCCCAAAACCTTTCTTAAAACCAAGTCTCCAGGTGCTAATGGCCTTAGCCTCAAGTTGGCATCATACCCTTGCTTGAGCTTATGTTGATAATATGTCGTTTGCACCACAGCATTTTCACTTCGCTTTTCAATTAAGTCTAAGCTCTTCCATAACAACCCATCATTGTTGCTCGGAGTAAAAAAACTTGTTCTCAATGTTGGGAATCCATCTCCATAGAAATAATAGCCTCAGCTCCATAAGTCATTGAAAAGGGTGTCTCCCCTGTTGACCTACGAAGTGTAGTCCGATATGTTCAAAGAATGTGTGGCAACTCTTCTATCCATTTTCCCTTTGTATCATCAAATCTCTTATTGAGTCCATTCACTATGACCTTATTGACAGCCTTAGCTTGTCCATTCCCTTGTGGATAGGCCATGGTGGAGTATCTATTTGTAAAGCCCAGATCACAGCAATACCTCTTGAAGGCTTTGTTGTCAAACTGAAGACCGTTGTTTGAGATGAGTGTACAAGGGATTCCAAACCAAGTAACAATGTTTTTCAAGATAAATCTTTTGGCATCCATATCCCTGATATTTGTTAGTGGTTCAGCTTCCACCCATTTGGTAAAGTAATCCATGTCAACCAACAATCATCTCTTATTCCCTGCTACCTTAGGGAAAGCCCCTACAATATACAAGCCCTATTGAGCAAAAGGCCAAGTGCTGGACAGAGGATTAAGGACACCACCTGGTTGATGAATGTTTAGGGCAAATCTCTAGCATTGATCACATTTTTTCACATACTTTTGTGCTTCCCTTTACAGATTTGGCCACCAATATCCCTGAGTGAAGGCCCTGTGAGACAAGGATCTGCCCCCTGGACCTGACATCATCTACCCTATACTCGATAGGGTCCATCTCTAAGTAATACCTAACTAAAGATTAACGGATTAGGGGATAGAGGGTGAACAAAATGGGCCTAATAGCAGAACTACGAGACACAAATAGACCTAACCACGGACGCCGACCAGAAGAGTGCTCAAGGAAGACTCCCAACCTAGAAAAGAAAAAAGAGACCGAGGGGCACTCTTGACTGAGATGCTCAAAACCAAACATTAAAATGAAAAGTGAAGAACCCATACTAGAGATTTTGAAGATGAAGATCACTTGGCACTTCGAAATCTAGGGAAAATACAGCGAAGGTAAGGGAACAGTTTTCTCTAAAAAGAAAAACCTAAAATTAAAGTACGTCAAAACCGATGTAACTTTGCACGCACCCCCAATCGAGAACCAACACGTTCCCGTTTCCTGAAGGAGCAGTCGCTTCGCATTTAAACCAAAATGATGGATTTCAGAAATTGCAAAAAACTGGATCGTCGTATCCAATCACATTCCTAAGATTGTCCGAACTCATGACGACCACGAAATAGGAGGGCAACTGATAAACATCCATGATAGGTCGTTTGTAAGAGCGACGATCACAACTACGTCCTTTGTAGAGACGAACATAGGGGCCAGACCCCGTTGACACGATCAAAGGCATGCGTGCACACATTGATGCCACAGATAAATGCCAACTGGGCAGCTGGCAATCCATAACTACGTCAAGACAATTACATAAGCAATAAGGGCACAATGATCATCCGTTGTGCCTTAACTAAGACTATCATTACCCATTAAATGCAACGATCAGGAGAAAAATGCTTGACCCAGCATTTAACGAACATAATTGCACCAACCTGAAGAAAGCTATAAAAGGTGAACCCAACACTGAGGTACGACACATGTAAAATTACTAGAGAGAAAGAACTGTGAGAAATTTTATTTTGGGAGTATGTAATCTAACTTAAGCATCGGAGTATTCTCAGCTGGCCTCACGCTAGCAAAGACATTCCTTTGCTTTCTTCTTGTCTTGACAATAGGTCCCGAAGATTGTCCATTGCACTGACGAGGTACATTTTTGACTTCATCATCCATGACATAGAAAATTTTTTAATCTGGGACTTGAATTCATTTTCTACCATTTGTTGAAAAGTGAGAAAAGCACTGAGAAAATCATATTTATGCTTCAATGGGTACAATCATGTCGTCGACAAAAATAACATAATATTTGAAATGGAAAAACTTATATTCATACAAGCATTAAGGAAAATCTTAGTATAGGTTTTACCATTAAAATAAATCTGGACAAGAAATTGTCTGTCAAGAGTGAACATCCTTTGGATATATCACCCTTTATTTTCACATATGCATGAATAGTTTCTTTAGGACGATTTGAGATCTCTATCCAATGAAATGGCCCTTACAGACCTTTCGCACTTGAAAGTCTCTTGCATCACATGGGAGGATTACAGGCTAGTCAAAATCAAAAGAGAAATCCAACAAAAACAAAAATAAAAATACAGTCAATAATACGGCTTACATGATAGTCAAGTTAAAAGTAAAAGAAATAACAAGAAGGGGGAAAGGTAGCTCTGTACCAAATCCAATTACCCAAGGAAAGGGTTAAAGAGACTCGTGAAGTTTGGGTACTAATAAAATATTCTAAATCCAATTTCCAAACTACCCCCCATGGACGCTTACACACAATTCCTTTGCAAATGTCACTAAAAGTATGTCTCTTGCATCACATGGGAGAATTACAAGCTAGTCAAATTAAAAAAGAAACCAAGCAAAAAGAAAAGGAAAATACCGTTAATAACACGGCTTATATGATAGACAAGTTAAAAGTTAAAGAAATAAGAAGAAAAAGTAGCTCTGCACTACACCTAATTCAATTACCTAGGGAAAGGGTTAGAGAGACTTTGAACTTTGGGTCTTATTGTCAATATTCCTAATTCAATTTCCAAACTACCCCACATGGACCCTTACACACGCAATTCCTTTGCAAATGTCACTACTTGACTTGCTGCCATGGCCTCGCGAGTTCATTTGAATGTGGACTTTTTTTGCTCAAAGCTACAATAATGTATTTACACACTTTTTTTTTTTTTGGTTGCCAGATTGGATTTGCTAGTCTCTAAAGATTAGAAGATCACAGGGAATTTGTTTTATCAGAATTACCTCAAAATCTATTGCAAGGGTGATTGAAATTTTAAGTGATAGTGGCTAAGGAATAAAATTGGTAAAATCAATTTGATTCTAGGGAGGTTTTTTTTTTTTTTTTTTTTTTTTTTTTTAAAGAATAAGTATTTGCTATCATTTTGGGCCTGTTCAGATTAAGGGAAGGGGGGAGGGGAAGTCGATGGAAGTAGAGTAAAAACAAAAATGGCTGAAATTAAGTAGAAAAATTTTGGGCCAATTCTACTCTACTCCCCTCTCTCATCCTCAATCCAAACAAACCAATAGGATTTTAGAGGGTTTACCTATTTAGGACCAACTTGATGCAAAATACAGTCCAAAAGACTAACAATGAAAAAAAAAAAAAAAAAACAACAACAACAATGTTGCACAGGGATAGTTATGTCCAAAATGCTACTCATTTTTGTGTTCTCATTTTCTCTCCACATTTCTCCCTAATTTGGGGAGAATGTATTTTGGCAGGCCTAAGAATAAAATACTTGGGCTCCATTAGTTTCACTCCCCTTTTCTCTCCCAACAAAATAACACAAAAAGTGATTTTCTCTCTCCATTTTTCCATCATCTTCCAAATCTTCCCAACCAAATAGAGTATCAGAGTCTGAGACGAAAATCAAACCCTGAGTAAAGTTCATGGATGAAAACAATACTTTAACTAAAAAAATACTATTTGGAATGAGCACTCACACTTTAACAAAAGTTAGAATTAATAATTCGCTGTTAACTTAAATAAGTTAAACCTGTGTACATGGTGAGACAAAATGGCTAAGTCCTTAAAGACAAATGAATTACTTAGTAGGAAAAGAGAGTATCCAAGGTACCTCATTTTAGGAGCATCTTTCTAATCTACCCTTAGAATCCTTTAATAAAGACTCAGGGTGAGCTTTTCAAGTGTTGATTTCCCCTTGGCATGTGATCTGAGGAACCTGACATGTCCCAGGCTCTGTTCAATACTTAAACGGATAATATGAAGTATTAATTTCCCCAAAGTATGCGATCTGAGGCACCAAGCATGACTAAGGTTCTGTTTAATACTTAGTAAAATGACATAAAGAATTAATTTATCCAAAGTATATGGTCCGAGGGACCAGGCATTACTAAGGTTTTGTTTAACTCTTAGGAAAGTGTCATGAAGTATTAATTCACTCAAAGTATGTGGTCCGAGAGACACGGCATAACTAAGGTTCTGTTTAATACTTAGAAAAATGTCATGAAGTATTAATTTGCCCAAAGTATGTGGTCCGAGGAACCAGGCACAACTAAGATTCTGTTTAACAATTAGAAAAATGACAAGAAGTATTAATTTACCCAGAGTATGTGCTCCGAGGAACCAAGCATAACTGAGGTTCTGTTTAATACTTAGAAAGATGTCATAAAATATTAATTTACCCAAAGCATGTGGTCCGAGGAACCAGGCATGGCTAAGGTTTTGTTTAACACTTAGAAAGATGTCATAAAGTATTAATTTACCCAAAGCATGTGGTCTGAGGAACCAGGCATGGCTAAGGTTCTGTTTAACACATAGAAAGATGACTGAAAATATCAATTTACCCAAGGCATATGATCCGAGGAGCCAGGTATGACCAAGGTATTGTTTGATATTCAAATAAATAACAGGATGTATAACGCATAATGTAATAAACCTAAATATGGCAGAGAAAAATTTCATCAATAATAATACCTCCTCATGTTGTTTACATTCCAGGGACGTGGTACAACATTTTCATCTAAATTTTCAAGATAATATGCACCTATTCCAGCAACTAAAGTGATCCAATATGGTCCTTCCCATTTGGGCCCTAACTTTCCCTATGTTGGGCTCTTTACAGTACCCAAAGCCTTAGCCTCAAGTTGGCATCATACCCTACTTGAGCTTGTGTAGATAATATGTCATTTGGACCATGGCATTTTCTCATCGCTTTCCAATTAAGTCTAAGCTCTTCCATAACAGCCCATCATTGTTACTCGGAGTAAAAAAACTCGTTCTCAATGTTGGGAATCCAGTCTCCAGAGGAATAACAGCCTCAGCTCCATAAGTCATTGAAAAGGGTGTTTCCCCTTTTGACCTACGAAGTGTAGTCCGATATGTTCAAAGAATGTGTGGCAACTCTTCTACCCATTTTTCCTTTGCATCATCCAATCTCTTCTTGTGTCCATTCACTATGACCTTTTTGACAACCTCAGCCTGTCCATTCCCTTGTGGATAGGCCAGGGTGGAGTATCTATTTGTAATGCCCAGATCACAGCAATACCTCTTGAAGGCTTTGCTGTCAAACTGAAGACCGTTGTTTGAGATGAGTGTACAAGGGATTCCAAAACAAGTAACAATGTTTTTCCAGATAAATCTTTTGGCATCCATATCCCTGATATTTGTTAGTGGTTCAGCTTCCACCCATTTGGTAAAGTAATCCATGTCGACCAGCAATCATCTCTTATTCCCTGCTACCTTAGGGAAAGGCGCTACAATATCCAAGCCCTATTGAGCAAAAGGCCAAGGGCTGGACAGAGGATTAAGGACACCACCTGGTTAATGAATGTTTGGGGAAAATCTCTAGCATTGATCGCATTTTTTCACATACTTTTATGCTTCCCTTTATAGATTTGGCCACCAATATCCCTGATTGAAGGCCCTGTGAGACAATGATCTGCCCCCTGTGTTGCTTCCACAAATCCCTTCATGTAACTCTTCTAGGAGTAGTTCCTCTACCTCTGGGTGTATGCATAGCAAATATAGTCCAGAAAATGAGCTCTTGTATAACTTTTGGTCTTAAGACAGCCAAAACTAAGGAGCCTTTCTCCATACTTTGTCGGCCTCGGGCTTCCCCTAGAGCAAGATATCTTTTTTAAGGAATAGTACAATAGGATCCATCCAACTATGTCTCACTCTAACCTGATGAGTATGGACCATCACTTTCTTCTTCTCAATAGGCTCGCACCAGTCTTCAACAAGGGTAACCTAAGATAAGCCCTATGCCGAGGAGGTTACAAGAGCGGCCAAAGAATCAGCTTGTGTGTTTCCACTCCTAGGGACATGCAGCAAGTTGAGGGACTCAAACCTTGACTGTAAGTGCCTAACCTGATTTAAATATTCTTGCATTCTCACATCCCTGGCCTTTAACTCTCCTTTCACTTGGCCCACAACTAATCTTGAATCCAAAAATATCTCCACTGCTTTTCATCCCAATATGTGAACCATGGTTATCCCTACCAACAGGGCCTCATATTCATCCTCATTGTTTATGGTCGAGAAGCCCAATCTTAAGGATTCCTTAATAGTGATTTTTTCAAGAGAAATCAGAACTAGCCCCACTCCAGATCCTCTTTGATTCGCTGCATCATCAACATATACCCTTTAGGGAAAGGGTTTTTGCAGGGGGACCACGCCAATTGATTTTCCATCCTCGTTCGACTTTCCAACTTCTTCTTCCAATAAGGATTCAGCAAACTTGGACACCAAATCAGCGAGGACTTGACCCTTGATTAAGGTGCGAGGCATGTATTAGATATCAAAAGCCCCTAGGATCATACCTATCTTGGTAATCCTTCCTATGTAATCAGCACTCCGAAGTAGCAATCTAAGGGGAAGTTAGGTGAAAACAACAACCGTGTGGGATTGGAAGTAGTGGGGGAGCTTACGTGTAGCATGCACCACTGCCAAAATGACCTTCTCCAATGGTAGGTAATGCACCTTGGCCTCATGCAGTGATTTGTTCACATAATAAATTGGCCTCTGCACACCACTATCAACTTGTACTAGCACCAAGCTCACCACATGGGGAGCCACAGCGATGTAAGTAAACAAAACCTCATCCACCTCAGGTCTGACATCAACAATAGAAGAAAGGCCTACACCTGTCTGCTGACCGAGAAATGAATCGATTTAGAGCAGCAGTCATCCCTTTCAACTTCTAGACCTCTTTGGGATTCTAAGGTGGCTGCAAACTACTGATTGCTTTAATCTGGTCCGGATTGACTTCAATTCCACGGTGAGTAACCATGTACCCCAAGAATTTCCTTGAACCAAAACCAAAAGAACATTTAGAAGCATTAAGGTGCAGCTTGTTTTTCCTTAGTATTCCAAAATATTACTGAGGTCTTCAACGTGCTCGGATACCACCTTACTCTTCACCACCATATCATCAATATAAACTTCAATATTCTTGCCTAATTGTGGCTCAAACATCCAGGTCATCATCCTCTGATAGGTAAACCCTGCATTTTTCAATCCAAAGGGCATTACCTTGTAATGATAATTTCCAGTGAGAATGACAAAAGCAGTCTTTTCTTAATCTCCCAGAGCCAATGGTATTTGGTGGTATCCCTAGAAGGAATCCAAAAAGCTCATCTAAGAATAGCCTACAGTTGCATCCACTAGCTGATCAATCTGAGGCATAGGGAAAGGGTCCTTTGGACGGGCCTTGTTCAAATCTGTGAAGTCCACACAAACCCACCACTTTCCATTCTTCATCTTCACCACTACAGTATTGACTAGCCCATTCAGGGTAAAATACCTCTTTAATAGTCTCGGCATGCTTAATTTTGATTACCTCGTCCCTAACGGCATCATAATGTTCTTTAGATGAACGCTAATGTGGTTGTTTTCTGAGAATGATGGACGGATTAACATTCAGATGATGGTAGATGAAGTTCGGATCCACCCCAGGAGCTTCATAAGCATTCCATGCGAACATGTCAATGTTCCCCTTAAGAAATACTTCCAGCTCCTCCTTCTCCCAATGAGGCAACTAAGCTCTGACTTGAAAGAACTTATCCGAATCACCACCTATAACAATTTTCTCTAACTCCTCACACTTCGTCCCTTCTAATGCCACATCTACGGGCAACACCAAAGTCCTTAATTGCTATAAACCCCTATCAGTAGAGGCCGAGGACGCAGCTTCAACTTAATTCATGATTGCAACCACCAAGCACTGCCTAGCCACAAACTATCTCCCAACCAGCTCCTCAATTTGATCCCCAGACTGATATTTCACTTTTAAGTGAAGGGTAGAAGAAACAGATCCCAGGGCGTGAAGCCAAGGTCTCGCTACAATAGCAGTATTGGGAGAGAAAGCATCCACTACAATAAAGTCCACATCTGAACCTGCCTATATGGGTAGCCTGATCTGGCCTCTTGGAATAACAACCTTCCCATCAAAACCCAACAGAGGTGAGTCATAGCTTGTCAAATCCTTAGGTTTCAAGTTTATTTCATTGTACAACTCAGGGTACCTAATCTCAACCCCACTACCCTAATCCACCAACACTCTCTTAACATCATACCCTCCAATCCTGAGGGTGCCCACTAGGGCAACATAATGTGGCTATATGGTGCCAACCTTGTCCTCATCTGTGAAACTCAGCACTGGTCGGATCATTATCCTAACCCTCTTCGACTCATAGTTAAAGTCCTCTGTAGGTGGCCGAGCAATGGACATCACCCTAGAGGGGTGAGAACCAGTCTTTCCTGGAGTAGCGAGCATAACATTAATTGTGCCCAAAGGGGCTCTTGAAGAAGTATCTCCCCGAGGGCTAAATCTTGACTGGCCCTCATGCCTATTAGGCTGATGTGAAAATTGCTTTATGTAGAGAAGAGAGGAACCCACTTGAACATTTAGCATATGTAGAGAAGCTCACTAGTTGTGGCAAATGAAAATAATGATTTCGGATCAGTACATGAGAGAATGGATTCATCAAACACAACATGAGGAGACATAAATTCTCTTTGTAGGCAGATGAAGACACCAATAGCTTTTTGTGTGGGACTATAGCCAATGAAAATACATGGGTAAAACTTCAGTTCAAATTGTTCTTGGATTGATCACATAAATATGGGAAGCAACGACGCCTAAAAACCTTCAATGATGAATAATCTGGATGGCCCTTAGGAAGTTTAAAAAATCAAGTGTCTATCCCAAGTATAGAAGATGGTAGTTGGTTGATGAGAAATACAACAGTCAGGAAAAATTCAATCCAAAGATTCTTAGCCGACTAAGCATAAAACAACATTGTAAAGCCAGTTTCAACAATATGTTGATGTTTTTCCTTTTACGATCTCATTTTGTTGAGGTGAATGTGTTGTACAATGCTGCAAAGTTCCAAATAAGATAGAAAAGCCTGTGAGGAAAATTCACCACCTCCATTGATGAACATCCATGATAGGTCGTCTGTAAGAGCGACAATCACAACTGCGTCCTTTCTAGAGACGAACGTAAGGGCAAGACCCCGTCGACACAATCATGCATGCACACACTGATGGCACAGATAAATGCCAGTTGGGCAGCTAGCAATCCAAAGGGCAGCAACACTTCGCATCATTGGCAAAGTCGTAGCAAATATGATAAGGAAGCCAACAGCCCTAGGAATAGCAAGGGAAAGATACAACAGAGTACACTAGGCAGTCTACACCTGGCAATAACTGTTTCATGTAGAGTGTGCGGGAATCATTCTGGACCACGCTCACTCGTCGGTCAGGTTATACGCACAGGGTACTTTTGGTCAACAATGCAGAAGGATGCAGCTCAGGTCATCTAGAATTGCGACAAATGCCAACGATTTCGGAATGTGTAGCATGTCCCAACAAAGGATTTGACGAGCATAACTTCACCCTGGCCATTCTCCACGTGGGGAATCGACATAATAGGCCCCCTACCTCGTGCTATGAAACATGTAAAGTTTTTAGTCGTTGCTATTGATTATTTTCAAAGTGGGTGGAAGCAGAACCTCTTGCAGTCATAACAGAGGCGAAGATACAGCACTTCGTGTGGAAGAATCTTGTTTGCCAGTTTGGAATCCCTCGCATCATCGTCTCTGACAATGGGCGACAGTTTGACAACAAAAAATTCCGAGATTTCTGCAGAGAATTAGGGATAAAGAACCATTACTCTTCACCCAGTCACCCACAGGCCAATGGCCAGACAAAAGTTACAAATCGAACTTTACTCAAACTAATCAAAACCCGACTTGAGGGGGCAAAGAGGGCATGGCCTGATGAGCTCCTAAGAGTTTTGTAGGCTTACAGAACGACGGTAAGAACCCTGATGGCTGAGACACCTTTCAAGATGACTTTTGGAACAAAAGCAGTGGTCCCTATGGAGATTGGAGTATCAAGCATTAGGAAGGTGTGGTATGACGAGCAAAGTAATGACGAAGGTCTCAAGTTAGCCTTGGATTGTTTACTTGAAGTCAAAGATGATGCTGCGTAGAGAATGGCCCAATATTAGGAAAGGATGATGAGGTATTACAACCAAGAGGACAAGCTGAAGCGATTCAACCCAGGAGACATGGTCCTGCGGAAGGTTTCACAATCCATCAAGGATCAAAACGATGAAAAACTAGGCCCCAACTGGGAAGGCCCATACAAGGTTGTCCATTACTCAAGAAGGGGTAGCTACTACTTGGAAGACACAGAATGAAATCCTTTGCCTTGTCCACAGAATGTTGAAAATATTAAGAAGTACTATCAGTAAAGGAGCAAAGCCTCAGCCTTAATAACTTCCAGGATTTGGAAAACCTCGTTTATCCACACATAGATAAGCGAGACATCGATTTTCATTACGTATTTGTACTTTCATTATGCATATATTTCATTTCCTTCCATTATTTTATCTTTAGTACTTGTTGTGTTTCCTTGTAATTCCCTTTTTATAAGTGAGGATGATTAAAACAGGCCAAGCGTCTACAGAATCGTTTCCTTTCAAATGATCGAAACAGTAATATTTCAAGGAAGGGCTTCCCAAAGTTAAGGACAGAAATTCCCATCAATATGGATGACGAGGATAAAAACGCTAAGTTTAAATCACAAGGGTAAAAAATCCCGTCAATATGAATGACGGGATTAAAATCCAATTTACGTGATAAAAACTCTAAGTTCAAATCACAAGGATAAAAAATCCTGTCAATGAGAATGATGAGATTAGAGTCCAGTGAAAGTGGGAAAGCTCTAAGTTTGAATCACAGGGATGAGAAATCCCGTCAATATGAATGACGAGATTAAAACCCAACCTAAGTTATAAAACCTCAAAGTTTAGATCACAAGGGTAAAAAAAATCCCGTCAACACGATTGGCAAGGTTAAATTCTGACTTAAGCAATAAAAGCTACTCGTGTGAATCACAAGGGCAAATACTCCATCAACCCAAACAAGAATCAGAGCGATGGGGGCAAACATAATCTATGAAAAACCTTAGGAACATCATCAACAGAAGAATTTAGTAAGCAAGGTTATAATTCTAAGCACAAAAGTCATAAGCAGTTTGTAAGACGGCCCTAAAATCGAGGGGAAACCCGTCATTTCAAAAAAGTTGAAAACCTCAAAGACAAGGAGGCAGCTTTTCGTCATTAAAAATATAAAACCCCAAAACAAGGGGGTAACTATTGTTTTCCAAATAAAAGAAAAAAGAAAAAAGAAGGAAACGATGATAAATTGAGAAGGAGGGGCAGAGGATTCGTCCATGTTTTTGCCATTAGTTGCTTTATCTTTTTTTGGAACACCACACTCGTCCCTCTCTGGTTCCTTAGACTCGTCCTCAAGAATCTCGGTATCAATCTTCTCAAAATCTAAGTTGGAAAAGTCCACCGTCGTGCTGTGGTGCTTCATCGTCCATCTGTGCAAGAGCTCAAACCCCCAAAAGAACTGTATGAACTGGAGGTCTGAAAATTCTTCTGACCCTATGAACTTCTTGATGACCTTGGCCCTTTCCTCGTCAATCTACAAGAGAGCCGCCTGAATCTCTTCGTCTTTCTGGACGACCAAAGCCTTCTCCACATGAAGGGCATCTATCAGCTCCTTTATCTTCTGGTTCGCCTCGTTCTTCTCGTTTATAGTAGCAATTAAGTCCTTCTTCAATTGAGAGCATTCAACCTCCACAAATTCCACCTTCGATGTGGCCACCACGACCTTCTCCTCTGTATTCAGAGAGTCTGTGGTAATGCGCAATGATTCCCCAAGGACTTGATTAGAGTAAACAGAAAAAAGAAAAGTTACACTCGTGTACAAGACAAAATCCAAAAGCGACACTTGAAGAGCAGAATTTCTTACCTACACTAATTTGTGCATATGTCGACTAACGAGCTCATGAGAGGGAATAGACGACAAGCCCTTCAGCTTGTCATTGGTAATAACATTGTGCGCATGACCCAGGGCAGTAGCAGGGTCGTCCCGCACACTCATCCCAATCTTGCTCTTCCCTTTTGAGCGAGTGAGTGGGGGAGTTACCGCAGTTACCTCCAGTGAGGGGGTTGGAGAAGGAGGAGCTACATTAACAGTAGGAGAAGGGGCAGCATCAACCTTTTCATCACCAAACTTCCTTCTCTTCGAATCAGATGTCAACTTGGCCAGAGGTTCGTTCTTTAAGTCCTTAATACGAGCATACTTATCTTTAATATATCTAGTTGCCATTTATGTTTTTTTTTTTCAAAAAATAAAAAAAAAATAAAAAAGAAGAAGAAGAAGAAGAAGAGATAGAGGGCAACCAAGGCCAAACAAGTAACAGACAGAGTTAGAAAAAAGTGACGAAGTTAGCAAGAGCAACGACTAAGTTAAGGAAAGCAAAGAAAGGTTAAGGACAGACAAGATCTTACTCTTTTCCTCTCGATGAATCTTCTCCAACACGTATCTCAAAGGTTCCGGACCTAAGCAACAGGCATATAACTAACGAGAATCAACAAAATAGTCAAAGTTGTCCATTTCGCGAGCGAAAGCAAGCGAAGGGCGAACACGATGATGGTACTAGTCTTCTAAGTCAGGTTGATCAAGCACTGCAGCGGATCAGAAAAAGAGATTCATCAGACGAAAGAACCCAAACAATGAAAAGAAGCAAGGAAGAATGACGGAGATACGCACCAAGGGCTGGGACTTCCCATTTCGCAGTAATCTGGGGACTTCTCCCTAGAAGTCATCTGACAGAGTTTCCCAACCCTTACCTGAGACAAAGAAATACCGTGATTTCCAATCATGGAAAGAAGAGGGAAAACTCGTAACTACCCTAGACTTCCTATCCCACGGTAGGAGTTCAAAATAGCCATAGTGGGTCGAAGCTTTTAAATGGTACAAATACAAAAACTCATTTAGGGTTATCATTTCCCTGTCACAGGCATATAACCAAATAGACATACAACTAATGATCGTCCTCCAAGTATTGGGGACAAGTTGACTTGAAGCAATTTGAAACTCATCCAACACTTGGATGATGAAGGGATGAACAGGAAAACAGAGACCGCGAAGTCGGCCTCATAAAAACACACTTCCCCGTGGGTGAAATTACCAGCCTTTTCACCCAAATGGGGCAATCTGACGAAAGTTCCTTTGGGGAACTTGAACCTCTTCCTGTAACCCTTCAAATGGCTTTCTTTGAGGGAACAACACTCGGAAAGAGCATGCAAAGGTAGCGAGATTGAGGTTGAAGGAAATTTCGTGATCACAGTGTCAACAACTTGGTTTAAAGACTCAGCATTAGAAGACAAACCGGTCTCTAACTCACTGGACCTGACATCATCTACCCTATACTCAACAGGGTCCATCTCTAAGTAATACCTAACTAAAGATTAACGGAATAGGGGATAGAGGGTGAACAAAACTGGTGTAATAGCAGAACTACGAGACACAAACAGACCTAACTAGGGACGCTGACCAGAAGAGTGCTCAAGGAAGACTCCCAACCTAGAAAAGAAAAAGGAGACCGGGGGCACTCTTGACTGAGATGCTCAAAACCAACCATTAAAATGAAAAGTGAAGAAACCATACTAGAGATTTTGAAGATGAAGATCACCTGGCGCTTCGAAATCTAGGCAAAATTGGGCGAAGGTAGGGGAACGGTTTTCTCTAAAAAGAAAAACCCAAAATTAAAGTGCGCCAAAACCGATGTAACTTCGTACGCACCCCCAATCGAGAACCAACACGTGCCCATTTCTTGAAGGAGCAGCCGCTTTGCATTTAAACCAAAATGATGGATTTCAGAAATTGAAGAAAACTGGGTTGTCGTGTCCAATCACAATCCTAAGATCGTACAAACTTATGACGACCACGGAATGGGGGGGCAACTGACGAACATCCATGATGGGTCGTCTGTAAGAGTCACGATCACAACTGCGTACTTTGTAGAGATGAACGTAGGGGCAAGCCCCTGTTGACACGATCAAAGGCATGCGTGGACACATTGATGGCACAAATAAATGCCAACTGGGCAGCTGGCAACCCATAACTACGTCAAGACAATTACAAAAGCAGTAAGGGCACAATGATCATCCGTTGTGCCTTAACTAAGATGATCATTACCCATTAAATGCAACGATCAGGAGAAAAATGCTCAACCCAACATTTAACGAACATAATTGCACCAACCTGAAGAAAGCTATAAAAGGTGAACCCAGCACTAAGGTACGACACATGTAAAATTACTAGAGAGAAAGAACTGTGAGAAATTTTATTCGGGGAGTATGTAATCTGACTTAAGCATCGAAGTATTCTCAGTTGGCCTCACGCTAGCGAAGACATTCCTTTGCTTTCTTCTTGTCTTGACAATAGGTCCCGGAGATTGTCCATTGCACTGACGAGGTACATTTTTGACTTCATCATCCATGACACAGATAATTTTCTAATCTGGGACCTGAATTCATTTTCTACCATTTGTTGAAAAGTGACAAAAGCACTAAGAAAATCATATTTAAGCTTCAATGGGTACAATCATGTTGTCGACAAAAATAACATAATATTTGAAATGAAAAACTTATATTCATACAGGCATTAAGGAAAATCTTAGTACAGGTTTTACCATTAAAATCAATCTGGACAAGGAATTGTTTGTCAAGAGTGAACATCCTTTGGATATATCACCCTTTAGTTTCACGTATGCATGAATAGTTTCGTTAGGACAATTTGAGATCTCTATCCAATGAAATGGCCCTTACAGACCTTTGGCACTTGAAAGTCTCTTGCATCACATGGGAGGATTACAGGCTAGTCAAAATTAAAATAGAAATCCAACAAAAAACAAAAATAAAAATACTGTTAATAATACGGCTTACATGATAGTCAAGTTAAAAGTAAAAGAAATAAGAAGAAGGGGGAAAGGTAGCTTTGTACCAAATCCAATTACTCAAGGAAAGGGTTAAAGAGACTCGTGAAGTTTGGGTAGTAATAAAATATTCTAAATCCAATTTCCAAACTACCCCCCATGGACACTTACACACACAATTCCTTTGCAAATGTCACTTAAAGTCTCTCGCATCACATGGGAGAATTACAAGTTAGTCAAATTAAAAAAGAAACCCAGCAAAAAGAAAAGGAAAATATGGTTAATAACATGGCTTATATGATAGACAAGTTAAAAGTCAAAGAAATAAGAAGAAAAAGTAGCTCTGCACTGCACCTAATTCTATTACCCAGGGAAAGGATTAGAGAGACTTTGAACTTTGGGTCTTATTGTCAATATTCCTAATTAAATTTCCAAACTACCCCACATGGACCCTTACACACGCAATTCCTTTGCAAATGTCACTACTTGACTTGCTGCCATGGCCTAGCGAGTTCATTTGAATGTGGGCTTTTTTTGCTCAAAGCTACAATAATGTATTTACACACGTTTTTTTTTTTTTTTTTTGCCAGATTGGATATGCTTGTCATTAAAGATTAGAAGAACTCAAGGAATTTTTTTTATCTGAATAACCTCAAAATCTATTGCATGGGTGATTGAAATTTTAAGTGATAGTGGCTAAGGAATAAAATTGGTAAAATCAATTTGATTCCAAGGAGGTTTTTATTTTTTATTTAATTTTTTTTTTCAGAATAAGCATTTGCTATCGTTTAGGGCCTGTTCGGATGGAAGTAGAGTAAAAAAAAATTGGCTAAAATTAAGTAGAAAAATTTTGGACCAATTCTACTCTACTCCCCTCTCTCCTCCTCAATCCAAACAAACCAATAGGATTTTAGAGGGTTTACCTATTTAGGACTGACTTGTTGCAAAATACAGTCTAAAAGACTAACAATGAAAAAAAAAAAAAAAAAAAATGTTGCACAAGGTTAGTTATGTCCAAAATGCTACTCATTTTTGTGTTCTCATTTTCTCTCCACATTTCGCACTAATTTGGGGAGAATGTATTTTGGCAGACCAAAGAATAAAATACTTGGGCTCCATTAGTTTCACTCCCCTTTTCTCTTCCAACAAAATAACACAAAAAGTGATTTTCTCTCTCCCTATTTCCATCATCTTCCAAATCTTCTCAACCAAACAGAGTATCAAAGTTTGAGACGAAAATCAAACCTTAAGTAAAGTTCATGGATGAAAACAATTCTTTAACTAAAAAAAAATACAATTTGGAATGAGCACTCACACTTTAACAAAAGTTAGTATTAATAATTCGCTGTTAACTTAAATAAGTTAAACCTGTGTACATGGTGAAACAAAATGGCTAAGTCCTTAAAGACAAACGAATTACTTAGTAGGAAAAGAGAGTATCCAAGGTACCTCATTTTAAGAGCATCTTTCTAATGTACCATTAGAATCCTTTAATAAAGACTCAGGGTGAGCTTTTCAAGTGTTAATTTCCCCTAGGCATGTGATCTGAGGAACCTGACATGTCCCAAGCTCCGTTCAATACTAAAATGGATAATATGAAGCATTAATTTACCCAAAGTATGTGATCGGAGGCACCAAGCATGACTAAGGTTCTGTTTAACTCTTAGGAAAGTGTCATGAAGCATTAATTTACTCAAAATGTGTGGTCCGAGAGACCAGGCATAACTAAGGTTCTGTTTAATACTTAGAAAAATGTCATGAAGTATTAATTTACCCAAAGTACGTGGTCCAAGGAACCAGGCACAACTATGGTTCTTTTTAACACTAAGAAAAATGACAAGAAGTATTAATTTACTCAGAGTATGTGGTCCAAGGAACCAAGCATAACTGAGGTTCTGTTTAACACTTAGAAAGATGTCAAAAAATATTAATTTAACCAAAGCATGTGGTCCGAGGAGCCAGGCAAGGCTAAGATTCTGTTGAACACTTAGAAAGATGTCATAAAATATTAATTTACCAAAAGCATGTGGTCTGAGGAACCAGGCATGGCTAAGGTTCTGTTTAGCACCTAGAAAAATGACTGAAAATATCAATTTACCCAAGGCATATGATCTGAGGAGCCAGGTATGACCAAGGTTTTGTTTGATATTCAAATAAATAACAGGATGTATAACGCATAATGTAATAAACCTAAGTATGGCAGAGAAAAATTTCATCAATAATAATACCTCCTTAAGTTGTTTACATTCCAGGGACATGGTACAACATTTTCATCTAAATCTTCAAGATAATATGCACCTATTCTAGCAACTAAGGTGATCCAATATGGTCCTTCCCATTTGGGCCCTAACTTTCCCTATGATGGGCTCTTTACAGTGCCCAAAACCTTTCTTAAAACCAAGTCTCCAGGTGCTAATGGCCTTAGCCTCAAGTTGGCATCATACCCTTACTTGAGATTGTGTTGATAATATGTCACTTGGACCATGGCATTTTCTTTTCGCTTTCCAATTAAGTCTAAGCTCTTCCATAACAGCCCATCATTGTTGCTTAGAGTAAAAAAACTCGTTCTCAAAATTGGGAATCCAGTCTCTAGAGGAATAATAGCCTCAGCTCCATAAGTCCTTGAAAAGGGAGTCTCCCTCGTTGACCTATGAAGTGTAGTCCAATATGTTCAAAGAATGTGTGGCAACTCTTCTACCCATTTTCCTTTTGCATCATCCAATCTTTTCTTGAGTCCATTCACTATAACCATATTGACAGCCTCGGCCTGTCCATTCCCTTCTAGATAGGCTAGGGTGGAGTATCTATTTGTAGTGCCCAGATCATAGCAATACCTCTTGAAGGCTTTGCTGTCAAACTGAAGACCATTGTTTGGGATGAGTGTACAAGGGATTCCAAAACAAGTAACAATGTTTTTCCAGATAAATCTTTTTGCATCCATATCCCTGATATTTGTTAGTGGTTCAGCTTCCACCCATTTGGTAAAGTAATCCATGTCGACCAGCAATAATCTTTTATTCCCTACTACCTTAGGGAAAGGCCCTACAATATCCAAGCCCTATTGAGCAAAAGGCCAAAGGCTGGACAGAGGATTAAGGACACCACTTGGTTGATGAATGTTTGGGGAAAATCTCTAGCATTGATCGCAGTTTTTGACATACTTTTATGCTTCCCTTTACAGATTTGGCCATCAATATCCCTGACTGAAGGCCCTGTGAGACATGGATCTACCCCCTGTGTAGCTTCCACAAATCCCTTCATGTAACTCTTCTAGGAGTAGTTCCTCCGCCTCTGGGTGTATGCATAGCAAATATGGTCCAGAAAAAAGCTCTCGTACAACTTTTTGTCCTCAGACAGACAAAACTGAGGAGCCTTTCTCCATACTTTGTCAGCCTCGGTCTTCCCCTCGAGCGAGATATCTTCTTTAAGGAATAGTACAATAGGATCCATCCAACTAGGTCTCACTCTAACCTGATGAATATGGACCATCACTTTCTTCATCTCAATAGGCTTACACCAGTCTTCAACAAGGGTAACCCGAGATAAGCCCTGTGCCAAGGAGGTTACAGGAGCGGCCAAAGAATCAGCGTGTGTGTTTCCACTCCTAGGGACATGCCGCACGTTGAAGGACTCAAACCTTGACTATAAGTGCCTAACCTAATTTAAATATTCTTACATTCTCACATCCCTGGCCTTTAACTCTCCTTTCACTTGGCCCACAACTAATCTTGAATCCAAAAATATCTCCACTGCTTTTCATCCCAATATCTAAACCATGGTTATCCCTACCAGCCGGGCCTTATATTCATCCTCATTGTTTATGGTCAAAAAGCCCAATCTTAAGGATTCCTCAATAGTGATTTTTTCAAGAGAGATCAGAACTAGCCCTACTTCAGATCCTCTTTGATTCACTGCATCATCAATATATACCCTCTAGGGAAAAGGTTCTTGCAGGGAAACCACAGCAATACCCTCCAACTTCTTCTTCCAATAAGGATTCAGCAAATTCGGCCACCAAATCAGCGAGGACTTGACCCTTGATAAAAGTGTGAGGCATGTACTTGATATCAAAAGCCCTTAGGATCATACCCATCTTGGCAAGCCTTCTTATGTAATCAGCACTCCGAAGTAGCAATCTAAGTGGAAGTTAGGTTAAAACAACAACCATGTGGGATTCGAAGTAGTGGGGGAGCTTACGTGTAGCATGCACCGTTGCCAAAATGACCTTCTCCAATGGTAAGTAATGCACATTGGCCTCATGCAGTGATTTGTTCACTTAATAAGTTGGCCTCTACACACCACTATCAACTTGTACTAGCACCAAGCTCACCACATGGGGAGCCACCGGATGTAAGCAAACAAAACCTCATCCACCTCAGGTCTGGACATAATGGGTGGTTGAGAAAGGTATTCATTTAATTGCTGGAAGGTCAGGACACACTCCTCAGTCCATTCAAATCCCTTCCATTGGTTCAACAACTGGAAGAAAGTCCTACATCTGTCTGCTGACCGAGAAATGAATCGATTTAGAGCAGCAGTCATCCCTATCAACTTCTAGACCTCTTTGGGATTCCGAGGTGGCTGCAAACAATTAATTGCTTTAATCTAGTCAAGATTGACTTCAGTTCCGCAATAAGTAACCATGTATCCCAAGAATTTCCCTAAACCAAAACCAAAAGAACATTTAGAAGCATTAAGGTGCAGCTTGTGTTTCCATAGTATTCCAAAAATATTACAGAGGTCTTCAACGTGCTCGGATACCACCTTACTCTTCACCACCATATCATCAATATAAACTTCAACATTCTTGCCTAATTGTGGTTCAAACATCTTAGTCATCATCCTCTGATAGGTAAACCCTGCATTCTTCAATCCAAAGGGCATTACCTTGTAATGGTAATTTCCTATAAGAGTGACAAAAGCAGTCTTTTCTTAATCACCCAAAGCCAGTGGTATTTGGTGGTATCCCTGGAAGGCATCCAAAAAGCTCATCTAAGAATAGCCTATAGTTGCATCCACTAGCTGATCAATCCGAGGCATGGGGAACGAGTCCTTTTGATAGGCCTTGTTCAAATCTTTGAGGTCCACACAAACCTGCCACTTTCCATTCTTCTTCTTCTCCACTACAGTATTGGCTAGCCATTCGGGGTAAAATACCTCTTTAATACTCTCGGCATGCTTAAGTTTGATTACCTCGTCCCTAACGGCATCAGAATGTTCTTTAGATGAACGTCGATGTGGTTGTTTTCTGGGAATGATGGACGGATTAACATTCAAATGATGGCAGATGAAGTTCAGATCCACCCCAGGAGCTTCGTAAGCATTCCATGCGAACACGTCAATGTTTCCCTAAAGAAATACTACCAGCTCCTCTTTCTCCCAATGAGGCAACTAAGCTACGACCTGAAAGAACTTATTCGAATCACCACCTATAACAATTTTCTCTGACTCCTCACACTTCCCCCCTTCTAATGCCACATCTACGGGCAACACCGGAGTCCTTGATTGCTATAAACCCCTATCAGCAGAGGCCGAGGACCCAGCTTCGGGTTGATTCATGATTGCAACCACCAAGCACTGCCTAGCCACAAACTAGCTCCCAACCAGCTCCTCAATTTGATCCCCAGACTGATATTTCACTTTTAAGTGAAGGGTAGAAGAAATAGCTCCCAGGGCGTGAAGCCAAGGTCTTACTACATTGGCAGTATAGAGAAAGTAAGCATCCACTACAATAAAGTCCACCTTTGAACCTGCCTATACGGGTAGCCTGATCTAGCCTCTTGGAATAACAACCTTCCCATCAAAACCCCACAGATTTGAGTCATAACTTGTCAAATCCTTAGGTTTCAAGTTTAGTCCATTTTACAAATCAGGGTACATAATCTCAACCCCACTACCCTGATCCACCAACACTCTCTTAACATCATACCCTCCAATCTTGAGGGTGACCACTAGGGCAACTTCATGTGGCTATATGGTGCCAACCTTGTCCTCATCCGTGAAACTCAGCGTTGGTCAGATCTTTATCCTAACCCTCTTCGACTCAGAGTTGGAGTCCTCAGCAGGTGGTCGAGCTACGGACATCACCCTGGAGGGGTGTGAACCAGTCCTCCCTAGAGTAGCGAGGATAACATTAATTGTGCCCAAAGGGGCTCTTGAAGAAGTATCTCCCCGAGGGCTTAATCCTGATTGGCCCCCATGCCCATTGGGCTGATGTAAAAATTGCTTTATGTAGAGAAGAGAGGAACCCACTTGAACATTTAGCATATGTAGAGAAGCTCTCACTAGTTGTAGCAAATGAAAATAATGATTTCGGATCAGTATATGAGAGAATGGATTCATCAAACACAACATGAGGAAATATAAATTCTCTTTGTAGGCGGATGAAGACACCGATAGCTTTTTGTGTAGGACTATAGCCAATGAAAATACATGGGTAAAACTTCAGTTCAAATTGTTCTTGGACTGATCACATAAATATGGGAAGCAACGACACCCAAAAACCTTCGATGATGAATAATCTGGATGGACCTTAGGAAGTTTAAAAAATCAAGCGTCTATCCCAAGTACAGAAGATGGTAGTTGGTTGATGAGATATACAGCAGTCAGGAAAATTCAAACCAAAGATTCTTAGCCAACTAAGCATAAAACAACATTGTAAAGCCAGTTTCAAAAATATGTTGATGTTTTTCCTTTTGTGATCTCATTTTGTTGAGGTGAATGTGTTGTACAATGCTACAAAGTTCCAAATAAGATAGAAAAGCCTGTGAGGAAAATTCACCACCTCCATTGATGAACATCCATGATAGGTCGTCTGTAAGAGCGACAATCACAACTGTGTCCTTTGTAGAGATGAACGTAAGGGCAAGACCTCGTCGACACGATCATGCGTGCACACATTGATGGCACAGATAAATGCCAGTTGGGTATCTGGTAATCCATAACTACGCCGAGACAGTTACAAAAGCAGTAACAGCACAACGGTCATCCGTTGTGCCTTAATTGAGATTATCAGTACCCATTAAATGCAACAGTCAGGAGAAAAATGCTCGACCCAGCATTTAACGAACATAATTGCACCAACCTAAAGAAAGCTATAAAAAGTGAACCCAGCACTAAAGTACGGCACATGTAAAATCACTAGAGAGAAAGAACTATGAGAAAGTTTATTCTGGGAGTATGTAATCTGACTTAAGCATCAGAGTATTCTCAACTGGCCTTACGCCGGCGAAGACATTCCTTTGCTTTCTTCTTGTCTTGACAACAGGTCCTGGAGATCATCCATTGCACTGATGAGGAACATACTGACGAGGTACATTTTCAACTTCATCAGTTTGGCACCGTCTGTGGGAAACGCAGTGAGTTAACCCTTGCTCAAACCATCGTGCTCCTACCGATAAAGTTCCTGTCTCGAGATGGACAACGAAGCAACAGTGCCTTCAGATCCCGTGGTGATGGCTCAACAAATCCAGGCCTTAACAGCAAATGTGCAAGAGTTAATGTCGCAAAATGAAGAGCTGAAATGACGAGCCCCTCCAGAAGGCAGCAACACTTTACATCATTGGCAGAGTCGTAGCAGGCACGATAGGGAAGCCAACAGCCCTAGGAATCGCAAGGGAAAAGGTACAATAGAGTACACTGGGCAGTCTACACCTGGCAGTAAATATTTGATGCAGAACCTGCGGAAAGAGCTCGACGAAGTGAAGAATGCCATAAAGGGAAAGACAGCAATGAACTTGAATGGCATGCTTAAACGAATAGATTCGCCTTTCACACCTAATGTCTTGGAGTGCCCCCTGCCTCCAAAATTTCGTTTGTCGTAACCAAAGTTCTATGATGGGACGAAAGATCCCCTCGACCATATAGAGGCCTTCAAGACCATTTTAAACTTGCAATAGACCCCAAACGAGGTTATCTACAGATCATTCACTACCACCCTCAGAGGGGCTGCAAGGGTTTGGTTTAGTGAGTTGCCAGCGTCTTCCATTGCGAATTTTGAGCAACTCAATGACTCGTTCGATCGCCATTTCATTGAAGGACAGCATCACAAAAGGCCAACCTCTTACTTGTTATCAGTAAGGCAATAGGAAAGGGAGAGCTTGAAGGATTATGTGAAGCGGTTCAATAAGGCAGTATTGGAGATCGATGAAGCTGACGATCAAGTCATCATGACGGCCTTCTAGGCAGGACTCAATAATCTCGACCTCATCTTTTCATTAGGAAAAACACCACCAACCTCATTGTGATGGATCTGCTGTTCAAAGCCCAGAAGTATATGACTGGGGATGACGCCTTTACGGCTAAGGGGCTAATGGGAAAACGGAAGAAGGAAAAGACCGACGAGTCCCATGGAAAGAAGAAGGATCGCAAGGATTCATACTCAGAGGCCAAATCTAGCAAGAGTAGCCTTGACGCCTCGAAGAAAAAATGAATTTCACCGCATTGGTTATGTCGACGGACAAAATCCTCATGCAGATAAAGGATGAACCAAGGTTGAAGTGGCCCAAGCCGTTGAGTACGTCCTCAAGGAAGTGTGACTTGAAAAAGTACTGTCATTTCCATAAAGATCACGGCCATTATACTGACGAGTGTCGCGATTTCAAGGAGCAGATAGAAGAGCTAATCCAACTAAGAAAGCTTCAAAAGTTCATCAAGAGGGATCACCGACCTCGGTCAAGGGCTGACTATAAAACCCATGATGATGCCAAGGATGACGAACGAGACCTTCCAAAGTAAGTCATAGGGGAGATACGAACGATAGCAGGAGGGCCCATATCAGGAGGGCCATACAAGTCTTTGAAGATGATGTATTACAGGTAGGTCAATAGTGTCCATATGAAATATCCATCCCCAAAGTACCGACGGTCAGAGAATGACAACATCACATTTTCTGAACGAGATGTAAATGGGATAGAGCAACCCCATGACGACCCACTCATCATCACGTTGGGAATAGAAGGATTTGCCACGAGGAGAGTGTTAGTTGATAATGGAAGCTCGGCAGACATAATGTATATGACGGCCTACCAGCAATTGAGATTGGATCCTAAGAGGCTCAAGTCCTTTAATTCTCCACTGGTTAATTTCAGCAGAGATAAAATTTACCCAAGAGAAATTGTCACGTTATCCGTTACAGCTGGAACACACCCAGCACAAGTGACAATTCAAGTAGATTTCTTGGTCATCGATTGTCCATTGTCCTATAATGTCATCTTGGGACGACCCACTCTGAATGGGCTTAAGGCTGTAACGTCAACTTACTGCTTGAAAATGAAGTTTCCAACTCCAAATAGGGTAGGCCAAATATGTAGAGATCAGCTATTGGCTAAGGAATGTTATCAAGCTATCCTGGCTTCAAGTGAGAACCACACATGGGTGGTAGAGGAACCAAAGGAGTCATCCCAAGAGTTGGAGGAAGTGAACCTAGTAGACGGGGACACGACGAAAGTGACAAAGGCGAGGACAGGGCTCAGCACCATCTTGAAAAGTAGGATTGTGGAGTTCCTTAAGCAAAATCTAGACGTCTTTGCATGGACTCACGAAGACATGCCAGGGATAGACAATGAGGTCATAGAGCATAAGCTGAATGTCGACCCTACCAAGAAGCCCCTCCAACAGAAAGGACAAGTTTTTGCCCCAGAATGGAACAAAGTAGTTATGGAAGAAGTAGAGAAGCTTTTGACAACTAGATTCATCCGGGAAGTCTATTATCTCGAGTGGTTAGCCAACGTCGTCATGGTCAAAAAGTCCAATGGGAAATGGCGTATGTGTGTGGATTTTACAAAATTCAACTGAGCCCGCTTTAAGGATAGTTTTTTGCTCCCTAGGATCGATCAGTTGGTGGACTCAACAGCCAGTCATAAGCTGTTCACTTTCATGGATGCATTTTCAGGCTATAACTAGATCCGCATGAACAAGGAGGGCCAAGAGAAAACTGCATTTATTACCAGTCAACGGTTATATTGCTACAGGGTTGTGCCTTTTGGCCTGAAAAACGCAGGAGCCACTTACCAGAGGTTAGTAAACCAGATTTTCAGCAGACAGATTGGAAGGAACATGGAGGTCTATGTAGACGACGTGCTTGTGAAGAGCGAAAAAGCAGAGCAACATCTAGACGACCTCAAGGAGACTTTCGACATATTAAGGAAGTATCAAATAAGGTTGAACCCAGCTAAGTGTGTATTCGAGGTATCTTCTGGCAAGTTCTTGGGGTTCATGGTCTCGCAGAGGGGTATAGAGGCTAACCCAGAGAAAGTCAAAGCTATATTGGATATGACGTCACCGAGGAGTGTGAAAGAAGTTCAGAGACTGACGGGGTGCATAGCAGCCTTGAATAAGTTTAAGTCCAAAGCAACAGACAAGTGCCTCCCATTCTTCAAGATGTTGAAGCAGGCTTTCCTGTACCTGGCCGTCTCTCAAACAGTAGTAAGCTCGGTACTCATCAGAGAAGGACTCTAGGTTCGAAGGCCAGTTTACTAAACAAGCCAAGCTTTCCAAGGGGCAGAAGCAAGATACCCAAGGATAGAAAAGCTAGTATTTGCCTTGATCGTTGCATCAAGGAAGCTTTGTCCTTACTTCCAAGCACACACGATACTGGTGATGATGGACCAACCATTGCGAAAGGCCATGGGCAGGCCAGACGCAGCAGGAAGAATGGTTCAATGGGCAGTAGAATTGAGCCAGTTCGATGTTGATTATAGGCCTAGGACAACGATCAAGGCTCAAGCATTGACAGATTTTGTCGCTGAATTCACTACAACCAAGGAAGTTCCAGAATCAGGGTACTGGACGATGTACACAGACAGCTCAGCGGCATCTAGCATAGGTGGAGTAGGTGTGATTCTCTTTTCCCTTGAAAAAGACATCCTCAAGTATGGGGTAAAACTCCAATTCCTAGCGATGAATAATGAAACAGAATATGAAGCTGTCTTGACCGGCCTACGGGTGGCAAAGGCTCTAGAAGTGAGAAACCTACAGTTGAAGTCTAATTCAAAACTCGTGACCGGACAAATGAATAGTGAATTCGAGGCTAAGGAGGACAGAATGAAGAGGTACTTAGCGCTGACTAGACAGTCAATTTCTAACTTTGATGATGTCAAGATAACCTAGGTACCCCGAGAAGAAAATTCTGAAGCAGACGAGGTTGCCAGACTATCATCATTAGAGACCAGTGAGAGACTACCTGATTTGTTAGTGGAGTTGCAGTATCTCCCAAGCATCGAAGGACTTGAAGTGAGCTTTGTACTATCAGGACAAAGCTGGATGGATCCAATAGTCACTTACATTAGGGATGGCAGTCTTTCGTCAGACCCAGCCGAAGCTCGAAAAGTCACATCTAGGTTTACAATCATGAATGACGAGCTGTACAAAAGGGGATTCTCTCAACCCTACTTGAAGTGCCTTGGCCCAAGAGATGCTGAATATGTTCTAAAGGAGATCCATGAAAGAGTGTGCGAGAATCATTCTGGACCACGCTCACTCGTCGGTCAGGTTATAGGCACAGGGTACTTTTAGTCAACAATGCAGAAGGATGCAGCTTCGGTTGTCCAGAAGTGCGACAAATGCCAACGATTTCGGAATGTGCAGCATGTCCCAATAGAGCATTTGACGAGCATAAATTCACCCTGGCCATTCTCCACATGGGGAATCAACATAATAGGCCCCCTACCTCGTTCTAAGAAACATGTAAAGTTTTTGGTCATTGCTATTGATTATTTTACGAAGGGGGTGGAAGCAAAACCTCTTGTAGTCATAACAGAGGCAAAGATACAGCACTTCGTGTGGAACAATCTTGTTTGCCAGTTTGGAATCCCTCGCATCATCGTTTCTAACAATGGGCGACAGTTTGACAACAGAAAATTCAGAGATTTCTGCAGAGAATTGGGGATAAAGAACCATTACTCTTCACCCAGTCACCCACAAGCCAATGGCCAGATAGAAGTTACAAATCAGACTTTGCTCAAACTAATCAAAACCCAACTTGAGGGGGCAAAGAGGGCATGGCCTGACGAGCTCCCAAGAGTTTTGTAGGCCTACAAAACGACGGTAAGAACCCTGACGGGCGAGACTCCTTTCAAGATGACTTTTGGAATAGAAGTAGTGGTCCCTATGGAGTTGGAGTATCAAGCATTAGGAAGGCGTGGTATGACGAGCAAAGTAATGATGAAGGTCTCAAGTTAGCCTTGGATTGTTTACCTGAAGTCAGAGATGATGCTACGCAGAGAATGGCCCTATATTAGGAAAGGATGACGAGGTATTACAACCAGAGGGTCAAGATGAATCGATTCAACACAGGAGTCATGGTCCTATGGAAGGTTTCACAATCCACCAAGGATCCAAACAACAAAAAACTAGGCCCCAACTGGGAAGGCCCATACAAGGTCATCCATTACTTAAGAAGGGGTAGCTACTACTTGGAAGACACAGAAGGAAAGCCTTTGCCACGTCCATGGAATGTTGAAAATATTAAGAAGTACTATCAGTAAAGGAGCAAAGCCTCAGCCTTAATAAGTTCCAGCATTTGGAAAACCTCATTTATCCACTCACAGATAAGCGAGACATCGATTTTCATTACGTATTTGTACTTTCATTATGCATATATTTCATTTCCTTCCAATATTTTATCTTTAGCACTTGTTGTGTTTCCTTGTAATTCCCTTTTTATAAGCGAGGATGAATAAAACAGGCCAAGCATCTACAGAATCATTTCCTTTCAAATCCAATTTAAGTGATAAAAACTCTAAGTTCAAATCACAAGGATAAAAAATCCCGTTAATGAGAATGATAAGATTAGAGTCCAGTGAAAGTGGCAAAGCTCTAAGTTTGAATCACAGGGATAAGAAATCCCGACAATATGAATGACGAGATTAAAACCCAACCTAAGTTATAAAACCTCAAAGTTTAGATCATAAGGGTAAAAAAAAATCTCGTCAACATGATTGGCAAGGTTAAATTCTGACTTAAGCAATAATAGCCACGCGTGTGGATCACAAGGGCAAATACTCCATCAACACAAACAAGAATCAGAGCAATGGGGGCAAACATAATCTATGAAAAACCTTAGGAACATCATCAACAGAAGAATTCAGTAAGCAAGGTTATAATTCTAAGCACAAAAGTCATAAGCGGCTTGTAAGACGGCCCTAAAACCGAGGGGAAACCCGTCATTTCAAAAAAGTTGAAAACCTCAAAGACAAGGAGGCAGCTGTTTGTCATTAAAAATATAAAACCCCAAAACAAGGGGGTAACTATTGTTTTCCAAATAAAAGAAAAAAGAAAAAAGAAAAAAGAAGGAAACGATGATAAATTAAGAAGGAGGGGTGGAGGATTCATCCATGTTTTTGCCATCAGTTGCCTTATCTTTTTTTGGAACACCAGACTCATCCCTCTCTGGATCCTTAGACTCGTCCTCAAGAATCTCGGTATCAATCTTCACAAAATCTAAGTTGGAAAAGTCTACCGCCGTGCTGTGGTGCTTCATCGTCCATCTGCGTAAGAGCTCAAACCCCTTGAAGTACTGTATGAACTGGAGGTCTAAAAATTCTTCTGACCCTTTGAACTTCTTGATGACCCTGGCCCTTTCCTCGTCAGTCTTTAAGAGGGCCGCCTGAATCTCTTCGTCTTTCTAGACGACCAAAGCCTTCTCCACACGAAGGGCTTCTATCAGCTCCTTTATCTTCTGGTTCGCCTTGTTCTTCTCGTTCATAGTAGCGATTAAGTCCTTCTTCAATTGAGAGCATTCAACCTCCACAGATTCCACCTTTGATGTGGCCACCACTACCTTCTCCTCTATATTCAGATTATCTGTGGTAATGCATAGTGATTCCCCAAGGACCTTATTGGAGTAAACAGAAAAAAGAAAAGTTACACTCGTGTACAAGACAAAATCCAAAAGTGACACAAGAAGAGCAAAATTGCTTACCTACACTAATTTGTGTATATGTCGACTGACGAGCTCATGAGAAGGAATAGACGACAAGCCTTTCAGCTTATCATTGGCAATAACATTGTGTGCATGACCAAGGGCAGTAACAAGGTCATCCCACACACTCATCGCAATCTTGCTTTTCCCCTTTGAGCAAGTGAGTGGGGGAGTTACCGCAGTTACCTACAGTGAAGGGGTTGGAGAAGGATGAGCTACATTAATAGTAAGAGAAGGGGCAGCATCAACCTTTTCATCACCAAACTTCCTTTTCTTCGTATCAGATGTCAACTTGACCAAAGGTTCATTCTTTAAGTCCTTAATACGAGCATACTTATCTTTACTATATCTAGTTGCCATTTATGTTTTTTTTTTTCCAAAAAAAAAAAAAAAAAGGAAGAAGAAGAAGAAGAGATAGAGGGCAACCAAGGCCAAACAAGTAACAGATGGAGTTAGAAAAAAGTGACGAAGTTAGGAAGAGCGACGACTAAGTTAAGGAAAGCAACGAAAGATTTAGGACAGACAAGATCTTACTCTTTTCCTCTCAACGAATCTTCTCCAACACGTATCTCGAAGGTTCCGAACCTAAGCAACAGGCATATAACTAACAAGGATCAACAAAATCATCAAAGTCATCCACTTCGTGAGCGTAAGCAAGCACAGTGCGAACACGATGATGGTACTAGTCTTCCAAGTCAGGTTGATCAAGCGCTGCAACGGATCAGAAAAAGAGATTCATCAGACGAAGAACCCAAACAATGAAAAGAAGCAAGGAAGAATGACGGAGATACGCACCAAGGGTTGGGACTTCCCATTTCGCAGTAATCTAGGGACTTCTCCCCAGAAGTCATCAAACAGAGTTTCCCAACCCTTACCTGAGACAAAGAAATACCGTGATTTCCAATCATGGAAAGAAGAGGGAAAACCCCTAACTACCCTAGAATTCCTATCCCACTGCAGGAGTTCTAAATAGCTATAGTGGGTCGATGCTTTTAAACAGTACAAATACAAAAACTCATTTAGGGTTATCATTTCCCTGTCACAGGCATACAACCAAATAGACATACAACTAATGATCGTCCTCCATGTATTGGGGATAAGTTCACTCGGAGCGATTTGAAACTCATCCAACACTTGCATGATGAAGGGATGAACAGGAAAACGGAGACTGCACAGGAAGTCAGCCTCATAAAAACAAACTTCGCCATGGGTGAAATTACAAGCCTTTTCACCCAAACAAGGCAATTTGACGGAAGTTCCTTTAGGGAACTGGAACCTCTTCCTGTAACCCTTCAAATGGCTTCCTTTGAGGGAACAAGACTCGGAAAGATCATGCAAAGGCAGCGAGGTTGTGGTTGAAGGAAATTTGGAGATGACAGTGTCAACAACTGGGTTTAAAGACTCAACATAAGAAGACAAACCGGTCTCCAACTCATTGGACCTAACATCGTCTACCCTATACTCGACAGGGTCCATCTTTATGTAATACCTAACTAAAGATTGACAGATAAGGGGATAGAGGGTGAACAAAACGGGCCTAATTGCAGAACTACGAGACAAAAATAGACCTAACTAGGAATGCCAACTAGAAGAGTGCTCAAGGAAGACTCCCAACCTAGAAAAGCAAAAAGAGACCGAGGGGCACTCTTGACTGAGATGCTCAAAACCAACCATTATAATGAAAAGTGAAGAAACCTTACTAGAGATTTTAAAGATGAAGATCACTTGGTGCTTCGAAATCTAGGCAAAATAGGGCGAAGGTAGGGGAACGGTTTTCTCTAAAAAGGAAAACCCAAAATTAAAGTGTGCCAAAACCGATGTAACTTCGCACGCACCCCCAATCGAAAACCAACACGTGCCCGTTTCCTGAAGGAGCAGTCGCTTCGCATTTAAACCAAAATGATGGATTTCAGAAATTGCAGAAAACTGGATCGTCGTGTCCAATCACATTCCTAAGATCGTCCAAACTCACGACGACCACGGAATGGGAGGGCAACTGACGAACATCCATGATAGGTCCTCTGTAAGAGCAACGATCACAACTGCGTCCTTTGTAGAGACGAACGTAGAGGCAAGACCCCGTTGACACGATCAAAGGCATGCGTGCACACATTGATGCCACAGATAAATGCCAACTGGGCAACTGGCATTCCATAACTACGACAAGACAATTACAAAAGCAGTAACGGCACAATGATCATCCGTTGTGCCTTAACTAAGATTATCATTACCCATTAAATGCAACGAACAGGAGAAAAATGCTTGACCCAGCATTTAACAAACATAATTGCACCAACCTGAAGAAAGCTATAAAAGGTGAACCCAGCACTAAGGTGCGACACATGTAAAATTACAAGTGAGAAAGAACTGTGAGAAAGTTTATTCTGGGAGTATTTAATCTGACTTAAGCATCGGAGTATTCTTAGCTGGCCTCACGCTAGCGAAGACATTCCTTTGCTTTCTTCTTGTCTTGACAATAGATCCTGGAGATTGTCCATTGCACTGACGAGGTACATTTTCGACTTCATCATCCATGACACAGAAAATTTTTTAATCTGGGACTTGAATTCATTTTCTACCATTTGTTGAAAAGTGAGAAAAGCACTGAGAAAATCATATTTATGCTTCAATGGGTACAATCATGTTGTCGACAAAAATAACATAATATTTGAAATGGAAAAACTTATACTCATGCAAGCATTAAGGAAAATCTTAGTACATGTTTTACCATTAAAATAAATCTAGACAAGGAATTGTCTGTCAAGAATGAACATCCTTTGGATATATCACCCTTTAGTTTCACCTATGCATGAATAGTTTCTTTAGGACAATATGAGTTCTCTATCCAATGAAATGGCCCTTACAGACCTTTAGCACTTGAAAGTCTCTTGCATTACATGGGAGGATTACAGGCTAGTCAAAATTAAAATAGAAATCCAACAAAAACAAAAATAAAAATACTGTTAATAATACGGCTTACATGATAGTCAAGTTAAAAGTAAAAGAAATAAGAAGAAGGGGGAAAGGTAGCTCTGTACCAAATCCAATTACCCAAGGAAAGGGTTAAAGAGACTCGTGAAGTTGGGGTAGTAATAAAATATTCTAAATCCAATTTCCAAACTACCCCCCATGGACGCTTACACACACAATTCCTTTGCAAATGTCACTTGAAGTCTCTTGCATCACATGGGAGAATTACAAGCTAGTCAAATTAAGAAAGAAACCCAGCAAGAAGAAATGGAAAATTCCGTTAATAACGTGGCTTACATGATTGACAAGTTAAAAGTTAAAGAAATAAGAAGAAAAAGTAGCTCTGCACTGCACCTAATTCAATTACCTAGGGAAAGGGTTAGAGAGACTTTGAACTTTGGGTCTTATTGTCAATATTCCTAATTCAATTTCCAAACTACCCCACATGGACCCTTACACACACAATTCCTTTGCAAATGTCACTGCTTGACTTGGTGCCATGGCCTCGCAAGTTCATTTGAATGTGGACTTTTTTTGCTCAAAGCTACAATAATGTATTTACACACTTTTTTTTTTTTTTTTTTTTTTGCCATATTGGATTTTCTAGTCTTTAAAGAATAGAAGATCTCAGGGAATTTTTTTTGTCTGAATAACCTCAAAATCTATTGCATGGATGATTGAAATTTTAAGTGATAGTGGCTAAGGAATAAAATTGGTAAAATCAATTTGATTCTAGGGAGGTTTTTTTTTTTTTTTTTTTTTATTTTAAGAATAAGCATTTGCCTTCATTTAGGGCTTGTTTAGATTAAGGGAAGGGGGGAGGGGAAGTGGATGGAAGTAGAGTAAAAAAAAAAATCGCTCAAATTAAGTAGAAAAATTTTGGGCCAATTCTACTCTACTTCCCTCTCTCCTCCTCAATCTAAACAGACCAATAGGATTTTAGAGGGTTTACCTATTTAGGACCGACTTGTTGCACAGGGATAGTTATGTCCAAAATGCTACTCATTTTTGTGTTCTCACTTTCTCTCCACATTTCTCCCTAATTTGGGGAGAATGTATTTTGGCAGGCCTAAGAATAAAATACTTGGGCTCCATTAGTTTCACTCCACTTTTCTCTCCCAACAAAATAACACAAAAAGTGATTTTCTCTCTCCCTTTTTCCATCATCTTCCAAATCTTCTAACCCAAATAAAGTATCAGAGTTTGAGATGAAAATCAAACCTTTAGTAAAGTTCATGGATGAAAAAAATACTTTAACTACAAAAAAATACTATTTGGAATGAGCACTCACACTTTAACAAAAGTTAGAATTAATAATTCACTATTAACTTAAATAAGTTAAACCTGTGTACATAGTGAGTCAAAATGGCTAAGTCCTTAGAGACAAATGAATTACTTAGTAGGAAAAGAGAGTATCCAAGGTACCTCATTTTAAGAGCATCTTTCTAATGTACCCTTAGAATCCTTTAATAAAGGCTCAGGGTAACCTTTTCAAGTGTTAATTTCCCCTAGGCATGTGATCTGAGGAACCTGACATGTACCAAGCTCTGTTCAATACTTAAATGGATAATATGAAGTATTAATTTACCCAAAGTATGTGATCTGAGGCACCAAGCATGATTAAGATTCTGTTTAATACATAGTAAAATGACATAAAGAATTAATTTAGCCAAAGTATGTGGTCCGGGGGACCAGACATATCTAAGGTTCTGTTTAACTCTTAGGAAAGTGTCATGAAGTATTAATTTACTAAAAGTATGTGGTCCAAAAGACCAGGCATAACTAAGGTTCTGTTTAATACATAGAAAAATGTCATAAAGTATTAATTTACCCAAAGTATGTGGTCCGAGGAACCAAGCACAACTAAGGTCCTGTTTGACACTAAGAAAAATGACAAGAAGTATTAATTTACCCAGAGTATGTGGTCCGAGGAACCAAGCATAACTGAGATCCTGTTTAACACTTAGAAAGATGTCATAAAATATTTATTTACCCAAAGCATGTGGTCCGAGGAACCAGGCATGGCTATGGTTCATTTTAACAATTAAAAAGATGACTGAAAATATCAATTTACCCAAGGCATATAATCTGAGGAGCCAAGTATGACCACGGTTTTGTTTGATATTCAAATAAATAACAGGATGTATAACGCATAATGTAATAAACCTAAATATGGCAGATAAAAATTTCATCAATAATAATATCTCCTCAAGTTGTTTACATTCCAGGGATGTGGTACAACATTTTCATCTAAATCTTCAAGATAATATGCACCTATTCCAGCAACTAAGGTGATCCGATGTGGTCCTTCCCATTTGGGCCCTAACTTTCCCTATGTTGGGCTCTTTACAGTACCCAAAACCTTTCTTAAAACCAAGTCTCCCGGTGCTAATGGCCTTAGCCTCAAGTTGGCATCATACGTTTGCTTGAGCTTGTGTTGATAATATGTCATTTGGACCATGGCATTTTCTCTTCGCTTTTCAATTAAGTCTAAGCTCTTCCATAACAGCCCATCATGGTTGCTTGGAGTAAAAAAACTCATTCTCAATGTTGGGAATCCAGTCTCCAGAGGAATAACAGCCTCAGCTGCATAAGTCATTGAAAAGGGTGTCTCCCTTGTTGACCTACGAAGTGTAGTCCGATATGTTCAAAGAATGTGTGGCAACTCTTCTACCCATTTTCCCTTTCCATCATCCAGTCTCTTCTTGAGTCCATTCACTATGACCTTATTGACAGTCTCGGCCTGTCCATTCCCTTGTGGATAGGCCAGGGTGGAGTATCTATTTGTAATGCCCAGATCACAGCAATACCTTTTGAAGGCTTTGCTATCAGACTGAAGACCCTTCTTTGAGATGAGTGTACAAGGGATTCCAAACCAAGTAACAATGTTTTTCCAAATAAATCTTTTGCCATCCATATCCCTGATATTTGTTAGTGGTTTAACTTCCACCCATTTGGTAAAGTAATCCATGTCGACCAGCAATCATCTCTTATTCCCTACTACCTTAGGGAAAGGCCCTCTAATATCCAAGCCCTGTTAAGCAAAAGGCCAAGGGCTGGACAGAGGATTAAGGACACCACCTGGTTGATGAATGTTTGGGGCAAATCTCCAGGATTGATCGCATTTTTTCACATACTTTTATGCTTCCCTTTATAGATTTGGCCACCAATATCCCTGAGTGAAGGCCCTATGAGACAAGGATCTGCCCCCTATGTGGCTTCCACAAATCCCTTCATGTAACTCTTCTAGGAGTAGTTCCTCCACCTTTGGGAGTATGCATAGCAAATATAGTCCAAAAAAGGAGCTCTTGTATAACTTTTGGTCCTCGGACAGCCAAAACTGAGGAGCCTTTCTCCATACTTTGTCAGCCTCGAACTTCCCCTTGAGCAAGATATCCTCTTTAAGGAATAGTACAATAGGATCCATCTAACTACGTCTCACTCTAACCTGATGAATTTGGACCATCACTTTCTTCATCTCAATAGGCTTGCACCAGTCTTCAACAAGGGTAACCTGAGATAAGCCCTGTGTAGAGGAGGTTACAAGAGCGGCCAAAGAATTAGCGTGTGTGTTTCCACTCCTAGGGACATGCAACAAGTTGAAGGACTCAAACCTTAACTGTAAGTGCCTTACCGGAATTAAATATACTTTCATTCTCACATCCCTGGCCTTTAACTCTCTTTTCACTTGGCCCACAACTAATCTTGAATCCAAAAATATCTCCATTGCTTTTCATCCCAATATTTGAACCATGGTTATCCCTACCAGCAGGGCCTTATATTCATCCTCATTGTTCATGGTCGAGAAGCCCAATCTTAAGGATTCCTCAATAGTGATTTTTTCAAGTGAGATTAGAACTAGCCCCACTCCAGATCCTCTTTGATTCGCTGCATCATCAACATATACCCTCCAGGGAAAAGGTTCTTGCAGGGAGACGATGCCAATTGATTTTCCATCCTCGTTCAGCTTTCCATCTTCCAATAAGGATTCAGCAAACTCGGCCACCAAATCAGCGAGGACTTGACCCTTGATAATGTTGCGAGGCATGTATTTGATATCAAAAGCCCCTAGGATCGTACCCATCTTGGCAATCCTTCCTATGTAATCAGCACTCCGGAGCAGCAATCTAAGTGAAAGTTAGGTTAAAACAACAACCGTGTGGGATTGGAAGTAGGGGGGGAGCTTAAGTGTAGCATGCACCACTGCCAAAATGACCTTTTCCAACGGTAGGTAATACACCTCGGCCACATGCAATGATTTGTTCACATAATAAATTGGCCTCTGCACACCACTATCAACTTGTACTAGCACCAAGCTCACCGTATGGGGAGCCACCGCGATGTAAGCAAACAAAAACTCATCCACCTCAGATGTGGACATAATGGGTGGCTGAGAAAGGTATTCATTTAATTGCTGGAAGGTCAGGACACACTCCTCGGTCCATTCAAATCCCTTCCATTGGTTCAACAACTGGAAGAAAGGCCCACACCTGTCTGCTGACCGAGAAATGAATCGATTTAGAGCAGCAGTCATCCTTGTCAACTTCTAGACCCCTTTGGGATTCCGAGGTGGCTGCAAACTATTAATTACTTTAATCTGGTCAGGATTGACTTCAGTTCCATGGTGAGTAACCATGTACCCCAAGAATTTCCCTAAACCAAAACCAAAAGAACATTTAGAAGCATTAAGGTGTAGCTTGTGTTTCCCTAGTATTCCAAAAATATTACTGAGGTCTTCAACGTGCTCGGATACCACCTTACTCTTCACCACCATATCATCAATATAAACTTCAATATTCTTGCCTAATTGTGGCTCAAACATCCTGGTCATCATCCTCTGATAGGTAAACCCTGCATTCTTCAATCCAAAGGGCATTACCTTGTAATGGTAATTTCCAATGAGAGTGACAAAAGCAGTCTTTTCTTAATCACCCAGAGCTAGTGGTATTTGGTAGTATCCCTGGAAGGCATCTAAAAAGCTAATCTAAGAATAGCCTACAGTTGTATCCACTAGCTGATCAGTCTGAGGCATGGGGAAAGGGTCCTTTGGACAAGCATTGTTCAAATCTGTGAAGTCCACACAAACCCGCCACTTTCCATTCTTCTTCTTCACCACTACAGTATTGGCCAGCCATTCGGGGTAAAATACATCTTTAATAGTCTCGGCATGCTTAAGTTTGATTACCTCGTCCCTGACGGCATCAGAATGTTCTTTAGATGAACACCGATGTGGTTGTTTTCTGGGAATGATGGACAGATTAACATTCAGATGATGGCAAAAGAAGTTCAGATCCACCCCAGGAGCTTCATAAGCATTCCATGCGAACACGTCAATGTTCCCCTTAAGGAATACTACCAGCTCCTCCTTCTCCCAATGAGGCAACTAAGTTCTGACCTGAAAAAACTTATCTGAATCACCACCTATAACAATTTTCTCTAACTCCTCACACTTCGCCCCTTCTAATGCCACATCTTCCGGCAACACCAGAGTCCTTGATTGTTATAAACCCCTATCAGTAGAGGCCAAGGACCCAGCTTCAAGTTGATTCATGATTGCAACCACCAAGTACTGCCTAGCCACAAACTAGCTCCCAACCAACTCCTCAATTTGATCCCCAGACTGATATTTCACTTTTAAGTGAAGGGTAGAAGAAACAGCTTTCAGGGCGTGAAGCCAAGGTCTCGCTACAATGGTAGTATAGGGAGAGTAAGCATCAACTACAATAAAGTCCACCTCTGAACCTGCCTATATGGGTAGCCTGATCTGGCCTCTTGTAATAACAACCTTCCAATCAAAACCCAACAGAGGTGAGTCATAACTTATCAAATCCTTAGGTTTCAAGTTTAGTCCATTATACAAATCAGGGTACATAATCTCAACCCCACTACCCTGATCCACCAACACTCTTTTAACATCATACCCTCCAATCCTGAGGGTGACCACTAGGGCAACATCATGTGGCTGTATGGTGCCAATCTTGTCCTCATCTGTGAAACTCAGCGCTGGTTGGATCTTTATCCTAACCCTCTTCGACTCAGAGTTGGAGTCCTCAGTAGGTGGCCGAGCTACGGACATCACCCTGGAAGGGTGAGAACCAGTCCTCCCTGAAGCAGCGAGGATAACATTAATTGTGCCCAAAGGGGCTCTTGAAGAAGTATCTCCCCGAAGGCTTAATCCTGACTGGCCCCCATGCCCATTGGGCTGATGTAAAGATTGCTTTAACCTCCCCTCTGTAACCAATTGATGCAGATGATTCCCTAAGGTTCTGCAATCTTCTGTGATGTGCCCTCTCTCCTGGTGGTATTGGAAATGAAGGCTTTGATTGCACTTCATAGGATCTCCCCCCATCTTATTTGGCCATTTAAAGTATGGCTCATTCTTGATTTTTTATAAAACCTGATGCATTGGTTCTCGGAACACCGTGTTGACCACCTGAGTAACAGTAGGTCCAGATTGCCCAACAAAATCTCTACGGGGCCGATTATTGTTGTACCTATCCGACCTAAAATCCCTCCTCTCTTGAGAGGGATAACCTTAGCCTTCCCTTTCCCTTGCTGCTGGTTTTCTTCGTCCCGTTTATATTCGTCAATACAGTTTATGAGCCAACACACACTCCTTACGGGTTTCTTGGTCAATGACTTTCTCAAATCATGCTCGGTAGGTAGGCCGACCTTGAAAGTCCTTATGGCCACATCATCAAAGTCCCCATCGATTTCATTAAACATTTCCCAGTATTTGTCCAAATAGGTTTTCACGGTCTCTCCTTCTCACATGGCCATAAACAATAAGGAATCTAAGGGCCGAGGAACCTTGCTGCACGTAATAAAGCGAGATCCAAATGCCTGAGTGAGTTCCTTAAAGGAATCAATGGATCTTGCTCCCAAGCCATCAAACCACCTCATGGCCACGGGCCCTAAACTGAAGGGGAATACCTTGCACATCAAGGCCTCATTCTTAGAGTGCATAGCCATTCTCTGGTTGAAGTGGCTCACATGCTCTACAAGGTCTGTTCGACCATTGTACATGGTGAACATTGGCTGAGTGAACCACCAAGGAAGTCTCCCTCCCTCAATTCTACGCGTGAAAGGTAATCGGGAAATTTGGTTAAGCACTTTGCTCATTGCATCATCTCCCAAGCCTTTGGAAGATGAGCTCTTGTTTTTGCATTCATAGTGGTAGTCCTTATCATACAAGAAGGATTTACTAGGAAGAGTCCTTGATCTGGGTTTGTAACTATCATCACCACCATCAGAAGAAACGCCAAAGTTTGAAGGAGTCATTCTCTGTCGTTCGCGATGCAATCTCCTTTGCAAATGATCAATCTCCAATTGCACGGCTCTGGTATTCTCCTCATGAGAAAGGTGGCTCCCGTTTCGAGGTTGACTCCTGCTAGTATAGGTGGTATGCACACTAATCTCTTGGTCCCTTTTCCACTCAAGATTAACAAAATGATCCTGACATTGGGACCCCACAGATTCCTCTCGATGTGGAACTAAACCTACCATACTTGAATGTTACACTCACTAAAGCACCAAAATTTCCCATAAACAATGCCAATTGTAAGGACTGAATTTGAGTCCTAAGCCCAAAAGTTAAAAGGATCTAGGCCCAAAGAGCACAATACAATGAATTTGTAGAGAGTGGGTTGGAAAACTAGGCTCTAATGGGTTGGATCATGATTGTAGTAGATCCAAAATGACAATGAAGTAGAAATAGACTGGTTTTATCTAAGAAAATCGTCCTCAGTACAATCTGAGAAGATCAGTTTTTGTATATAATTCTTGAAGTTGATTACAAGAACAGTTCTTATTGCTACAATATTTCTCTTTTAATTTTCCGATCTCTCTCTCAAGGTCTCCCTTCTATTTTATACTATCTCTTTCCTTTCATCTCTGCCCTCCATGTGTAGATTAGATTGTTGGTATTGATCCTTATCACATCAGCACCTTCCTGAAGTCTCTGGGGAGTAGTTGTAAGTCTGAAAACTACTGTTCAAGTATCACTTCCTCATTAATGCAGCCAGAGAGTTAGCTGCAGAGTATTCAATGCAGTGGTAGCAGCTTTTCCCCTAAATATTTCCCAGCTCCCATTTGTCCTGTATGTTCATAATACATATCCTTATCAATAGAACTTTTTGGAATGTCACTCTGGATGACAGAACACACTTTTTGACCTTTGTTTTGTTTCACCGAGGGCATACCCCTCCTCGACTTACCTTCCTCAGCCTTCTCATTCGTAGCTTGCTCATGGAGTCTTGAGTCTTACATCTTCATTAGTATTTATCTGTCCTCGGACCACAAAGTGTCTTCAGATAAGGCCCAAGGCCCAACATATATTCTTGGGCCCTTTATCCCTACAATATGTATAAAAGGCAAATTCGTTATAAATTTTGAATATATTCAACTAATACCTAATTTATCATCACTTATGTAATAATGTTGACAAACTAACTAAATAAATCAAACTAGCATGCATTTATAAAATACATATTCAAATTGATTAAACTCAGAAGTGATAATACATTACAAATGACTCAAAATATTAAATTTTTTTAATCATATTCATCATCTTGCCTAATTAACTTCATTTAAGTCAATGTTATCATCATGTTCATCATTTTACAAACTTATTTCTTCATTGAAATTTTCTTCATCAGCATCAACATTTACAATCTCCTATTGTTCATTTATTTTAATAATTTAAATAAATAAATAAATAAAATATATATCTATATATGTTTCTTCTTGATATTCTAGTTTCTTAGACTTATAAGAATAATGATAAAAATAAAAAATAATTATATTATCAATTAATACAATATTCATAGAATCATAGTATAGAAAAAAAATTTGTAAATAAGAAAGTGTGTGGTCCAAATTTTGTAAGAGAAAGGGGGGAAAAACAAAGACTTATGGACTTGTTATTTTATTAGATTAAATTAAGTATCTAGTAATTTTGAATCCAAAACAAGTATAACAACTTGTTAGATTTAAATAAAAGTGCAAATTGTAACCCAAAATAAATAAATAAAACGCACTTTAAAGCTTATGTTTATATATCATATGAAACGTACAATATTACGGTACAATACGATTCATATGATACGCACAATGTATCATATGATTCATGAGCACTTCTTATACACCCTTATTATATGAAACTTCACATGATACCTATTGCGTATCATACAATACTGACAACTATGCCTAGAGGTATATTAATGAATAGAAATACCAAAATGTTAGTGTAGACACAAGAATGCAGATGAATATGATTAGTGTTAGTGATTTGGTTAATCTAAGGATCTCAATTTGAAATTGACTAGTTTTAATTCAAGAGTTGCATGATTGTTTGGGATATGATCAAGTAGGCTTCATTTGGATGTCATATGTACAAGATATATTCTTATTAATTATGTTATTTTTGTGCTTATTGAAACCTAAACTGCAATTATCAAATTTTGTAATGAATTTGTAGACATGGCAAAACAAGTCAGAATTTTCAGACTCGACCCGAAAAATACCCAACTCGAACCCAATTTTTTTGGCTCGAAGCAAAAACAGGTTAACCCGTGACCCAACTCGTGTTTTTTATGAGTCAACCCGACTTGACCCACAACCCGACCCGTGACCTGAACAATTAAAAAAAATTGGTAAAAAAATAAAATAAAATTAAGACAATATTGGTTTAATTGTTTGTTATGAGTTTTAAGGAAACAATTGAGACATTTACATAAATGCATGCAAATGAATTGAAAGATGAATGGTTGAGCATTCTGTTATGAGTAAAAATTTTTAGATATCAAATAGCAAAGTACATGCCAAGATAATTTGGTTACAGTTAAGTAAAAAACATAGATTTAAACTTGTAGACGTGTGAGAGACATTCATAAGTGGGAAAATAGTGAAGCCAAAGTATCAAAGTAGCATAAATTATGAATGCTTAGACCTATTTTTTAACAATTTATGTCCAAAATAAACAGCTTTTCAGAATAAATTATGGTATTTCCTAGAGTGTGTATTGCTTAACAATGATATGATATTCATAAAAGAGACCATGTATAAATTAGTAAATAGTGAAACTTTAATGTATATTCTCAAATTGAAATAAAGTGCTAACCACAATTGATAATAGATTATAAAATTAATTTTCAAGATTGTAAATTTCTTATATATTTTTATTTTTTGTCAAATGAGTTATCCAATAAGTCATTTGTAATTTTGTTTTATATTTTAGGATGTTGATATTGTGTAGAAATAAAATTTGTGTATTTGTTTTACTTATTTTTGTATTATTTTGTTTTAGCTAGCAATGTTGGGATTTTTATAATTTTAAAATCATTGAATAAGTATTAATAAGTTTAACTAAGTTCATTCTTGATATAAATAGTGAATTCAAAGTAATGTACTATATTTTACATTAAGTAATTTGTTACATGACTTTCCAAATGTCAAAATCTGATTGACTCGATCCGAACCCGACCCGACCCAACCCAACCCGCAAATTTTGCCATGTTTATGAATCTGTGGCAGTGGAATCTGCTACCTACTTAATTGCATAGCAACTTGACAAATACTATTCGCTATGAATCAAACTATACAATAAGGGAGATAGAAGCCTAAACCACGGCTATGATGTTACATCATTCACCACAATGTCAATCATTTGTCTGTCCAATGTTTGGTCTGGAACCGTAATCCCAAATGTCTCCAAGTCTGCAACAATTGCAATGGCTGCATCTAGCTCCTCAAGATCGAGACATATCAAGATGATTTCATCATAAAGTTGACTGCAATAGAGGAAACACAATAAGATAAGTTTTATGTTAATGATTTCAAATAGCCAAAAAAGATATGCAATTTTAAGGCTTTTTTTTTTTTGACTTTTTTTCGATGATCTACATAACCACGATGAAGTTTTAAGCTTCTGTGCTCAAAGAAATATATATATATATATATATATATATGCATTGTATTTGAATGCAAGAATACTACTAAAATGCTAAAAATAAGAATCATTGACAATTTAGACCTGTTTGGATTGAGGTGGGAGTTGAAGGGAGTAGAGTAAAAGTGGTTGAAAATAGGCTAATTTTAGGTCATTTCTACTTTACTCTACTTCACTCTCCCTCTCTCCTTCAATCCAAACAAATCATTAGAGAAAGTTCATCGAAGTTGTTCCACTAATCATGCAACTCTTAAACTGCGCTCTTTTGTGGACATTGCTTTATAAAGAGATCAAGTTTATCCATGCAAGATTTTCAACCTTTTCTTAATAGGCATATAAGCAAACTTCCAAAATTGATATAGCAAACAACATACAGATGTGATGCCTAGCACATAGAAAGTGATCAAATTAAACTGTCAAATCAGTTAGTTATTTTTTTATTTTTTTCATAAAAAATTTTATAAAATGGTATACTAACTGAAAGTTCGGATTTGTGTTGAAACACAAGAGCTTGTTTAGACCCCCCGCAAATTAAAAAAAAAGGCTAGATAGCTTTTATTCTAACTTATACTAAGTGTGGAACAAGAGTAAAGAAGCACAATCACCGGATCTACTCTAGTGCGTACACATAAACAATAAACAATAAAAGAAAAGCACAATAGTAAGGGAAGAGAGATGCAAACACAAAATAACACCAAGACTATGTTATCGAAGAAGAAATCGAAGAATTTGGCGAAAAACCTCTTCACGACCCTCCAAGTCGAAATCGATCCACTAGTGAATAAGTTAAAGTACATGAATAATCTACCTAATGTACTTGAGCCCTCCAAGCTCTTGCTACCAACGGACTTCTCAGAGTCTTGTCTTCACTAGCTTTTCGGATCCCGCAATACACTCGATTGCATCCACCAAGTCTCACCGGCTTCATTTGGTAAATCCTCAAAACTTCCCAAGCTCCAAAACACTCTCTACACTCTGAAAATGTGTTCGTTGTGTTTGGGTACAAGTCTCCTCTCAAGGTATGATAATGGGAGAGGGAAGGAGAAGAGGCTAGAATGATTTCTCACTAAGGATGAGTAGCTCTCTCTCTAACAGATGGGTGTGTTGTGTTGTAGAAAACCTATCTAGGGTTTTTCTTTCTGAATATCCTCTTATACTTTTGTAGGTAATAAGGGTATATATACTATGGGTGAAGGGTAAAAAAGTCACACTAAAAATCCTCCAGGCAGAATGTTTCGCAGGTACTTCGCGAGATGGCCTATCTCACGAAGCACTCGCAAAATGCAGCTGGCACTTGACTCTTCAGCTTCTAGCATGTGCTTCTCACGTGCCCTTTTCGCGGGTTACTCTTCTCATGAACTTAATACTAAAATCACTCATAGTTATTCTGATATTCTTCTTAAAAGGCTTCCTTATACTGACTTTCGCATCGAAGACATTGTGGTAGACACCACACCGATGACCACCTTGAGGGAGCCATTTTTCCATATTTGTAGGGACACAGACGAGGACTTAGCTCCATCTAGATGCACTTACAAAGACTGTCGATTTGCACTTCATCATCAACAATTGTGAAAATATATATTGTGGCAATTTGTTGTGATAATATTTTATTCTTTTAGGGTGATAGCTCATATGCAAATAAAAAAAAAAAATAAAAATAAAAAAAGTGTGTTCAATAGGACATATTTCCAAAAAAGATAAAGAAAAAAAGAAAGCCAGTGAAACTACTTGGATTGAATAAACCAAAACTAATGTATCTTTGAGCATTGACCCTTTTTATATATAGATTAGTTTAAATTAGAACTAATAACAATTTACCACATATGATTTGTTATGAAAATATTGTGAAAATTGTTGTAGATGTAACACTTTTTTTTCACAATACCTTTATTTTTAGTTGTGCTTAGTCCCAGTATGATATTTTTATTATTTTATTTTGTCCTTAAAGGATTTAACACCTTTAACAATTTCAAAAATATTATGAAAATTTGCTGTTTTAATAGCGGAACAGTGCCTCTTCAATAAACCAATTGTATTGTAACTTTACTCATTCACACTTTTTATATAGATAGATAGAAGTTGTGATTGTACTTCGTTAATTTCAACTTTTGTAGTAGGAAGCTACGAGCCCATGATACAGTAGGACCAATAAATATCATTTGTGTGGTGCCATAGGAATTTGGTCCTTATTAGGAAATCCAAGTTCAACTTATTGGACACTGCGTGAAGCAACCGACTCTATTGACCAAATAAGTGGCAATGGCAAACCCAAAACTATAGTATATATATTGAGAACGAAGGTTTCCAGAGTTCATTTGAATATCGGAGTTAAAAAAAGGAAACAATCATGAATGTGATTTATGACCCAAGTGTTAATCCTTATTTGTACAGCCGGGTGGAGTGGAGGTACTACACGTCAGAAAAGTGAACAAGTTCACATGGTGATTATTAATTAATCTAGTCTAATGTTTTTATATAGTAGACCAAGTCAATCGAATTACTTCAAGTTGGTGCCATGCTTTATAATTTGGTAGCCCTGGCAGCTGGCAAGTATTGACGAGGAAGGACAGATTAAAATGATGACAGACGAATAGACCAATATCCATAAAAAATAAAAATAAAAAGAAGTCCAATTTAACCATGCCTTACAAATAGGTACTTCCATCTAACAATCTAACTGACCTTCACTCATTTCTCTCTGCATTCAACCATGGCGCTCTCCAACGTACCCTTTTGCCTTGTTCAACCTCCTCAAAAAGTCCAATTTCTTTTCAATCAGCTCTTCATCTTCTTTTTGTTGCTACTTCCCAATGCAATGTCAATTTCCTTCAACTTCCCTGGTTTCAACACAGATAACAGTAACCTAACCTTACAGGGTGCTGCATATACGAACCCAGATGGTCTCCATCTCACAAAGGATAGTCTTAGTGGCTCCATCGGCAGAAGTTTTGGTCGTGCCTTATATCATGAACGAGTTCACCTTTGGGATAATAGCACAGGGAAGCTTAAAGTTACAGACTTCACCACGAACTTCTCCTTTAACATTACAGCTGTTAATCAGTTTGCTGGTGTCGGTGATGGGCTTGCTTTCTTCATCACACCATTTAATTCTACTATCCCTGACAATTCAGAGGGCGCGTATCTTGGACTGTTTAGTAATGAAACCGCTAACAACGGCACTCAAAATCAAATTGTTGCCGTTGAGTTTGACACTTACCAAAACTGGTGGGATCCGCCATCGTTTTCTCATGTGGGAATCGATATCAATTCCATTGTCTCAAACGTAAGTGAGACTTTGCCACGAAGCATTAATATTACGAATGGGTCAACAACATATGTATGGGTAAGTTACGACTCAGCATCCCAAAAGCTTAGTGTGTTCCTTACTATACCAGCATACAGTTGGAATTCTAGTCTTTCATATATTGTTGACTTGACTATTTTGCCGGAATGGGTTAGCGTTGGTTTCTCCGCTTCTACAGGTTCGTCGATTGAGTTACATACAATACTTTCTTGGTCATTTAATTCAACTTTGGAAGCTGGAGATGTGTCTACTCAACCAAACAAGACAGAAGGTGGATCTACTCAAACAAACCACACGGGAAATGGGAGCACGAAAAACAAATTGGGGTTGATCATTGGTTTAGCAGTGAGTTCCAGTGTAGTGAGTTGTGGTACAGGTCTACTTTGGTTTATTTGTTGGAGAAAAAGGGCCGGTGGAAATGCAGAAGATTCGGGTGATGATGACAGTATGGATGATGAATTTGAAAAAGGAACAGGGCCAAGGGGGTTCACATACCGTGAACTTCTCAATGCAACAAACAACTTTGTTGAACGAGGGAAGCTTGGAGAGGGAGGATTCGGAGGAGTTTACAGAGGTTTGTTAAGTGAATCCAATGTGGAAGTTGCAGTTAAGAGGGTCTCAAAAGGATCAAAGCAAGGAAAAAAGGAGTACAAGTCAGAAGTGAAGATCATTGGCCGTTTGAGACATAGGAATTTGGTTCAACTCATTGGTTGGTGCCATGAACAGCGTGAGTTACTTCTTGTGTATGAGTACATGCCTAATGGAAGCCTTGATTCTCATCTATTTGGAGCAAAGATTATGCTAATATGGCCAGTAAGGTATAACATAGCCCAGGGATTGGCTTCTGCATTACTCTACCTTCATGAAGAGTGGGAACAATGTGTAGTACACAGAGATATAAAGTCTAGCAATATCATGTTGGATTCAAACTTCAGTACCAAACTTGGTGATTTTGGTCTTGCAAGACTCGTAGACCATGAGTTGGGCTTACAAACAACTGCTTTAGCTGGGACCTTGGGCTACCTTGCCCCGGAGTGTTTAACCACTGGTACAGCTTCTAAGGAATCCGATGTTTATAGTTTTGGGGTGGTTTGTCTAGAAATTGCATGTGGGAGAAAGGCAATCGATTCACAGGCGGAACGAAGCAAGGTTGGGCTAGTAGAGTGGGTGTGGGATCTCTATGGAAAAGATCAACTCCTTGAAGCCGTTGATAAAAGATTAGGTGAGGAATTTAATGAAGAGGAAATGAAGCGCTTGATGGTGGTTGGATTATGGTGTTGTCATCCTGATCCCACTAGCAGGCCCTCTATAAGGCAAGTAATACATGTTTTTAAGTTTGAAGCTTCTTTGCCCAACCTTCCATCAAAGTTGCCGGTGCCAATGTATGTTGGGGCCCCAATGGACCTAGGTAAATTATCCAATACTTCATCAGGTTCCACCAGATCTAAAGATCAAATGCAATGTTCATCTAGTAGTTGTTCTACTAATTCGTCTATGTCAACTGGCCCAAGCAAACCTCTTCTATATTCAAGCAAAGCTGAAGTGGAGTTGGCATCAACTATGCATTAATGTATTTGATAATTCAAACTTTTGTAATGAACTTGAAGACATACATGTATCATGAATGTAAGCTTTTATTTGAAAGTGTCTTTCCTGAATGGTTTGAAAAAATGAAGTATGTTTAAAAGTCCTATTAAGTTAGGCAATGACAAAGTCCATCTTTTTGGTGCTGAGTCCTTTCTTGCATTTGGTCACTTAGGTGCAGTTTGGATAGCTAAAACGCAGCGCATTTTGCGTCTGTGTTTCAGCCTTTTTTTTTTTTTTTTTTTTTTTTTTTATTATCAACGCATAAACAGTAACTCGCACGGTTCATACACACTGTGCAGGAGATATTGTGCACTGTTCATAGGACCCACAACCACTTTATTCAGGAAAAAAATATATTAAAAATGGATCCCACGCTACTATTTACACATTTTAAAATTATTTCAATATAGTATTTTCAGTTTTCAACTTTATCCAAACGGACCCTAGTACAAACAAGCTTATAAAATTATTTTATTCTCCAAACGGATCTCAATATCAAAATGGTTTTCATTCAATTTTAGAATAAATAATCCCTATACTCTTTTCTAAAATGATATCTTTTTTTTAATTAATTATAAGGGGGTTTGGTTTTTTTAAAGGATTATAAGTGGGTTGTTACTTGTTGGACTTAAAAAGTAGAGTGTGGCTATTTTCATAATTGGACTTAAAAGTAGACAATAAAAATAGAGTGTGGCTATTTTGGTAATTGGACTTAAAGTAACCTAAACATCTATTTATTATTGGACATAGTTTAGTTACAAAATTAGTTGTAACCTAAGACTACAACTTTACTCAATAAATTAAATATTACTACATATTTTGAAAATCTAACCGTTGAAATGTATATTCTTTACGCTCCTAATATATATATATATATATATTAAATTTTGTGTCAAGATATTATTTACTATATGATCTATAAGTTTATATTTTATGCATAATTTTAAACTACAAAAATTTGTAATTTAAACAATTTTTTGATGAAATAGCTATTGATATTTAATTTTCTAGAAATTTTGTGAGCATGGAGAATATAAGAAAAAAAATATAATCCAATTATGAATTTGTCAAAATACACTTTTATTAAAAAAAATATTAAATAAGGTTATAGTCTAAGACCCCAACCAATCTTATATTTAAATTTTGTCCTTCATTATTTTCTTTTCTCCCTCGCAAGTCTCCCTTTTCTCCCCGGCCCAACCCGCATCTGATCTGACTTTAGTCAACACTAACTTAAATTTATCAGTGGATTACTTTTTCTTCTTATATCCTCCATACTTACAAAATTTTTAGAAAATTAAATATTAATAGCTATGTTATCAAAAAAAAATTTAAATTACAATTTTTTTATAGTTTAAAATTATGCATAAAATATAATTTTATAAATTACATAGTAAATAATATCCGATTGGCACAAAATTTAACATATAAATTAGTGTAAAGAATATGCAATATAACAGTTAGATTTTTAAAATACGTAGTAATGTTAATGATATATGTAGTTGCACGATTTTCCTGGTCCGAATTCTATTGATCAGGACTTGGCTCAAAGCGCAACCCACAATAAATATTTGTAGAGGATGGGTCAAAAAACTTAGCCTTAGTGAGCCTACTCGGTCTAATGCATGTATAATATTGTTACCGCAAATGAAAACACAAGAATGGAGCTCCACTGTATGATTCTATTCCTTTTGTTCTTAATACAATTTTTCCGTCCCCTTCTATGAGGGACTCCACTACATTATATAGCTCTTCTCCTCTCATCTCCACCTTACACTTGTTGACCATCTAAGCATCTACTTGAGCACCTGTCCCATCAACCGCCCTCATCACTCCCTTTGTGAGTTGCAGAGGCCAAGGTGGTACTATTCAGAGGTCTTTTCCTCATTAATGCGGCCAAGAGGGTGGTTGGAGCGCAATTAATGTGGTGGTAGCTTTTGTCAGATACTTTGGATTTTATTCATTTTATATGTTGGGAGGATGAACGGAAGTGAGTGGGGAGAGTTTTTCGTCTGGGCTTTGTGATGTCCGAGGAGGAGTTACTCCTCGGACAGGTTTCCTTGGCGTTATTGGGATTGAGTAACGCTTCACACGTGATTTTTCTTCGGACAGGACGCTCCTCGGATGGGCCTGAATCTGGAATGGCCCATCATATTTGGGCCGGGCCCTACAATAGCCCCTCAAAACTCCGGTTTTTATCTCCTTCCGAGGAGAAAAGCGGGGTTTTGAAGTCAGTGAGAGGATGGAAATAGGGAGAGTCATGAGGCGCGCATGCGGACCGTTACTTTTGACGCGCTACAATTTACGAGGCGCGGCCATTAACTTCTGGAGGCGTTATGTTCCCTTCATCCAACGGTGTGGCATGGATCGAACGGCTATTGTTTTCTCTCGTATTTTTAGGCAGGAGTGATCTTTTCTCTCTCCTCCCGGCTATATAAGACGTCAGAGTGGTTCAGTTTCTTCTTTTTATCTGCATTTCATAAACCTCAAAGGACTCTAAAGAACTCCAGCGAATCCCAGAGATATACGAACACTTACATCCGTTACGCCACCATAGCCGTTTTTGTGAAGCGTTTTGCCCAAGAGAGATTTCCAGGCGATCCATTGAGCGTTTTGTGAAGGTATCGGTACATTTCGTTCATCTTGTCGTTTCAACTTCCTCCTCGGACTCTACTTTTCTTCTCAGTCTTTACTTTCGTTTCTCCAGTTCAGTTCAGATGGGTAGATTTCAGAAATTAGTAAAAACTCCAGCCGCTATGGAGGCCTTTAGGGCTAAATACCACATTCCCCCGGGGGTTGGGCTGCAGTACTGTCCTCTTGAAGGAGTATTGACAGATAGAGGTGAGGGAGAAGTCGTTATCCCCATGATTGCTTTCATAGAGGGAGGGATGACACTTCCCATGCGTAGGATTACAAGGGACTACCTGTTCAACCATAGGTTGACGCCGTATCAGTGTGCCCCGAATATGTTCAAGATACTAGGCTGGGTAGATGTCTTAGACGAGCGGATGAATCTAGGCCTTACTTGGCACGATGTGGCTTATCTGTACGAATGTCAATGCCTCGGGGATAAGGGGTATTATCTCAAATCCCGGAACGAGGACGTTAGGTTGATCTCTTGTCTCCCAATATCCAATAAGACCGTGAAGAATGACTTCCTTATTGCTTCTGGGGAGTGGTTCGACGGTATTCATTGTCCAACTCGGGCAGGAAACCCAGGTGCGGCGTCTTTAGGATCGGTCCTTTTTGGGAAAGGATTTAGTATTGAGGGGTTGTTATTATTATTTTTTTTGCTTTCCTTGTAATTGGAAAATTTCGTGAACTAACCCCATTTTTCTTGGTTGTTTGCAAATAAAGTCCACGTCGCCCCTCGGCTAAACTTTGTGAACGTGCCCGCGTTGAACTACCTTCTTAGGTCGGAGATCTACGTTTCCGAGGACGGGCAGTTGCGTGCGGCCTATCTGGTTCTGGGCTATCAACCACTGAGCAGCTCTTTCCAGGCTGTCGGTCACGCTATAAGGGCTGGCAGTCCGAGGTTGGCTAGGATTGACGTGTCCAAGGACGGGTTCCTAGCTAAACACGATCTGCCACCAGTCGTGTTGCCCGGTGTTAGAGATCCCTACTTGGCAGAGCAGCTACCTCCGCCAAACGAGCCTGGTGTTGCCGTTCAGGCTAAAGAGGAAGCTGAATCATCTCGTCTTTCCCTTGAAGAAAAGATAGACGAGTTTTACTTTGAGGAGGAAGTTCAGCAGACCCCCTTGGTGGAACTTTTCGATCCTGAAGGAGAGCGGGACCGACATTCTGCAGTTGGTATTCCTTCCATCGTTATCTGCTCGGACGATACTTCGGACGAAGAGACACAGCCCATGGCAAGAAAGGGAAAATCTCTAAAGGAGCTGATGGCCTCCCGAGGGAAAGGTCAGTCATTGAAGGGTCAATCATCGAAGGGACCATCTCCATCAAAAGTCAAAACCCTTCCTCTTGTGGTCCCTCAGGGCCTTCTGGAACCTGGCCTTAAGGTTAATCCGGACCTGAAGAAGAAGAGGCCCGTTGACACCCCTGAGGAGGGCGAGGTGGTTGCCCAGCCGACCAAACAGCAAAAAACCACTCGTGCCCCAAGGAGCAAAAGGGGTAGCTCCTCGGAGAGACGGGACGAGGAGAACATTGCTGAGGTGCACGCTACTCCGCGTACATGGAGCCCTAAGTTGGAGCTGGATGGGGTTGCCATCCCCTACAATGCCTCGGTCCGAGAGTACAATCGAGGCCGGGCAGGATACGTGGCCGAGGCCTTAGAGCAACCCCTACTCCTTCCTCGGGATATGGAGGCTTATAGGCAGTTTTCTCAGCCTGAGATCTTCCTATCCCTTAAAAGGGATCTCGCGATGGTAAGTAACCCTTTTACTGTTTCATTAATTTATTTGACCTTGTTAGATTAAAGCAATCTTGTTTCGCTTGTAGATTACTCAGCAGATATTTGTGGCTGAGGAATTTTGCCGCGGTAACAGTAGTCGGGCTGAGGTCGAGAACTAGGCTTGGGCGGAGATGGAGAAAACCTTGGGGGCCCTTAAGCACGATCACGTTGAACTCCAGGACAAGTTCAAGGATTCGGAGAACCGGCGCAAATTTGCAGAGGCTGGTTTGAAGAGTGCTGAGACCCAGGCAGAGGACCAGCGCAAAGAGTTGTTCACAACCCAGATTAACCTCGCCACCGAGAAGCAGGCAGTGCAAGACCTCAAGGCTGCTCTGCAAAAAGTCGAGGATGAGCTGCGGCGGGTCAAAGAGGAGGCCCAGCTGATCCGAGAGGCTACAGAGGCTGAGAAGAGTGCCACTCGCCAGCTCGGGACCGAAGAGACGGAGGCCAGGCTATCCGAGGAGATCCTCGAGGTATGCCGGGAGTATTGCAGCATCTCATGGGTTCGTGCCCTTGATGCTGCAGGAGTTCCTGCCGATTCGGCGCTGAGACAGCCCGAAAGCATCTTCTATCCTGAGGAGATCCGAGAACATCCTGATGGTGTCCAAGCGGTCTCTGAGCAGGATCTGATGGTGCCTGATGCCGCCCCTGTGCCTGATATGGCGAAGGATCCTGCCACGGACTCTTCCATCGAGGTTCCTCCCCCCCAGCCCGAGCCAACAGAAGATCCTCCTACTAAGGCTTAGCTTTTTAGCTTCTTAGCTTTCTTTTTTTTTTTTTTTTTTAAATGAGAGTCGTCGTAATTTTTCATTCTTTTGTAAGGACTTCTCTTTTTGATGTACTCGGAATACTAATATAAAGTGTTCGTTTTGCTTACTACAAATGTATGTCAGTAATGCTGTTCTTTAAACATTTGCAACGATGTAGATACAAGTAAACGGTAAAAGAAAAATGGGTTTTTGGGCTGCGCACTTGTGGGTTGCGATGGTGCCAGACTGCGCGCTCGCATTAGGATGATCTCCTTTAAGTAATAATCCCCCAACCTATCATGAGTAATAATTTCCACTAAGTATGTGGTCCGAGGAGCCATGCAGGACTTAGGTTCTGTTTAAAACTATGAATAGTTGCCTTAAGTATTAATTTCCCCTTAGTCTGTGGTTCGTGGAGCCATGCAGAACTAGATTCTGTTTAAAACTTATAGGAATTGTCAGGAGTAATAATTTCCCCCAAGTCTGTGGTCCGAGGAGCCATGCAGGATTTGGGCTCTATTTAAAACTATGAATAGTTGTCTTAAGTATTAATTTCCCCTTAGTCTGTGGTCCGTGGAGCCATGCAGAACTAGGTTCTGTTTAAAACTTATAAAAATTGTCATGAGTAATAATTTCCCCCAAGTCTGTGGTCCGAGGAGCCATGCAGGACTTGGGTTCTGTTTAAACTATGAATAGTTGTCTTAAGTATTAATTTCCCCTTAGTCTGTGGTCCGTGGAGCCATGCAGAACTAGGTTCTGTTTAAAACTTATAAGAATTGTCATGAGTAATAATTTCCCCCAAGTCTGTGGTCCGAGGAGCCATGCAAGACTTGGGCTCTGTTTAAAACTATGAATAGTTGTCTTAAGTATTAATTTCCCCTTAGTCTGTGGTCCGTGGAGCCATGCAGAACTAGGTTCTGTTTAAAATTTATAAGAATTGTCATGAGTAATAATTTCCCCCAAGTCTGTGGTTTGAGGAGCCATGCAGGACTTGGGTTCTGTTTAAAACTATGAATAGTTGTCTTAAGTATTAATTTCCCCTTAGTCTGTGGTCTGTGGAGCCATGCAGAACTAGGTTCTGTTTAAAACTTATAAGAATTGTCATGAGTAATAATTTCCCCCAAGTCTGTGGTCCGAGGAGCCATGCAGGACTTGGGTTCTGTTTAAAACTATGAATAGTTGTCAGTAGACCAGCAAGCAGCGAACATTCATGAAAGAAAACGTATGCCAAGCCATTCTTATTAATAACAATATCTTTTGAGGTTATTTACATTCCATGGTCGAGGTACAACTTTTTCATCCAAATCTTCTAGGTAGTAGGCGCCTATTCCGGCCACAGATGTAACACGGTATGGTCCCTCCCAATTGGGCCCCAACTTGCCCCAAGAGGGGTTTTTTGCGTTGCCAAGAACCTTCCTCGTCACGAGATCACCTGGACCCAGAGGACGCAGTTTGACGTTAGCATCATACCCTTATCTCAGCTTCTGGTGATAATAGGCCATATGAATCATCGCTTTTTCCCTTCTTTCTTCGGCTAGGTCCAGACTCCGTTCTAATAACTTATCGTTATCGCTTGGGGTAAATGATCTAGACCTTAATGTGGGAAAGTTGTTCTCGATTGGGAGCATGGCCTCAGCCCCATAAGTCATCGAGAAGGGGGTCTCACCGGTCGATCATCGCGACGTCGTCCGATAAGTCCATAAGACGTGGGGGAGTTCTTCTACCCATCTCCCCTTGGCCTCGTCCAGTCTTTTCTTTAGTCCGTTCACCATGACCTTGTTCACGGCTTCGACCTGCCCATTTCCTTGAGGGTAGGCGGGGGTGGAATATCGGTTAATGATTCCCAACTCATGGCAATACTCCCTAAAGTTCTTACTGTCGAACTGCAGACCATTGTCGGAAATGAGTGTGCACGGAGTCCCGAAGCGGGTGATGATGTTCTTCCAGATAAATTTTTGGGCGTCCACGTCCCTAATGTTGGCCAAGGGTTCAGCTTCCACCCATTTAGTGAAGTAATCAGTTCCGACTATTATGTATCGCTTGTTCCCCGCGGCCTTGGGGAAGGGTCCAACCAGGTCAAGGCCTCATTGTGCGAACGGCCATGGACTAGAGAGGGGGTTGAGAACCCCTCCGGGTTGGTGAATATTCGGGGCGAATCTTTGGCACTGGTCGCACTTCTTAGTGTATTCTTGGGCCTCTCTTTGCATGTTCGGCCACCAATACCCTTGGGTAAGTGCCCTGTGCGCTAGCGACCTTCCTCCGGTACGACTTCCACAGATCCCCTCGTGTAACTCTTCAAGTAGAGATTTGGATTCTTCTGGATGCACGCAGAGCAAGTACGATCCAGAGTAGGAGCGCCGATATAGTTTGTAGTCCTCTGATAGCCAGAACCGAGGAGCATTCCTACGTATCTTCTCGGCTTCCAATTTTTCCTCCGGCAGGATGTCGTTTTGAAGGAAGTTTTTTATGGGGTCCATCCAGCTGTGACTCTTTCTGATCTGATGGACTCCAGCCGGGCTTCTGCTGATAGGACTTGCCTGGGCTAGATCTTCAACCAAGATCATCCGTGGCAGATTATGTGCCGAAGACGTGGCGAGAGTGGCCAGCGAGTCCGCATGAGTGTTTACACTCCTGGAAATGTGCGTCAGATTGAAGGATTCAAAATTCGTTTGCAGCCGCTTAACCTGCCCCAAGTACTCCTGCATCCTAGTATCTCGAGCTTCCAGCTCACCCACCACTTGTCCGACTACCAGTCTGGAGTCCGAGAATGCTTCTATTACTCTTCCGCCCGGCCTTTAAACCATCGTCATTCCTTGGAGTAAGGCTTCGTATTCGGCTTCATTGTTTGTAACCGAGAATTCGAGCCTCAGTGATTTTTCAATGGCAGCACTGTCCGGGGATATTAAAACTATCCCCACTCCTGACCCTCTTTGGTTGGCTGCGCCATCCACGTAGACCTTCCAGTGCATGGTCTTTGTTGAAATCGCACCAACCGATTTTCCATCCATGTCTTTCTCCTCAGTTATTGTTTCTACAGAGGGCTCGGCAAACTCCGCCACCAAGTCTGCGAGGACCTGTCCTTTGATGGAGGATCGGGGCATATATTTAATATCAAAGGCCCCCAAAAGCGCACTCCACATGGCGATCCTTCCGATGTAGTCAGCGCTTCGAAGCACTACTCGAAGGGGAAGTTGAGTCAGAACGATGACCGTATGCGCCTGAAAGTAGTGAGGAAGCTTCTAGATTGCGTGTACTATCGCCAGAATTGCCTTTTCTAAAGGTAGGTACCGCACCTCGGCCTCATGTAATGATTTGCTCACATAGTAAACCGGTCGCTGCACCCCGTTATCATCACGTATCAGTACCAAGCTTACAGCATGGGGAGCTACAGCGACATATGCAAACAGCACCTCATTTGCCTCAGGGCTGGACATGATGGGTGGTCGGGACAAGTAGTCCTTAAGCTGCTGGAAAGCCTGAGCGCAATCCTCCGACCATTCGAACCCTTTCCATTTGTTTATCAGGAGGTAGAAAGGCCGACATCGATCCGCCGATCGTGATATGAACCGATTTAATGCCGCAATCATGCCAGTGAGTTTCTGCACTTCCTTCGGATTCCGAGGAGCCTGTAGGCTGTTAATGGCTTTGATTTGGTCGGGACTTACTTCTATTCCCCTCTAGGTGACCATGTACCCTAGGAATTTCCCAGACCCGACCCCGAATGAACATTTGGAAGCGTTCAGCCGCAGCCGGTGTTCCCTTAAGATAGCGAAGATTATTCCGAGGTCTTTCACGTGCTCGGACACCCTTTTACTCTTCACAACCATATCGTCTATATAAACCTCAATGATCTTGCCCAGCTGTGGCTCGAACATTCGGGTCATCATCCTTTGGTAGGTTGAGTCGGCGTTCTTCAGCCCAAAGGGCATTACCTTATAGTGATAATTTCCGATGGGTGTCATGAAAGCCGTCTTCTCCTAGTCTTCTAGCGCAAGGGGTATCTGATGATATCCCTGGAAGGCATCCAGGAAACTCATTCGGGGGTGGCCCGCGGTTGCATCCACCAATCTGTCGATTCGAGGTAGGGGAAATGGGTCCTTTGGGCACGCCTCGTTTAGGTCCGTGAAGTCCACGCAGACCCTCCATTTCCCTGTCTTCTTCTTTACCACCACAGTGTTTGCCAACCATTCAGGGTAAAAGACCTCTTTAATAGCCCCCGCTCTTTTTAGTTTTGCCACTTCGTCTCTTACGGCACTAGCATGTTCCTTTGAAGGGCGTCGGGGTGGCTGCTTCTTCGGAGTGGAAGAGGGGTTGACGTTCAGGTGGTGGCAAATAAGGCTAGGATCAACGCCCGGGGCGTCGTATGCGTCCCATGCAAACACATTGACATTCCCTCTGAGAAATCCGACCAGTTCCTCTTTTTCTTGAGAAGATAACTCAGAGCCGACCTGAAAAAACTTCTCCGGGTCGCTGTTGACAGCGATCTTATCTAAACTTTCACACCTTATCTCCTCGGCTAGTCCATCGTCTTGCCCTGCCGAGGCGGTTGATTGCTATAAACTTTCAGGGGCCGAGGACTCGGCAGGGGGCCGATGTAAGACGGCGGCCACCATACACTGCCTGGTTACGGCCTGATCTCCTCGGATCTCTTCTACTTGTCCTCTGGATGGGTACTTTACTTTTTGGTGAAGTGTGGAGGTCACGGCCTCTAGGGCATGGATCCACGGCCTTGCAACTATCGTGGTGTAGGGTGAATATGTGTCGACCACGATAAAATTCACCTCCACCACTTCCGCCCCAGTCTGTACGGGTAGTCGGATTTGCCCTTTTGGCGTAACCATTCTTCCCTTGAAACTGAGAAGGGGGGAGTCATAAGCTACCAAATCTTCTGGCTTCAGGTTCAGCCCCTTGTATAGATCAGGGTACATTATCTCTACTGCACTTCCCGAATCCACCAGCACCCTTTTCACGTCGAAGCCCCCAATCCTCAGCGTGACCACCAAGGCGTCATCGTGAGGTTGAATAGTTCCTCTCTTATCCTCATCCAAGAACCCCAGTATCAAAGAGCTTCCCTTTTTTGACCTTTTGTGTTCCCTTTGCCTGCCCTCGGAGGGGAGCCGATCAACGGCTAACACCCTGGGGATGGGTGGCCCCGTTCTTCCTAGTGCAGCGAGGATGACGTGTATCGTCCCGGTGGGGGGTCTTAAGGTCACGTCCTTTCGAGGCTCTTGTGTTGCTTGGCCGGGATGGCCACTCGATGGGTGCAGCAAGTGACGTAACTTTCCTTCTCGGACCAACTGATCTAAGTGATTCCATAGATTCCTGCAGTCCTCAGTAGTGTGCCCATGGTCTTGATGATAGTGGCAGTACAGGTTCTGGTTACGTTTGGAAGGTTCTCCAGCCATCTTTCCAGGCCACCTGAAATAGGGTTCATCCCTTACTTTCTCCAGTACCTGTTGTACTGGCTCTCTGAATACGGCATTTACTATTTGCGGGTTGCTCTGCCCAGCCTGTCGTGAAAAATCTCTTCTTAGCTGACCAGGGTTGTGCCGTTCCGATCTGAAATCATTTGCTTTGGGGAGGAAAACCTTCTCCTTTCCCCTCCCTTGCAGCTGATCTTCCTCCACCCTTTTGTATTTGTCGATCCTATCCCTCAACTGATCAACGTTGGAAACCGGTTTACCAGTGAGGGACTTCCTTAAGCCATGGTCGGTGGGTAGCCCGCTTTTGAATGTGCTGATAGCGACAGCATCATGGTTGTCATCCAGGTCGTTATACACTTCCCAGTATCTATCCGAGTATGCTTTCAGAGTCTCTCCCTCGTGCATGGATAAGGACAGTAGCGAACCGAGGGGCCTGGGGACTCTGGTGTTGGTGATAAAGCGGGAGCAGAAATCCCGAGTGAGCTACTTGTAAGAGCTTACGAAATTTGTCTTCAGGCCGTTGAACCACCTCATCGCCATTAATCCCAAGCTGGTCGGGAAGATTTTACATATAAGGGCCTCATTTTGCGAGTAGATCGCCATCTTTTGGTTAAATTGACTCACATGCTCTACCGGGTCTGCTCGACCGTTATAGATGGCAAATGCTGGTTGGTTGAACCGTTGAGGCAGCTTAGCCCCTTCAATTCTATACGTGAAGGGGGACCTTGAAACCTGGTCCAACGCCTTCTTCATGGCGTTGCTTCCCGAACCCTTGCTAGATGTGCTCTCATATTTCCGCACAGGGCGTGGTTCCTTTTCGTAGGAAAAGGTTTCATTTGGAGGGGTCCTTGACCTCCGTCGGTAGCTCGCGTCCTCCGCATTAGAGGACTCATCTGAGTCTGAAGGAGATCGTTTTCGCTGTGCCCGTCGTAACTTCCTCTTCAGATCATCTATCTCTCGCTGCATGGCTTGGTGACTATTTTGCTTCTGGGACATGTGACTACCTATCTGAGTGTGACTCTGGCTTGTCCGGATAGTATGCACACTTCCCTCTCGGTTTCCCCTGTGGCCTGGGTTGACGGGGTTATTTTGCCTCTGGGACTCGGCGGGTTGTGTCTGTTGGGAGTTAGCCTGGTGAGGATTCCCCTGGTGCGAACCTAGTTCTACCATGCCTGACCGTTGTGCTAGCTGATGCCCTAGTTCTTCCCACAGACGGAGCCAATTATTGCACGATTTTCCTGGCCCGAATTCTATTGATCAGGACTTGGCCCAAAGCGCAACCCACAATAAATATTTGTAGAGGATGGGTCAAATAACTTAGCCTCAGTGAGCCTACTTGGTCTAATGCATGGATAATATTGTTACCGCAAATGAAAACACAAGAATGGAGCTCCACTGTATGATTCTATTCCTTTTGTTCTTAATACAATTTTTCCGTCCCCTTCTATGAGGGACTCCACTACATTATATAGCTCTTCTCCCCTCATCTCCACCTTACACTTGTTGACCATCTAAGCATCTACTTGAGCACCTGTCCCATCAGCCGCCCTCATCACTCCCTTTGTGAGTTGCAGAGGCCAAGGTGGTACTGTTCAGGGGTCTTTTCCTCATTAATGCGGCCAAGAGGGTGGTTGGGGCGCAATTAATGTGGTGGTAGCTTTTGTCAGATACTTTGGATTTTATTCATTTTATATGTTGGGAGGATGAACGGAAGTGAGTGGGGAGAGTTTTTCGTCTGGGCTTTGTGATGTCCGAGGAGGAGTTACTCCTCGGACAGGTTTCCTTGGCGTTATTGGGATTGAGTAACGCTTCACACGTGGTTTTTCTTCGGACAGGACGCTCCTCGGATGGGCCTGAATCTGGAATAGCCCATCATATTTAGGCCGGGCCCCACAATATATGAAATCTAACCGTTAGATTTGTGAATGCACCCCAACCCAAGTAAGTTTCCTGGTCTCCAAAGAAGGATCTCAAAAAGGGGCAAAAATAAATGCTTGTGGTGGTATGAGTATGGCTATGAGAGTGAAGAATCTTTGACACAACCAAGGCAAAGGAAAGAAGTGAGTCTGAGTAAGAGATAGAAAGAGATAAAGGAAAACATAAGATGGGGTTTGTACAATTTTTTAACAAAAGGTTCCCTTCAATGACATGAGAGCCAAATAAGAGGCTGTTTCCTCGGTCGGAGGAAAAGCCCACGCGGAGCCCGAGCGCAACCAATTAGCCAAGGAGACATAACCAACAGGCTATTAACACTAAAATATTTCTCATATCAGTTACAACCACAAGCACAAATCTGACTCCACCTCACTCTTTCTCTATATATTTCTGTTTTTTTTCCCTTCAATTGCTGATCACTTTGTTACATTTGTTTTCCATTTTTTTAAGGATTCATACCACCAGACCCTCTTGTGACCTAAAAAGCTTCAAGTTCCAAACACAACAATATAAAAAATCAACTTTTTTGTATGAATTATTTAACCGCTGAAGCTTCAAAGCAAGGGTGCCAGAATGAGGTCCACTCATTTTACCTAAACTTCAAAATTTTTCATCAATGTAAATAAAAGTCCTTTAAAGTTTATTAGTTTTTTTTAAAAAAAAGGTAAAGGATGTCACTGGTAGTTTTTTTTTTTTTTTTTTGGGCTAAAGGTTAATCACATTCAAACGAAAAAGTGATAGCTATGGCCTATAAACTAATAAACATTGACAACACATACCCAACACAGAACCCAATATCAATATACACAAACTAGGACCAAGTGACCAACAAACAACAGGAAACAAAACAAGCTAGCAAACTAGAAAAAAACCAGGACATTAGTGGAGGACATTCTATCTTCTAAGAAACCAATAGTAAACATAATGAGGGATTTAGATAGACACCCACAAAGTGGGGAATTTGAATTTATAAGCACTCCCTTAATGAGGAAGTCTTTGAACATAACTTTTGTGTCATGTTCCTGAGAGCATCTCTAACAACTTAGTTAAATTTTCACACTATTAAGAGAGCAAACAGTTTTATCAATCGAATTTTTCAAATACATTTTTCATTAGACTCTCTATCCATTTTTTTTTATCACACTTAAATATTACTTTTTCATTATTTATTTAATCTTTTTTATTCTTTATTCTTAATGTGCACAAATAAAGGGAGAGAGTGGTTGAATATTTTAATTAGTAAATATTTTAGTCATAAAAATTTATTTGGGGAGCAACAGTAACTTTCGATGTGTGGAGAGTAATGTAGCTAATCTATTTTATTTTTTTAGATTTTGAAGAGGTTGTTGGAGTTGATTTTTGTGAATTTTCTTCCTAAATATGACTTTAGAGAGCGTATTGGATTTGGCGATTTGCTCTAATGCAGTTGACAATGATAGATAGAGAAAAGGTGATAAATCAGTTATAAAAAAAATTAAAAAAAAAAAAATGATTTGTTACACTCACAGTCAACTGTGTCAAAATTGCGGCACAAAATTGTGGTCATAGAAAAATTGTGGAAATCAATTTAATCATAGTTTGACATCAATCCCACAAAGATTTTAATGATAAAATGTTACTTCCATATCGTTTAGTTATAGCTCTTCAGTTCAAACCCTCAACAATAACGGCACAATGTGAATTGCTAGTTCAAAGAAACTAGTGAATGAATGTAGTAAATTATTTGGAATGAGCAGCTTTTGAATCTCCTTTTTTTTTTTTTTTTAAGAAATATTGAGCGGGCTAACTCTAATAAGCATCTCTATTTGGCCCTCCCGATTTAATCCATAACGAGAAATTTTGACTTTGCTTGAAGAAGTCGTGACTCTTACTAAAATGGAGAGCCTCTTGGTGAAAGAGTGACTATTGATGACTGTTGAAAAAAAAATTAAATAGAAGGGAGACCCTCGATGAACGATTACAACCTTTGAAAAATGTTACAAAAATTTTGCATTTATGTCATTTTATTTTGAGGTACCAATTAAGGTAGACCTCATAGGCAAACTCTTTAATCAAAGATGTGGTGGTTTTATAGATAAATTTATTTTAAATTAATTATGATTGGTTGTTGGTTTCTTCGCTTCCATATGATGGCAGTTGTATGCATTGCCAACCTTCATGTAAATCCATTGCAGCCACCGAGTTTTCTATCCTCTCTCGACTCTCGGGTTGAACGATATAATTTCTCAACAGAAATATACATTCATTATTTATTTTCATTCTTGCTTTAGTCACTAGTAAGCATAGATACAAATATGCACTAGAATGTCTATAAAATACACTAAAAATTCCGAATAGCATTAAAATTTTAAAATGATGAGGGAAATTTTGGACCAACCCTAGAAAGGGACGGTTGAACTTGAAATTGAAGATTGTCCCCCAAAAGGGACGATCTGGTCCTACAAGGGATGATCAATCCCTGAAAGGGAAGATCGATCCCTGAGAAGGACAGTCAATCCCCTAGAGGGATGATCCTCTGGGGGCCGACAAGTCAGACGATTCTTGGTTTGAGCGACCCATCCCCAGGGTTTCCCCATGGCTTGCGTAGGGCCTATTTACATAACATTACTTGAAAATTACTTGCACATCACAACCAAAGGCCGTGCCGTGCAATCAGATCTCTTATATATGAAAAGGCAATCGTGAATTTCTCGGAACCCTTCTCTCTACAAGGAAACTCCCCTGAATCAAGGGATACAAGTTAGCTATCTACCACTATATAAATCGCCAGCCTAACCTTTCTTGAGATACGTGAATTCTCCCTAGCTCTTGCGCTCTCGAGTTCTTGGAGATTCTTCTATCACTAACTTAATCTTCGAAGGATCTTTAGCCAGTACCCCACAAGTACCCTTTGATTGGTTCTTCTCATTTGTTCTTCAAGTACACCCATTGGCACGTGTGTGCACAATCAACTCACTGAAAATTTTTGTGCATCATCATAAAATTAAGATATATGTTAGTAATGCACACTCGAAAAAAAAAAAAAAATTAGGTAGTAATAATAATATTAAGTTAAAAAATTTGATTCTCCACATAAAAAAATATAATAAATTAGATTACCATAGGGAATAAAAAAAAAAAAACGTTTTGATGAACACAAAAACTATAAAATAAAAAATATATGTTAATAATGAGCTTTAACTCAAATAGTATTTTCTCCTCTCACAAGAATGATTAGAAAGTGACATCACATGAGTTCAAAGTCTATGTTCAAACTTCAAATGATTATATGCTTCAAGAAAAATTAACATTTTTACCCACAAGAGATTTAGAAAAGTGGCAGTTACCACTGGTGATTTAGGAAAATGACACTTTTTTCATATAAGAAAATTGAATTATTATATTTCAAAAGAAAACTACCTCATGAATAATACATAGTACAAGATAGTCTAAAAAATTGTATCTAAGAATTAAAATTAAAGGATATTAAATTAATAATTAAACCTAAGGTTTTTTTATAAAGAAGTAATGACGTGTATTGTATGTGAACTAGGTAAGTATGATGGTGACCAAAATAAGGAGGGAGCAAAGCTTTGGCATCCGAAGCATTTCAATCCGAAGGGAACAGTATACTGACCATCATTCCTAGTATCCTTCTGCCCTTTATCTTAACTCTTGAATTGTGAAGAACTAGATTGCTTTTGGTCCTTATCAAATCCTTTAGCATTGAAATTCTTCATAAATTTTTTGAACTGCCTTGTGATGTAGGATTTCATTTTAGAATCTTCATCGTCTGAAGACTCATCTATGTCACTGCTTTTGGCCTTTAGTGCCATGCTCTTACCTTTGCTTGATTTCCCAATCTTAGTTAAACCCAATTCATAGGTCTGCAAGTTGCCAACCAACTTTATCAAAGGAATTTTGTCAATGTCCTTTGATTCCTCAATGGCGGTGATCTTGGTATGAAATCTCTCAGGTAGAGATTTGAGCACTTTTCTAACAATCTTGAGTTTTAGAATGGTTTCCCTAAGATTAAATGCAGAGTTCACTATGTCCTTAAGCTTGTCATAGAACTCATCAAACGACTCATCCTCCTCTATCTTAGACTCGAACTTTTGTTCCTTAAAGTATTAAACACATCTTAGATCTACCCAATTACAAATAAAGTGTGTTTTGTCAAAAGAATTAGCCAATTCTAAATTACATATGTTCTTAACATGATCCACATATGTCCTAACAATATTGGCTGAAAAAGGCAGCTTTTTTTGCTATTTAGTTTATTTTTACTACCGTTCATAAGTCTTATTATACTTTTTGGTACTATTAATAAGTCTTACTGTACTATTTTAGCTAGTTTTTAGTTTTATCTACAATACTTTCAGTAAAAAGTTTTCAATTTCAACTAAATAAATTTTTCCTAAACAAACTCTTAATTATGTGGCTAAGGATCGAAACTTTAGTTATGAGGGATGGGGGCCATGGGGCTGGGTTGCTTAATTAGAGAATGCTAATGGGAAAACTCAATTCTTCAAGAGGACACCCTTGAATTAAATAGCTTTAGGTTGTACTATAGAATTGAAATAAATAAATAAAACTTATTACAATTTTCAACATAGGCTCTTAGCATTTGACTGGTTAATTGAGTAGCTTACTAGCTAACCACTACTTAGTTCTAATAAACACAACGTGTGGTGTCTGCAGGATCTTCGAGAAAGCTGATGGCGATGGAGCCCTTAATGCTACGTGCAAGATCATGGAACAATCGCCAATAATGGGTTTTATACCCAATTCTATTACCTCCATTATATCATTCATTCAAGAAAAACATATATATAATTAGAATGATCCGCTGCGTCACTTTGCCTCTCACACTCAGACTCAATTCGTGTATGGCTAACATTAAGATTTGAAAAAAAAAAAAAAAAAAAAAAACAATTATGGACACATTCATACATTAACATACTTATTAAGATGATATGCTCAAATAGTCAAACTTGAATGGTTTCTTCCATGATAAAATTTTGAAAAATACTAAAGCTACTACATATTTTAATATATAATATTTTTAAACTAATATTGTACTGAATGCGATTTGTGAGTTTCAAACACCTAAAATTGAACGTTTGATTTTAATTTTTTTTTTTTAGTAAAAATGTCAAATCAATTAATAAATTATAGTTGTGGGGCCAGAGAACTTATGATCCAGCCCACGCTCTACTAGGGCCCAGGGCCCATGCCGAGGAAGGTATTTGCCAATAACGAATAGGGAAAGGCCGAAATGTCGGGGGCACTGCCGAGGATGACCCTGTCCTCGGCATTCCAAGACTTCAAAGAGAAGAGCAACATATCGTTGAAGGCTGCCCCCAAAAAGCCTCCTGAAGAAGAGGCGACTAGAATGGGACCCACATGGGGTTACGGTGCGGAACTGGTTCAAGGTAAATACGTCCCCTCTGCATTGAATTCGCCCGCAAACGTCCTAACCATATTAATGAGAAAAGACACCTAAACAGGGTGACTTTGGTCATCGCAACTAACAAAAAGCAAGGGGAGGCAGCTGACGGGACAGGTACTTAAGTAGGCACCTGCCTGATCAACAAGTGGAGGGCTAGGATCAACCAAGAAGGGTTATATAATGTGAAAGTTGATGCGCCAAAAAAGGGCTGGGAAAAAAGGCCAAGAATGAGAGCCTCCCAGACCGCCTCAAGGAGAAAGACTTCTCGAGTGAACATGGTTTAATTCTGTACGAACACCACGACTAACCACCGTTCGGTGACCAAGGCCTAGCCTTTCAAACCCACGCTCTACAAATGATATTATTTGGGCCTTTTTACATGCGAACCCAATATCATTTTGGGTCGTTACAAATCGAGTCCTTACAATAGTATATAATAAAATTTGTAATAAACCTATCAATTTTCCCTAAAATCTTAACCAAAAATCATTTAGATGGATCCGGCCGGCCGGTTGGGCTGCGATAGGTAACAAATAAAAACAAAATTTAAAGGGGAGAGCGAGAAGTGCAGAGCCCACTGTAAACAAAGTTTTGTTTGCATATGGGACCAAGCGGTGGCTTCAATCTAGATCCTCAACATGAAAATGATATACACGTACGATACATAATATGATCAAATGCTTAATTAAAGTTGTCCCAAAGGATTGCTATCCAACTTATCGTTCTCTACGCATTCAACGTAACCATATATGGACATCTCCAACATACATTCTAGCCTTCTTCAATATTAGAAAGTCCATTGTTTTCTCAGTCAACTCTTCATCTTCATCTTCTTTTTATTTCCACTTCCCCCTGCAAACTCAATTTCCTTCAACTTCTTTAGTTTCAATTCAAATGTTGTCAACATAACCTTTCAGGGTGATGCACACTCGCTACCAGAAGGTCTGCAACTCACAAGGGATTCTGGCTACGAGAACAACACCTATAGTGTTGGTCGTGCCTTATATCATGAACAAGTGCACCTTTGGGATAACAGCACAGGGAGGCTTGCGGACTTCGAAACTCAATTCTCCTTTAACATCAAATCTATTCATGAGGTTTCTGGTGATGGACTCTCCTCCTTTATTGCACCATTTGGTTCGGACATCCCTAAGAATTCAGATGGTGGGTATCTTGGATTGATTAGTTCTGGTACTCTATCTTCTTTTAACGAGTCTAGCAAAAATAATTTTTTTGCAGTTGAGTTTGACACTTATAAAAACTGGTGGGATCCAAGTGATAATCATGTAGGAATCGATGTCAATTCCATCAATTCAAGCGTCACATTCAGTCAAGTTAACTTCAGGCCAGCAGCAAGCGCATTGGTACGTTATAACTCAACCAAAAATCTGAGTGTGTTCCTTACTCCTTCTGCCGAGAATCTTGACCTCAACTGGAATTATATCCTTTCATATATAGTTGATTTGAGGACTGTTTTGCCAGAATGGGTTAATGTTGGATTCTTCGCTGCTACAGGTGAGTTCAACTAGTCTCATACAATGCTTTCTTGGTCATTCAATTCTAGCTTGAGGGAAGAAGGGATTCATGGGAATGCCCTGCCAAACAAGAAAAACGTATTGGTATTGGGGATTGGTTTTGCAGTGAGCTTGGTTGCAGTCATGAGCTGTGGATTAGTTCTACTTTGGTTCATCTGTTGGAGAAAAAAGGAAAGTGGGAGAATGGAAGAGTTTATTGATGATATGTGTATGGGTGATGAAATTTGCGCAGGAACTGTGCCCAGGAGGTTCACTTACCTTGAAACTTAGCCGTGCAACAAACAACTTTGTTGAAGAAGGGAAGCTTGGAGAGGGAGGCTTTGGAGGCGTCTACAAGGGTTTGTTATGTGAATCCAACACAGAAGTTGCTGTTAAGGTCTCAAAAGAATCAAAAGAAGGAAAAAATGAGTACATATCAAAAGTGAACATCATTACTCATCTAAGACACAGGAACGTGGTTCAACTTATTGGTTGGTGTCATAAATGGAATGAGTTTCTTCTTGTGTATGAATACATGCCTAATGGAAGCCTTGATTCTCATTTATTTGGAGCAAAAATTACACTAACTTGGCCAATGAGGTATAAAATAGCATAGGGATTAGCTGCTACACTGTTGTACCTTCATGAAGAGTGGAATATAAAGTCTAGCAATATCATATTAGATTCAAATTTCAATGCCAAGCTTGGCAATTTCGGCCTTGCACAACTTGTAGACCATAAGTTGGGCTCACAAACAACTGTTTTGGCAGGTACCACGGGCTACCTAGCTTCAAAGTGTTTCACCACTAGCAACACTTCTAAAGAGTCTGATATTTATAGTTTTGGTGTTGTTTTCCTTGAGATTGCATGTGGAAGAAAGCCAATTGAGCCACAGGCAGAACCAAACAAGGTAAGGCCTGTAGAGTGGGTGTGGGATCTCTAGGGAAAAGGCCAACTATTTCAAGCCGATGATAACAAATTAAGTTTGAAATTTGGTAAGCGGAAAATGGAGTGTTTAATGGTAGTTGGCTTGTTGCCATCCTGATCTGTCAATCCGACCCTCTATAAGGCAAGTGATGCACGCTCTTAATTTTGAAGCCCCTTTTCCCAAACTTCCATCAAAGTTGCCAATGCCAATGTACTTTGGACCTCCATTGCATGTAACGCTCACACCCCAAACCTGCTAGGGCCAACTGCATGAGAAAACTATCCATTAAGAAAAACTTGTAAATTTTATTTTCATATAGGGCATTCTTGGGAAATTCTCTTCATTTAGGTTTCCATATCATCAAACAATTGAATTTATGTTAAGTATTGATTCATTATGATGTGTTAATAGGTAGATGCATGCATTTATTTCTATTCACTAATTAACTTGTCCAAGTAATTTATATGGTTCTCTCTGGTTCTCTCTCTCTCTCTCTCTCTCTCTCTCTCTCTCTCTCTCTCTCTCTCTCTCTCTCTCTCTCTATATATATATATATATATATAGTACAAGTGTAACTTTTTGTCATTTTAATTACATCACTCTATTTTTTATTGGTTTACTATATTCAATATCGCATCATTGAATTACACATTTTCATTTTTGTTAATACAAATACTAGATTTTGTGTTAATCGGATATTATTTCCTATATGATATAATATTTTACATATATTACAAATAAAATAGCAACTAATATTAGTTATCTTTTTAGTTTACATGTATAATTTAAATAGACAATGTAATATCTGACCAACAATTTAAATATTTTTACTCAATTTAATAGCATAATATAAATCAAAATCAATTTCCCAAATACAATCAATGAAGTGTAATATAGTTTAAATTAATCCATGTACCATAAAGATGATTTCCTATTACAATTTTCAAAATGAAGTAATAGCATATTGGCTAGTTCATAAAATATTAGCCTCCTAATATCACTCATCACTATAAGTGAGAGCTCAATAGTCTATAGATATTAACAAAGCTTGCAACTCAAGTCGTGTATCTCACAAAATACACACTTTACAATGGTATAACGCAAGTGACATCTAAACTATCACTATGATAAATATAGTTCAACGTTATACCATAATCCTCTTTGGAATGAGCAATCACAAGAACATATCTAGTTCCTGCACACCTAGGATCGATCCACAAACTCTAAGAGCCTTTAGTAAAAGTAACATCCCATGAGTAATGCACAAAAGATGTTTTTGACCATTGGATACTAGAAAAACGGTTTATAATTTGGCAATGTTGGTGCCCTCAGCTCCAAACCCGAAACTTGAAATGTCGATTATATGTTTCTATTTCAATTAGAGTTTACTTGTAATTTTTCTTTTCCAATACTATAATTACATGTTCCTTTTAAATTTTATTTAAAAATTAAAGTGGCAATTCCATCCTTAGAATGTTTCTAAACAGGGGTATGATATTAAGATAATCAATTTCTCACCTTAAGAGACCCTAAAATTGAATTATATAAAAGTTACTGCCAAAGAATCAATATGCAATTTCGCGTCTCATTTATCAGAGAAACACTTACAAAGAGAATAGATTCTCCTTCTCATCCACAAATCTTATCTTGATAGTTAACTAGGCATGTCACTACACTGTAACAAATACAATTGCACAAATTATTGCTGTCATTCTTCTCTAAATATGCAATAGATATTTGCTACCAATATCAAATCTGATGCCAACCCTTGAACAACAGTCAAAGAAAATGGCACATTGTAATACATAGTGCTCAATAGTAAAGATGTAGTCATTAAAGATTTTTCTATGGATGTAGGCCTTCATACGAAACCACACAAACCTCTCTTTCTTTCTCTCTAAATCTTTTATTTTTTTCAATTTATTATTGCTATCAAAGCTATGTTCAAATGTATCTTTTCTCACACTATATTGCCTACAAACATAGTTGTCAAAACGTAAATCGTATTGTGAATCGATTGCTTATTTTTATTTATTGTGTATCGTATCGTGTATAGTAAGATACACAAACACTTAATAAAATTTATAAAAAATTATAAATATTCATATATATATATATATAAAAGGTAAAATAATTTTAAATTTTGAATATATTCCACTAATGCCTAATTTACCATCACTTATATAATAATATTTGACAAACTAACTAAATAAATTAGACTACCATGTGTTTATAAAATACACATTCAAATTGATTAAACTCAAAAGTGATAATACATTACAAATAACTCAAAATATTAAATTATTTTCATCATATTCATCATCTTGCCTAATCAACTTCATCTAAGTCAAAGTTATCATGATGTTCATCATTTTATAAACTTATTTCTTCATTGAAATTTTCTTAATCATCATCAACATTTAGTATCTCTTCTTGTTCATTTATTTTAATAATTTAATATATATATATATATACACACACACACATATATATTTCTTCTTGGCATTCTAGTTTCTTAGACTTATTAGAATAATGATAAAAATTAAAAATAATTATATTATTAGTTAATATAATATTCATAGAATCATAGTATAGAAAAAAAATTTGTAATTAAGAAAGTGAAAGTGAAATTTAAGTATATAGTCCAAATTTTGTAAAAGAAAGGGGGAAAAAAACAAAGACTTATGGACTTGTTATTTTATTAGACTAAATTAAGTACCTAGTAATTTTATGTCCAAAACAAGTATAACAACTTGTTATATTTAAATAAAAGAGCGAATTGTAAAACCCCCACACCACAAAAAAAAAAAAAAAAAAAACCCTCACTTTAAAGCTTATGTCTATGTATCATACAAAACGTACAATTTTATGAAATGATACAATTCATATGATATGCACAATATATCGTACAATTCATGAGCACTTCCCATACACCTTACTATATGAAACTTTACACAATACGTATCAAGTATCGCATATCATACAATACTGACAACTATGCCTAGAGGTACATTAATGAATAGCATTATCAAAATGTTAGTGTAGACACATGAATGCACATGAATTTGATTAGTGTCAGTGATTTGGTTAATTTGAGGATCTCAATTAGAAATTGACAAGTTTTAATTCAAGAGTTACGCGATTGTTTGGGAAATGATCAGGTTTCATCTGGATGTCATATGCACAAGATATATTCTTATTAATTATACCATATTTGTGTTTATTGAAACCTAAACTACAGTTACCAAATTCTGTTATGAATTTGTGGCACTAGAATCTGCTACCTACTTAATTGCATGGCAACTTGACAAATACTATTCGCTATGAATCAGACTATGCAAAAAGGGAGATAAAAGCCTAAACCACGGCTATGATGTTGCATCATTCACTGCAATATCAATCATTTGCCTAGCAGAAATCACTTTGTCCAATGTTTGGTCTGGAACCGTGATCCCAGATGTCTCCAAGTCTGCAACAATTGCAGTGGCTGCATCTAGTTCCCCAAGATCGAGACATAACAAGATGATTTCATCATAAAGCTGACTGCAATAGAGGAAACACAATAAGATAAGTTTTATGGTAATGATTTCAAATAGCCAAAAAGATATGCAATTTTAAGGCTTTTTTGGATTGGACTTTTTTCTGATGAATTACACAACCACGATGAAGTTTCTAAGTTTCCATGCTCATACATACATACATACATACATACATATACACACACACATATATATATATATATATGCATTGTATCCAAATGCAAGAAAACTACTAAAATGCTAAAAAAAAGAATCACGTTGTTGCATCAATCTAATGCATGGACAATTTAGGGCCCGTTTGGATTGAGGGAGGAGTGGAATAGAGGGGAGTAGAGTAGAGCCAATTGAAAATAGGCTAATTTTGGGTCATTTCTACTCTACTCTATTTTACTCCCCCTCAATCCAAACGGACCATTAGAGAAAGTCCATCCATGGTGTCCCACTATTCATGCACCTCTTAAATTGTGTTCTTTTGTGGATATTGCTCTATAAAGAGATCAAGTTTATCCATGCAAGATTTTCAACCTTTTCTTAATGGGCATATAAGCAAACTTCCAAAATTGATATAGCAAACAACACAGATGTGATGCCCAGCACAAGGAAAGTGGTCAAACTGAATCTAGAAAATCGCATCTCTCATAATCTTTCTTTACTATCAAATCAAAAAATATGATCTTTCTTTATCTGTAAAGACCAGGATCTTACCTCCCAAATACATAGCCAAGACTGTGCGTTATCTGCAGGATCTTCAAGAAAGCTGATGGCAACGGAGCCTTTATTGCTGCGCGTAATATCATGGCACAATCGCCAATAGTGGGATTTCCACCCAATTCTATTACCTGAATTATATCATTAAAAAAAAAAAAAAAAAACATAATTACAGAAGATGCTTGTAAGGCAATGGTAAAGTTTCCACATCAACGAAATCACTAGTGAATCCTTCAGGCCTAGGTTTTAATATACTATTAATACATGATATACACATCAAGTTAAGAAAATTCATATATTCATATATAACAAAATTTTTTGATTCGATAGTTAGAATTGGGGAGGGAAGGGAGGGGGAGGATTTGGCCCCTGGATGTCTCCATTGAAAACACTAGGAGATGTCAATTAAGTTACAAGACTCTTGGCAAAACAAGTGTCAAAACACACATGTTTTGATAAATTTAGCGTTAATCAAAACATTAACTTACTAAAGATTTTTACTACACTTTTGCTCAACCACTGTCCTGATAAGGGATGACTCATAAAGCCCTTTTGAATCACTAGGAAAGCGTTAACAACAAAACATCAATATTTCATTTTCTGTTCAGCAGCAGAATTTAAACCAAGACCTTCCCAACCTCAACGACCCCCTTCCTGCCTTAGTTTTGCTTACTAAAAATAAATGTGATACTTAGGGGTATTACTGAGAACATCAGCTTATACATATTATCTACTTTTGAAAATTTTTAATGCATCAAATATGTTCAAATAGGACTTGATGCTGTAACTCTGGATCAATGCTAGCCTCTAGGTAGTAAATCTTTGATCAAAGATTGATTTTTTTTGCTTTTCTTATTGGTAAGTTACACATGCACCCAATGGATCTTGAACCACAACTTCACCCTCCACCAAGAACTTTTAAGGGAATGAGGTACCATTTGAGCTAGAGCTCATAGGCAAACTCTCAGGTAAGTTCCAATGCAGCCAATGGGTTTTCTGGACTGTAAAAGTATTTAGAAAAATAAGTCAATTCTTCCATCTCTTGGGTTGAACAATGTTTTCAACATAGTCAAAGGCAACCTTAAGGCACAAAGGCCTTGTACTGCCCGAGACATTAGGTGACAAAAAGGCACTGGACTGACTAGAGAGAGGAGCCAAATTCTCAATATAGTTTAGGTTTTACAACAAGACTAGAATAAAAGCAATTATGAATTTAAAAAATAAACGAGGGAGGGAGGGGAATTAGGCTCTAGCCTTAGCACCATGCCTCGCCCGGGCGCCAAGGCAAGTGCCTGGCTCACCTTTGACACTTCCATGGATGTATCTCAACAAAAATAGATATTTACTAATTAGGTTCATTCCTGCTCTAGTCACTAGTAAGCACAGATACAAATATGCACTATAATATATACAAAAAGTTCGTATAGCATTAAAAAAAAAATATTAAGCTATGTTAGTAAAACACACTCTTCATCCCATTTTGATGGTCCTCAAAAATTCTTGTGCCCAACTACTATCGTCCACGAATATGTAGTCAAACCAAAAATGTTAAAGAAATATATAAAATCTGAAAAATCCACTATATAGCCATTATAGATGTTTAGACTATAGAATGTATTATTTTAGTCCGCAAATTGCAAAACAATGCAGGAAAATTCAAAAAATAAAAAACCACAAGTTTCAGGAGTATATTAATATTCAATTTAAAAGTTAATAAATTGAAATAGAGGGAGTATTAAGTAAACAAATATGTTGCTAATGAGATCAAACTCAAATAGCATTTCCTCTTCTCACAAGAATGTGTAGATGGTGACATAGTGAGTTCAAAATCAGTAATAAAAAGATTATGCGCTTCTAGAAAAATAACATTTTCACACGAGAGAATTTGAGAAGTGGCAGTTACCACCTGCGGTTTAGGAACATGACACTTCCTTTTTATATATAAGTAAATTTATCATATTCTTTATAAAAAAATAAAAACAACCTACCTCATGAACAATACAAAGCACAAGAATGTCTAAAGAATTACAATTAACAGATTGAATTGGCAAACTCGGTGGCAGTACCACTGTCACTGAGATCCAGAACAGTGAATCCTTCAACAAGTAAGAGATGAAAGCCTCAACTACCTATCATAAAAAAAAATAAATAAATAAAAAGAGATGAAAGCCTCAACTACACTTAACGAGCCTTCCACATGTTCAAAAAGGTACAGGGATTCCACTCCCACCACAAAAGCCAATTAACTGCAAAAAATACTATATGTGGCTGCACCCAATTAACTGCAAAAAATACTAAGCACATGGCCCCATATCGCATAGGCAAAATCACAATAAAGTAACAAATGTTCCACTGATAAACAAATTTGGTTCCTATCATATAACATAAACAGCACCAGTATTATAATGCAATTCCTATCTAAGGTTATCATTAGCCAAAATCTTCCCCCACACTACAAAGAAGGAGCTACCCACTTTGGGTCTTTGGCACAACAAATTCCTCTCAATGGGAAAGAGATCTCTCTTGGGGCTTGGCTTGCAGCACACCATAGTATGATCGCACATCGTACACCCCCGTAACTCGCAAACTCCATCTCATTCTATCAGGACCTATCCTCCTTCGTATATTTGAAAGCAATGATCCAATCTGGGAAACGACCAAATCCAACTCCCAGTCATTAAAACTGTTTATAAAGCAAACAACCTAGTGTTTCTCTCTCCCTCAGTATTGCATTCCAAGTATGAAGCCACTAAAGTGTCCTGGTCAACTACCAAACAGTAAAAGGGTAGATCTCCACACCACTTATCAGTTATTATGCCAAAATCGTACACATTCTCTATTCCCCACCTCAAAATGCATAAATTCATCCTACCCTACAATGAAACTCTTTCCATAAGCTACATCAAATCATCTATGATTTCTACAGTGGCTTTCATTCTCCAACCACCCCCCATCCACCCCATACTTTAATGCAATGACCCATCTCCACAAATGAGTCTCTTCCTCCCCAAAACGCCATCACCATCATGCATTCACAATTTAAAGGTTCGATTGAATCAACAAATTCTAGATTTCAATATGTTTTTCTATCTGATATAAATACAAGAAGTGTGACCTAGTGATCACCTACAGTGATGAAGCTTGTCCAACATACAATCTAATGCAGCCAAAAACGACAAAAGACAAAATTGCAAGTGTTCCTGTAACTAATTATAAATCTAAAATATTTTTCAGACATTTGATATTTGTGAAATTAACAAGCTACATTTGAGGTTTGTCATTGACAAAAGGGTAGACTACATTTTTGATATAGAGTCAAGGAAGAATATCACTGCTGTTTTGACTAAGAAGGCTTAACTAATTATTTATCAAAATAAAAAATCCAGAACAAACAAGAAGGGTACTTTTGAAAGATCACCAAGACCAATACAAGGAAAAAAACTGAAAAAGCTGCCCTCACCCCAATCTCTAAAGGGGCTTAAGCACTCTGCTCATATAAGCCCCATTAGAGATTGGGGCAAGTCATGAGCTTACTTCGAGTTTTCATGACTCTAGTGGTAACACATGACAGGAAAATGACATGATTCTTAAGGAGTTACACGACGGCCATGTATGTAAGGGGCCTTTTCTTGCTTGTTGCGCCCACTTACCCCTGTTTTCTTAGTCTTTTCATTAAGGAACTCAAGTTTAGCCTTTTGACAACCTTACTAATAGAAAGGAGCTAGCGTGCAATGGCTTTCTGTGATATGGGCTCGCTTCTTCAATCTCCGCTTGCTGCTTTTCATTTTGATAGGGTTCATTCCCGTCAATACCAAGAGCCCTCGAGTCCGCTTTGGTTAGGGAAGGCATTAAGTTGGTTGATCACTATTCGCCTCATTAGTGTAAAGCATAACATGAAGCAGATATCAAATCAGTGATTGTTTGGATTGCTGTGTGAACCCCGCAGGGCCACTTTCCTTATTTCGACCATGAGCGCCCGCGCAAGGGGGGGGGGGGGGGGGGGGGTGCAAATCCTTATTCCTACTTTTCAATAGGCTTCAGCCAGTAAATTTTGGCCTCACCATTTCAGAAAAGAGGAAAGATCTTCTCCGTATAAACTGGCGCACTAAAAACATTATCCAATTTGATCAACACTTCAACTAATTGCATAGAAAAAGTATCCATTTATAAATGCATACAGTAGCTAAGGCTGCAAACTAATAAAGCTACTAGCAGGTGCCTTCGAATTTGCAATGTTACGATTGGTGCATGATTCCTCAACTCCCAAAACCTAAAGAATCCAAACAGCCAAACCACCATGGACACCCTCTCTCTCTCTCTCTCTCTCTCTCTTTTATCTTTTTTCTTTTTTTATATAAGTAATAAGTTTTTTTGATATCAAAAAGGAACACCCTAGTACACAGAGAGTGTACAAGGGGTCAAGAAATCAAATATAATAATTGCAAGAGTCTAGGAAATCAATAAAACGGAATGATTGTTTTTGCAAAGCAAACAACCAATCCACTAAAGTTCTAAAAAAGAATAGTTTGAGGTCCGGAATAGATCTCTCAATATCTTCAAAACATCTACTATTTCTCTCCCTCCAAAGACACCCCATTAAGCAATGAGGAATGATGGACCAAATATAACCATTTCGATGACAACCAAAGCTGCCTTACCAACACCCTAACAGCCCCAAAACAGTATGCGGCATAACCCAAGTTACTCCAAATAAACCCAAAACCATAGACCATAGATCCATAGCAATGGGACAATGAAGGAAGAGATGGTCAACCGATTCACCATTTCTCTTGCACATGTAGCACCAATCCAAAATCCACACCTTGCTTTTTCGTAAATTATCAATCGTCAAGCATTTCCCTAAGGCAACAGTCCAAACAAAGAAAGCTACTCTCTTTTATCTTGAAGACAAAAGAGTGATTGTGACAGCATTTTGACGTAAAGTTGAGCAAGTTTTAGGGAGTTTTAAGACAATAAAGTGAGTTGTGATGGGCAGAGAGAGAAAGAGACGAGTATCTGATCTCCAATCTTTCACTTATATAAGGAAACCCTTAGACCTAAGACACCTTTTTTCTACGTTTTCTTTTGTTTTTTTATAAGTACTTTTTTCTACGTTTTCCATGTGGTCAGCAACAAGAAGGCAAACTTTAGGCTTTCATGTTGATTAAAAATTCAAATACTCAAAAAAATATCAGTTTATATGCTGAATTGAGAATTCAATTGGAATCAATTGAATTCAAACATATTTGTTGCCTTAAGAACTACTGTATCGCAATCAGGATTGCAATTTTAAGCCATTATAAGGTTAACTGGTTGAGAAATCCATCACGCATTCAGGACTTCAATTGAAGTGAGGCTCAATCTCTATTCAAGCATGGGTCAACTTGACAAATTTAATGAACCAAACTGAGCCAAGCTCAAGCCGATAGCTTTTTCACAAGCCAAGCTCAAGTTTGGTAGTCAAAGCTCAATTCAAGATTGAAGGCAAGAGATATAGTTTCTTCATCAAGAATAACTTCAAGTAGCTCAAGTCTTAATGCCGCTTGACTCCTTGGCAGCAATGGTAGCAGCTCCAATTTTTAACAACTACTCAACGATAGGGCAAAAGAAAAGTGAATTCAAGGAACCACAAGACAGGCAGTCAGGCACACAAAGAAAGAGACATGCCATTACTTGCGGAGTAGGGGTTTTGATTTCATTGATTGATGCATCATGTGTCGTTGCTATGGGGAGACAGTGGATCATTTGTACGGGTGTGCAGAAAACCCACCGACCCGCCAAACCCGACCCGACCCACCGGGTTGGGTCGGTTTTTAAGGCTTGGTGGGTTGGGTTGGGTTACCAAAAAAATTATTATCGCGGGTCGGGTTGGGTTTGGGTCATAAAATTACAAACCCGCCAAACCCGACCCGACCCACCCATATTTAATATATATTTAAAATATATTTTATATTTAATAATTTTTTAAAAAAAAATCAATTGTAGGGCACTTATATATATATATATATATATATATATATATATATTTAAATATATATTATATATTTAATAATTTGCATTTTCGCAATTCCTTCTACTAATACTAATTTAATATATATATTGTATAATTAATAAATTTTTTTAAATAATCAATTCTTCCTATCCTATATAAAAGCCAATTAGTTCACACAAATTCTAATAAATTACTATTTTTGTTTACTCATTAGTGTTGAGCCTTCAAGGAGTTACATTGCTACTAATCTTTAGGTTTTTTTAGTATATTAATATTTATATTTTTTTCTACTCAATTTAATAATAAATAAAAAATTGTCAAACTCATGGGTTCAACCCGACCCACGTGGGTTGGGTTGGGTTGGGTTGGGTTGAATTTATATGATGGGTTGGGTTGGGTTGAATTTTTTTTTGACCCACCATGGTGGGTTGGGTCAAAAAATTCCCTCAACCCGACCCAACCCGACCCATGCACACCCCTAATCATTTGTTGCTACATTGTGACAAGGCTCATCATTTGTGGAGTTCTGTCTTTAGAACTTATGGGATTTCATGGGTCCTCTCAAGATCAGTCGCAAATTTCATTTTTGCTTGGTGGAATTGTTGGGGAATCATTCATCTAACATTTGGAATTTAGTTCCGTTGTGTTTGATGTGGTGTATTTGAAGGGAACGTAATCAGTAGACTTTTGAGGATTTAGATAAATCCAGTGACCAGTTGCTTGCCTTTTTTACTAGTTCACGTTTTGATTGGTCTAGAGCATGGGGACTCACATCTAGTGAATCTCTCCCTTTGATTCTTAGCTCTCTATTTCTTTGTAATTAGTTTCTTTTCTTTGTTCCTGCTTTTCTCTCTTTATTGTAATCTTTGATATGCTTTGTCCTTCTTTGCATAAAGTAGTTTTTTGAATATACTTTTTTCTTACATATCAAAAAAGAAAAAAAAGAGGGGGCGAAAGGGGGGGGGGGGGGGGGGGGTTGTGGGGAGTGAACAAAGGATTAGGTTGTGGAAGAAATATTGTGCTCATCAAAAATAAGGATTACTAATGTCACATGCAAAGAAAAAAGCGAGAAAAAGGTATTGGACTTACCTTCAGCATAACTTTAACTGCCAACTCAACTTCCCATTCTTGCGACCATCTTCGAGGAGTTACATTTCTTAGTTCTCTCTCCCATGTCCAACCCCATGCGTCAGCTAATGTATACATGTCTGACACATCAAACACCTTCCCTTTTCTCAGCTCCTTAAATGCCTCAAATATATCCTCAGGAAACCAGTCCTCATCATCATCGTCCTGCATCCATATACAGAACATATTCTAAGGTAAGATTATAGGTCCAAAGACAGATTGTGGTCCTATTCCACAGCTAGTGGAACCCTAATAACAAAAGCAAAAAACCAATATACAGAATTCCACACGTAGCATATACTCTTAAAATTTTCAATTAAAGAATCGAAGCACATCCGACCAAGAAACCAGATATGAAAAAGACTATTATTATAATAATTTAAACATATTAGTGACATTGCTTAGATTGAGGAAGCCTATCTAAGTGTACTTGCAGTAAGGCTTGGGAGAATCTGAGTATAAAGGATTATCCAAAAGGAAGTATTAGGATTTGTGGTTTGAATTATGATTTGAAAAAATTGAATTTTGATGAATGAAAGAAATTTGAAACATGGAAAACTACTTGCTAGAATTTTCTGGCAAAAAATAAAAGGTTTTGCTTTTAATGATGTTAAGAGGAATGATTTGCTATCTGGAAGGGTGGAAAATTTTAGGGTTTTGGCTTCAAAAGGAATAGAACGAACTAATTTGGGTTTATAAAAGAAGAAAGAAAGACACTAAGTCTAATATGACTTACAACTTTAAAAAATCAAATATTCCACTAATACATCCAATCTTCAGCGGATATTCATATTCATAGAAATTATAAAGACAAAAAGACTAGCATTTCTACTTATTAAAAAAAAAAAAAAAAAAGCATTTATTTTATTGATAAGTTCAAAAAGATTCATATTATATGTGACAAATCACTAAAAATTTGTAAGTCAAGCTGTAATTTTGGACAGTGACCATTAATTCTGCTACACAAATTTCAGGCCCACATCGATTCTCAGGAAAAAAAAAATTCAGGTCTACATTCTTTTTCCTTTAACAAAAATATAATTTCAAAAAAATTGAATTGGAAGGGCATCAAACCTAGTACACGAGACATATACAAGAGATACACAAAAGTAAATAAAAAAGGAAAAAAAGACCATCCAAATTACAGATATTTACAACTATGAAAAAGGCCCTGGAAGAAAACTCTCAACTCATCATCTAATTGAAATGTGATATAAATAACAGTAATTTTAGTCTAACATAATAAAACAGTTCCTTCAAAAGTCCTAGCATCCCTCTCTACCCAAATACTCCACATGCATGAAGATATTGTATTCTCACATTTTAGGCTTGTTTTTCTTAATAAAAATTCTTACATTACTTATCAAAAAAAAAAACATGCAACTCCTATTGATCGTTGGAATCTGAGTTCTTGAATTGTGCCGCTGTAGTACACTTACAGTGTACTTGGTTGGCTTTTTTTCTTAATAAAAATTCTTACATTACTTATCCAAAAAAAAAAACATGCAACTCTTCCAGACTTTCATATCTTCTCGTGGAACCGAAACAGTGGCATCAGGTTAAAAAATTAACCTATTGAGTTGATATCAGAAACTTAAACAGCCACCACCACCCCCACCCCAACCCCCGAAAAAAGAAAGGAATAGTAAGAAATGAAACCATTACAGACTTTAATACCTCCACTGATATTCGAGAGGATCTTCTCCTCGATTTTTTGGATGAAGTAGTTGTTTGATCAGAATCTTTCAACAATTGAACTCCAATCATTTGAAGTGGCTTTTTGGCTTCGACCCCCTTATCCTTTACCCTGTCTCCATCTTGGCTCTCAGTCTGGTCTACATCCTCCTCCTCATCAGTCTCATCATCCTCCACCTCTTTTGCAGCATCTTCTACATCAGCATCATCCAACACATCTGGAGGTTCTAATTTGCTCATGTCCAGAGGCTTCTCATGATCATCACTAAATCCTTCTCCAAGGAAGCAACGTTTCCAGAACTCTGTATTTCCTTCTTCAAGCTTGATCCGAGATATTAGTTCATCAAGCTCTTCATCAACCTGCCAGATGAAAAAAATACAGATTGATATATGAGTATTCAGGAAATATGTATATGATTTAAGAGTAAATTAATAAGAGGAGATTAACCTCTTCTTCTTCCTCCTCAATGGGAGGAACCCATAGAGGCCGACCACGAGAGCGGTTTATTCTCGCTTTTTGCACACGCTGGTAAAGAACATTTCTAGTTCCATCAGTTGGCAGACCTTGTGCTTCTAGTTCTTCCTTCAGTTCAGATACTATCATCTTACTAGCAGCCTTGGGTTTTAAAACGTTCTGATCAGGACCTTTTATGATTTTCTTTAACCATTCCTCCACTCTGATATAATCAGATTCTGATGCATCCCCTAGAGCTGAAGGTCCTTCATTCTGTAAGGTTTTCAAAAGCTTTCGGTGGTGTTCCCTCAAATCCTCAATACATCTTTGTTTAAAGGAGGTTTCAATGGGATTAGAGTATATAAATCCAGCAACATCTGGATCTAGAGGAGTTTTCCCCCTTCTAGGTACCCATCGCTTGCGGTCACCAGTAAGCCCACCCTCTTCAATATACCTGATTCATGTGCAAAGACACTCAATACCTTACAGTAAAGTTATGATCAGGGCATGCATTAGACCAATGGTAAAACATGCCTGGAAAAAAAATGAAGAAATAAATGATCAAATAAAATATTTGAAGCAAAATAAAATGTCAAAAGTCCCATCAATTTCTATTCAATACTTGAGTTATGATTCCACGAGCAAAAGGTAAAGATGCTAGTCCATGAGAATAGGACTCATATAGGCACGGAATAAAGGGTCTTTAATTGGGAAAATGGGAAAAATAATAGATACAATGACCAGAAGGAGAATAAACAAATACACCCTTAAGTGGCTAGGTGAGAAATCTAGGGAAGTTGAACATACAAGATATAAATTACAATATCCATAAAAAGATAAAAATAATAATGGGGAAAGGATAATAGTAGATAAAATTCTTGAAGAATTGTTGAGGTTATGATGATAGAGGATAAAATTTTATAAATAAAACTTGATTTAAGAGAAGAGACAATTAACATAGTTACAGTGTATGTTCCTCAAATAGAGTTGGAAGAAAACATTAAGAAATAAATTTTAAATAGATGAATTGATTCACGTGTTACCAACTTGGATATTTTAATTGGAGAAGACCTGAAGGATAATGTTGGAAAAGAGAGGGGGATTTGAATGCAGTAAGGAAGAATCAAGAAATGCCACTTTAGACTTCACAACCATAAGTGAATTGATATTGATGAACACTTTGATTCAAGAAGAGATTCACACACAAATTACCATCAAAAGTTGGATAATCATTGGCCAAACAGATTTCATCCTTACTCCAAAATTTGATAGTAAATGTTGTATAAATTGCAAAGGTGATACAAAGAAAGAATGTAACCACAACATAAGCTGCTAGTACTAGATATTTGTATTAGAAGATGGAAAGAAGATACAGTAAACAGAGAACCCAAGAATTAGGTGGTGGAGCTTGAACAAAGGAGATATTTTAAACTATACAAATTGCCATGGAATTAAGTTTCAGTCACATGATGAAACACTGGGAAAAAGTGATAGTACATAGATTAACACACAAAATAACAATATTGAAGAATCAATTTAGTTTCATGCCAAGATGGTCTACCATGAAAGCTATTTTGCTATTTAGAAGCCTAACGATGAAATATTGAGAAGATATTTATCTATACAATATTCTTACATTTGTCTTCATCTAAGTGGCAGAGAGACAAAATTTCTTAATATAATACAGATATAGATTAGAAACAATGCTGCTGTGTACAATAGGGGAACAGAGCATTCGGCAAATCTAAAAATAAGACATCATAGAATGGAGGGCTAAAACTTATAACATAATACAAAATTGTATTAAAAAGACATGAAGGTCACTTTTTTCATTGTGTTCATTCCTGAATATGCTTGATCTTTTCCTTAGAGAGTTCGATATGTTGTTCCATGTATACTCCCTGTGTACTTGGTATTTTCATCAATGAAAATGTTGCTTAGCTCTAGTACGCAGGAACACAAACTTTTTAGCTTGCAATTTACACTCAATGAAATAACTAAAATAATAAATATCAATGTATAGGCTCGCAGCACTGTAGTAATGTATTGATTATAAAGCAAACCTAGCAATGTAATCAATCTCATATCCAAGTTCAGCTTCTTCTTGTAGAGGTTCAATCCATGAGCTCACTAAAGACCGGTACTTCCTGCTCAAGATCATGGCTCGTGGGGGAATTGGTTGGTTATCTTTTGCCATAGCTTCTAAAGCTTCTAGCAACTCAACAATCCTGCCTGGATTTAAACATGACTACTAGCTCAGAAACATTTCTTAGTGAGGTCGAATGAAGAAAAATCCAAAACGTAAGTAAAAAACAGAGTGAAAAAATATATATTGTTTGAACCTACCAGATTATTAAAGAGGTAGTAATCCCACACCTGTAATAAACCTAAAAGCTAGAAAAATAAACTATGGGTAGAAGCACTACAAACTAACCTGAAAAAATGTATACTGAGCTTTAATTAATGATAGAATTTGAACAAAGATAATGACTACTAGAAGGTCCAAAAACAACATCTGGTGGCATATCTTGTGATTCCATTGTTGACTAAGAATTAATTATTTTCTAAACAGAAACCTTCCAAGCTACCATGCTAGATCCTAAAGTAAAAACCTAAACAACAATGGCCAGCCTCATACATGGCTTAACTCAAATAGTCAAGCCCTCATTACATAAAAATTAGTAGTCAAAATAATATTGTTATCAACAATTCAACATACAAAGGATTAAATTATTTTGTAAGTTTGTAGCACATGTTGAAACAGCAAAATAGAGAGCAATTCCAATGCACACTGAGAAAGAAAAAGAAGACTGGAGAGAAACTAGAAATTATGCCTCAAAACAAACATGCAACTCCATCATTAACATTTAATTTTTGTTATTACAATTAATCAGGTTAGTGTAGGGGGTGCTTTATAAACATTGTCGGTTTACTATCTCAAAGCATAAAAATTTGGAATAGATGGGTCCTAATATGGTGTCAAACTTTGGCTTGAGAGATCACTTGTCCAACAAAATAAGCATGTGAAGTGACAGATTTAATCATCAATAATAATTCTGACACTCCTGAACACATGGGTTTTTGAACTTAAATGGGAAAAGACAAATTTTGGATAAAAAACCCTCAGCTATAAAACCATACTATTAACCATTAATCCCAAAAAGAAGAAATTATTACAAAATGGACCAAAAGAGTAGATCAGATTCACCAACATTAACGCTACCTATGTTTATAGACTCGAATAGATTTGCTTGGCAAGTAAAATCTCTCCTACACGTAAGTTAAACCAATATAGAAACTTAAACATACTTAATTTCTATCTTATGTACACCCCCGGTGGACCTGGATTTTCTATTAATATAATTCTGTTATTTGGTCTATTGATCTCCCCTTGGAAGGAGGAACTTTTACTTGGTCTAATTCTCGAGAAGTCGCTTCGAAGGCTAGGCTGGATACATTTTTGTTCTCAGCAGATTGGGGGGATAAGTTTCCTACGGTTTGCCAGCGAAGAGTGTCTAGATTATTATCGAATCACTTTCCGACTGTCCTAGAGGGTGGTTCTTTCATCGGGGCAAGAGGCTTTTTAGATTTGAGAACATGTGGCTTAGGGATGACGGTTTTTTGGATAGGGTGCGTTCTTGGTGGGAATCTTATCATTTTCAATGTACTCCGAGTTTTGTTTTGGCAAACAAACTAAAGCTTTTGAAAAATGATTTGAAAAAATAGAATGTGGAGGTGTTTGGAAATGTAGAAGAATGGGGGAAACAGATGTGGAGGGATCTTGGTGGACTGGAGACTATTAAGGAGAGTTGTGGACTAATGGACGAGGAAAGCTAGACTTGGAAAGAATCCAAGGTGAGCTAGAAAAAACTTCTCTTTTGGAAGAAATTTGTTGGAGGCAGAAATCTAGAGTGCTTTGTATTAGAAGGAGACAAGAATACTAAATTTTTCCATCGTATAGCCAATTCTCACAGGAGATTAAATTCCATAGATAGGCTTATGGTGGATGGAGAATTGTCCTCGGATCCGAAGGACATAGTAGAGTGCATTTCTCATTTCTACAGGCAGCTTTATTAAGAGAATGTGGTTAAATAGACCTGTCCTTAATGATGTGGAATAAACTAGAATTTCTGAAGAAGATGCTATTTGGTTAGATAGGCTTTTTGACGAGGAAAAGGTGTATGTGGTGCTTAATGGCTTTAATGGTGATAAGGCTCCTGGCCCGAATGGGTTTTCCATGGCATTCTTCCAGTCTTGTTGGAGTGTTTTGAAGAAAGAGATTATGGAAGCCTTTCAAAACTTCCATACTCAAGTTGTTTTTGAGAAGAGTCTTAATACTTCTTTTCTTGCCCTAAAAAGGCAAATGCTGTGGAGATCAAAGATTTTCAGCCTATCAGTTTAATTGGTGGGATTTATAAGCTTATTTCGAAGGTGTATCGGTTCCAAAGGGTGGCTCATGGGCTTATTTCAAATTCTCAAAATGCATTCATGAAAGGTAGGCAAATTTTGGATTCCGTGTTAATTGTTTCTGAATGTATCGATAGTAGATTGAAGACACAGATTCCTAGGGTGTTGTGTGAGTTGGATGTGGAGAAGGCGAATGATCATGTGAATTGGAGTTTTTAATGCATTTGTTGCAACGTTGTGGGTTTTTGGATATGTGGAGAAAATGGATTATATGTTGCATTTCTACTGTTAAATTTTCCATCTTGATTAATGGGATTCCTTCGGATTTTTTTGGAAGCACTAGGGGAATCAGGCAAGGGGATCCTCTATCTCCATTGCTCTTCGATGTTGTCATGGAGGCTTTGAGACATATGTTGGATGTGGTAGCAGCTACTGGACAGTTTTTGGGTTTCTATGTAGGTTCTACCCCTAGTACTTCGATGAGGGTGTCTCATCTTTTATTTGCAGATGACACTTATTTTTTGTGATACTGACCCTAATCAGTTAGTTACTCTGAGGGAGATTCTAACTAGATTTGAGGAAGCTTCAGGTTTAAAAATTAACTTGGGGAAATTAGAATTGGTACCAGTTGGAGAGGTACATAATCTAGATATGTTGGTGGGGCTGTTGGGTTGTAGGCATTCTTCCCTTTGAAATATTTGGGACTTCCCTTGGGCGCTAAAGTCAAGGAGCTATCAATCTGAAATCCTATATTAGAGAAGATGAAGAGAAGACTAGGAAGATGGAAGAGGCATTATTTATCTTAGGGGGTTTAGGTAACTCTTATTAAAAGTACCTTCTCCTCCTTACCTACTTATTTCATTTCCATTCTTCCTGTACTTGGGAAGGTTACTGATTGCATGGAGAAGTTACAGAGAGATTTTCTTTGAAGCGGTAGTAGTGGGGATGCTAAATTACACCTGGTGAAATGGGCTAGGGTTTGTAAGCCAATGCAGGTGGGGGGATTAGGTATAAGATGATTGAGAAGTTTTAACTCTATCTTGTTGAACAAATGGTTATGAAGGTATGATTTAGAGAGATGCATTATGAAGGAGGATTATAGAGACGAAATATGGGAATATTTAGGGTGGTTAGTGCGCGAAAAAGGTGACAAGTGCACATGGCGTTAGCCTCTGGAAATTTATTACAAGTGGCTGGTTGATTTTTTCTAAACTCCTACGGTATGATATGGGTAATGGAATTAGAGTGAAGTTTTGGAAGCATGTGTAGTGTGGGGATTGAACTCTCAAAGAGGGTTTTCCAGAACTTTACTGTCTTAGTAAGGCAAGGGACTCTTCAGTGGCGAAGGTTATGTGTTGGTTTGGTGGGAGGATTCATTGGAATTTTCATTTTTGTCGTTCTGCAAGATTGGGAGGAAGATTCTTTTGACAGATTTATGGACACTGTTTACTCTTCGAAAGTGCGCGGAGTTGGCCTTGATAAGGTTATTTGGATGCCAATAAGGAGTATTAGGTTAGAGGTTTTTATCTTTCTTTCTACCCTCTCACTCTTTCTTTCCCTTGGAGGTTGGTGTGGCAATCGAAGGTTCCTCCAAGGGTGGCTTTCTTTTCATGGTCTGCTTCTTTAGGTAAGATTCTTACAACTGATAACCTTCGCAAAAGGCGTATTATTGTTCTTTACTGGTGTTACATGTGTAAGAGGTGTGGGGAGTTGGTGGATCATCTTTTGTTTCATTTCCCCACAATTTTTGAGTTGTGGTCTTTGGTGTTTTGTTTGTTTGGTCTTCATTGAGTTATGCCTCATAAGGTAATTGAGGTGTTTAAGTCTTGGCCAAGTAAATTCAGGCGACATCACAATATAGAATTTTGGAGAATTGTGCTGCATTGCTTGATGTGGTGTATTTGGAGCAAACGAAATGCTAGATGCTTTAAGGGATGCGAACGGTCTTTGCTAGAGATTAAGTCCTTTTTCTTACATACTCTCCTTGTTTGGAGTGCGGCATTGCTGCATTTTTCTTGTTTTTCCCTTCCTGTTTTACTTGGGTTGGCTATTTTTCTTAATAAAATTTTTTGTTACCTATCAAAAAAAAGAATCTATCTTATAAATCCTTAGTTTAAACACAAGCAAGCACATACAAGGCTAAGAGAAACAACTAGAAACCCTAGACTAAACTTAATCCTAATAAGCCTGATCTCCATTGCAGGCTGCACGTAAGAAAGTTGTTGGTTCAATTTTCATGAAGTTTTACCAAAACAGGGGTTGTTAGGTAAGTCCATATTTTCTAGAATGAGCTGCACAAGAGACCCATGAGTCATATTTTATGTTTTGAGTTCTTTTTCTATTTGGTTTAGAAGTTCTTAATTAATTTTATTTCTTATTAGGAGTCTGATTCTTCCTAGGAAAATATTCTTTAGAAGTCCTAATCTTCTAGGAAACAATTTGGCAATTTAGTCCATAAAATTGAGATAGAGCTTTAAGGGTGTAATTGCGTTCACATTATTTGTTTCTAGTTCAATTAACTGTTTCAACGCCAAACAACCATCAAATTCCCTCAAGATCCAATCTTTATTCACCTAACCATATTTGAACCCTTCAACTATAAACCTCTATCAAGAATCCTTCAAGGTCATATAGGAATCCTAAGATAGAGTCGAATTTTTAAGATCCAACATCAAAATTGGTATCAGAGCCCATTAAAGCCTATATCCTCCATCAACCACTTAGGACAATGAAACACTTTTGGAATTGATTTATTTCATGTATGATCTAACAACTATTACGTAAGAGATGATAGAAAAGACTTGACAGACAGCTGGACACTATTTTAACATCTACAAACAATTTTAGGCATTGACACTCTCACTATTGCAAAATGGCATAAGTCTTGAAGAAGTATCTTGCATGATAGTTTGGTTCCCATGCTACCTGGCTTATACAAATTAACTGCAGATTGGCATAACTTCTAGCCACCACTATTGCATAAATTTTAGGCTACAATTTATTCGAGCACGATTTTATATTGCATGGTTCAAAAACTCTAGCCAGTATGTATTGAAAGAAAGGAAGAAATCAAATGATTAGAAATATGTATTACTGTTAAAACATAATATAGTATATGCACACCTTCTCGACATAAAGCCCGAAGATACAAAGATAGTGGATCCCCAAAGTTTCCTTCATTATGTAAAACTCTAGTTCCGCCTTCAAAGCGTTTAAGGGCACGAAAATGCCGAATAGCTTCCCTTACAACACAATACTTGGTAAAGCACTCCACCAACAGCCTGAACATGAATGCATAATGTTATCTACCGATTATTGGAATTAGAAAAGAACAAGAGTTGAATTTAAGATAATATCAAAAAATCTAAAACACATTCAGCTTTTAGTTCTATATTCATGTATTTCTAGGCAGACAAAAAGAAAATTTTGGCTCCATGTAGCAAAAGGCAGAGAGCAAAGAAAAATTATTTCAGAAAAACCAGTTGTGTAAATGCATATTTGGTCCCAAGAGCACCAGGAAAGATGAAGAAACCACCTAAAATTAAGGTAAACAATATATGCATCTCCTGTCAAGAATTTTACGACAGTGGTTAGAGTCACAGCTTATGCTTTCCAAGATCATTTTGAATAAACAACACTATGCATTGTGCTTGTTGCTTATACTTTTTTTTACTTTGTCCAAGGTAGACAGAGAAAGCTTCATTGCCACCTCTAACCTAACCAAAGAACAATCATGCTATACCAGGTTACATGCAATTCTAATAACAGACCACTAATCACAGGCAAATAATTTGACCATTCTTGTATCTGAATTCAAAAATGCACCACAGGTATTGCTAGAATAGGAACTAGGAAAGGAATCTAGGATCCCTTCCTGAAAGTATTTGATGTGTTTAAAGAAAGTCAGATATTAATTTAGGAATCCTATACTCCAAGAGTCAATCAGCGTAACACCTTGACAACTTTATTTTTTTTTTTTGATAAGTAATAAGGATTCATTGATATCAAAATAAGAGAGACACCCAAGTACACAGGAAGTATACAGGGGTGAACAATTTAAAAACGAAAATTACAAAAGTCAAGTAAATCCAAAATAGTAGAAAAAGGATGGTTTCTCCACACAGAGAACCAGTCGAATAAGGATCGGAGAAAAAGAAGCTTGAGATCAGGCATGGAATGCTCAATGTCTTCAAAACACCTACTATTTCTCTCCTTCCAAATACACCACATCAAACAAAGAGGAACGACCTTCCAAATATCTCTATTACAATGGCGACCAAAACGACCTTGCCAGCAAGCAAAGAGCCCAACAACAGACAATGGCATGACCCAACTAACTCCAAATAAACCAAAAACCATATCCCATAGCTCCGAAGCAACCGGGCAATGAAAGAAAAGATGGTCAACACTTTCACTATTACACTTGCACATAAAACACCAATCCAAAATGCAAACCTTTCTTTTCCTTAAATTGTCAATTGTCAGGCATTTCCCCAAGGCTGCGGTCCAAACAAAAAAAGCCACTCTAGAGGGAATCTTCTGCTTCCAAATGCTTTTCCAAGGGAAAAACTGCTCACTATGTCCAACAAGAAGATGGTAGTATGCACTAACCATGAACCCCTTACTCTTACAAGGCAGCCAACATCTCTTATCCTCCTCGATTCCCCTTACAGGAGTGCTATAAATGGAATTGATGAAGCTCCTGAAAGCTTCCAATTCACAATTATGCACCTCCCTACAAAACTGAATCTCCCAATGGAGGACTCCATTGGAGTACCTCATTAGATCCGCAACACTTGCCTCTTTACTACAACTAATCCTATATAATTCAGGATAGCGGACTGCGAGTGAAGAAGTCCCACACCAACGATCTAGCCAAAACTGCACTTTTGATCCATCTCCAATTTCATACATAATAAACCGAGATAAAGAGTACCACCCCCTTCTAATATTTTTCCACAAACTGACTCCATAAGGACCAGAGAAAGAGCTAGAACACCAACCACCCCAATCACAACCATACTTCACCTCTATCACTTGATGCCAAAGAGCATCCCTTTCTTGCTCATCGACTGACTATTATTGCAACAACTCAGTTGCAGTTTGTTCAAAGAGACACATAATCGATGGCAACAAAAACCCTACTCAGTGTTTATGTCTCAGGTAACAAGAGTTAACCTATTTCAAAAATAATAAGAACAACAACACCAATAAAAGTTTATTAAACATGATCTCATTTAATATATATTAATTAACCATGATCTCTAAGATAGGAAAAATACAATATAATATAAATTTCACGAAAATGTTTTACCTAAGTTTCAACTGAAAAAGATTTCCTTAAGATTAGGATTCATAGAAAGAGGCTTGCTTACGCATGGGTCTTCACATTAGGCTGCAAACGCTTGTGGTCTTCAACCATCATTCCTAGTAACTCAGCAACATCTTGCACCCTACAAGTACGTTATAACAAAACCCCAAGATAATGTGTGTTATCCATTAACTTGAAATTTTCAAGTTCAAAACATAGAAACTAAAGCACGCCAATAAAGATAACTTTCTAGAGATTTTTTTTATTTGGATAAGTATAACTTTCTAGAGAAAATACTCCTGAACTGTGCTTTTTCATGCAAAACTAAAGCATAGACGTCATTAATTGTCAATTAGATAATACAAAAAGATTATATAATTTGCGGGTAGTTTTCTCACTCCCTCTCTTTTTTTTCTTTTTTTTTTCCTTTCATGTAAAAGGATTGTGGAGATCTTTGTTTCAGAATTTTCATTCTTCAATAAAAACGATTGTTTTCATCTGTTAATCTTGAATCTCGGTTTCTGATTTCGTATTAGCAATAAGAGTAGTGCTCCAGAGGCCTTGTAATTTCAACTAGCAGCAGCTAGCACCAAGCGTTGTTGCAACAGGATCATCAATCAACATTTTTATTGTGGATATTATCGAGTTACTTTTCTTAATGGAAGGATATTCTTAAAGGCAATTACAATTTACAACATTCATAGTGGTCACATAATTATTTTGTATGATGGCTTATCTTAGTTACTTGCTATGATGGCAACTTTTAATTACCATTACATATGTAAAACAAAACAAATACTAGTTCTGAGTTTTGACTTTACATAAAAATGAGATGGGACCCACCTGATAATTTGATTCATCTTAGTGTTCACTTTTTGACAATTATAATTTCTTGTATTCATATCCATTCACGCACACCAAGCATTCTTCTTGGGAGACATGACTGTTGTGCCAATCTATGAGTCTATGACCTTCTGCAAAATTGGTGGGGTAAACTATTATGCAGTAAGGGATTGTGCAGTGCCAAATGCCGTGCCTATCTATGAACTTTTGTCCAATCCAATTTAAAATCATGAACTAAGTGTTAGATAGCCCCATGTTGCTCAAAACCAATAGCACTTATTGCTTACCAGTAGATTCGTACATGTAATAAATTCAGTAACTCTCCCCCTCTAAATTCATATATGACGTAAGAAAGAAAAAACATTTCTAACCAAGTGAAACTGTGATACTTCTACCCTTTAAATTGGAAGGGATTTAGGGAGAAAATGGAAGGTCAAAGGATTCTGCAACAAGGGAAGGGTAGCAGGCAAACCACTGAATATTTGTGCCATTGATAACCAGAAAATGAGAAGAAAAATGTTTAACGTGGTAAATTATATGACCTTCAACTGATTTACCTTTTTCTAAGAATATTCAAATTGGAAAATCCTAGAGAGGAATAAGCAATTGATAAAATGAATAGAATGAACCCTGAGGAATGAGCACGGTCAAGGGTGGAACTAGAATTTTGTGAATGGGGGGCCAAAAATAATAACAATATAAAATTGAACCAATTTAATGGTGTCATACATGAAAGATGAAGAGTTTGGGGGGCTAACCATATTTCTTTTGAAAATTTTAGGAAAATTCAAGGATAAAAATCTAATATTTGAGAAGTTTTTCGGGGAGGGGGGGGGGGGGGGTGCCAACCACATATTTTTTGAAGAATTTACGAAATTTTAGGTGTAATTTGATAATATTAGAAAAGTTTGGGGCCTCTCTTCTAAATGGATCCGCCCCTGAGCACGGTCAAGATGGAGTATATTGGCATGGTAAAACAATCAGTATATAACAGTAAGTCTGGAGGAAACTCCAATACACTTGTTGATCCAACAAAAAGAAGGAATCCGAAAACTTGATCATGACAATAAGTAATTAAATGAAATTTGGCACATTGGTAGGAGTTCCATGTTCTTGGGAACTTAACCCCAAAAATATGGTTCAATTATTTTATTTTATTTCATTTTCTTCTTGACAAAGATAACGTTGGGAACCTTTCTAAAGAAGACCCTTTTTACTCGACTAAAGCTAGTAAAATTTAAGGGCAACATATTATTGAGTTTTCATTTCTTGGTTTAATCAAAAAATTAGGGCTGTCAAAGCACTCGACTAGGGATTTTACCCTAAATACTTTGAAGAATCAAAACATTGTTGCTCATAAATAAACCAAATCTGGTCTTCCTGATATGCTACTGAAGTACCTGTCATAAGATTCAGCTCTTGTATACGCTTGGATACGCTTGGATCAGCCAATTATAAGTCTCAGTATCAGGTTTCATATAATCTGTTATAGAAAAATAATATAATCTGTTATGCAAAAATAATTACAAGTATTTAACACCCAGGGGGAAAAAAGATAATTAAGTACAAACCTTGAACAGTTGAAAACAGGTTGGAGAGTTCATTTAACTAAATTAAACCTAAATAATGTAATTATGGAGTCTATTTCAACAATTGAATCAATGAAGTTAATATTGCGGAGGTTAAATAGAGGATTACATATTATTCTGTTAAACTAATTGGTTTCAAATTATGGATATTGTAAAGTTTCAAAGTCATAGACATTTCCAACTTCCAAGGGAAATAACATAGATAGAATCGGATACTATGAAGCACCAAAGGAAAGAAAAACAGTTTGAAAAGAAGCAAAAGTCAACCAAGAGAGCTTAAAACCCTTTGGCAAACCAAAAAATAAGAGTACAATTTAGTTTTATTTTTTTAATTAACAAGTGTCAAATATGTAGCAAACAGTTTAAATCGAGGGATGCCCCTTGACCAATTTTTACATGTACAATACGTCCAATTAATTTGATAAAAATTGGACTAATACGAGAAAGCATTGCAACTCTCAAAAAACAAGCACATTCACTAAACCCGCACTAGGCCAATGCATAGTAGAAACCTCCTTGCAGAAGAAGGCATTGGCCAGAACTATTTTAACTAGTGACATTGATTTGTCTTGACATAGTTTTTGTTTCCCTTTCCACTTTATTTCCTCTTCAATTGTATTTGTTGAGGAATTTCTTCTATCTCTACCCTTTTTTCTATAAGTAAATATTTCATTTGTTAATACGTAAAAGAGGCGCCACCCATGTACACAGGATGTATACAACAGGTATACCAATATGAAACACTAAAAGTAAGGCAATCAAACATCTCAGGAGAAGTAACAAAAGAGAACAACCCCAAGGATTTATCCTCTATCTCTTCTCTTCTCTTTTTCCTTTACATCAAAACTCATGTTCCTTATCAAAAACGTGGTTTTCTGTAGTGGATCCATTCAAAAAGAGGGTAAAATAGAATAAAAACAACTAGAAAACTACTAATTCATATATATTGTAAAATAACCAAAGTACATCTTTAGTGGAACACATACGCTAAAATGGCCACACCAATTCCCATGGCAAAAATCTTATCAAAGTCAGTTAGCAACTGGGCAATCATCATACCATTAATGATAGTGCACTACTGAAAAAGGCATAAGCTTCCTAAACATTTATGAAACAAAGCAATTGCCCTGTAACTAATTCTGAATAAATGAACTGAAGTATGGCTCTATGGGAGGAGGTTGGTCCACCAATGCTGCGAATGGGCTGTATGGAGTTGGCCTTTGGAAAAATATACAGGGAAGGTGGAATCTCTACCTTCATCAACTTCAAGGGCGGTGATTAAGGAGTCTTTCCTTGAGTTGCATCGTATTGCATAGAATAAGGGAACTAGTAGAGGTCATATGCAATCACACAATCCATTCACTAGGAGTCTAAAATTTACTAGAGAAGCACATGCATGGATACAGGCACAAGTACAAGTACGGATACGGTACAGTGATATGGCAATTTTTAAAAATTAGGACACTAGTCAGCTAGGATACGTATATATATTTTTTTTTTTCAAATTTTACAAAATTTGTTTTATAACAAAAATTTTACTTGTTTTTAAATAATTGTTAATAATTCTTTTGTAAGTATATTAAAGCCTAGCCTATATATATATATATATATATATATATATATATATATATATATATATACTTGTATCTATTTTCTACCAAAATAATACTAAAAGAATAATAAAAAGTTAACTCACAAAAGAAAATTTTAAAAAGTTGGCTTAGGACACACGAACAAAACAAAAGGGCAAAAGGGAGAAATATGAATTTGGATCTGTCCTTCAGTCCTTCCTATGTGAGAAGAAGAAGAAGAAGAAGTCAAGAAGACGAAGACAAAGAAGAGATCTGTGATGAAAAAGAACAAGAACATCTGCAAAGAAGAAGATCTCCGATGGGCTGGGTTAGTTAGTCATTTTTTTTCACGAAGCGTGTCCCGACCATGTCTCGAAAGTGTCCGAGCTGTGTCCAGGCCGTATCCAATTATTTAAAAAAAATAAATAAATAAATAACAAAAGCAGCTGGGACACGCGTACAGCCGTGTCCCAGGATTATCCCGTGTCGCGTACGACACAGATACGGCACCCAATTTGCCATGTCCGTGCTTCCCATAATTTTACACAAGCAGTCCATGACTGAGAATTGAAGTCAGAGGAGAGGATACGCTGTGCTGAAGGTATTAATAAATCATTGAATAAGTATTAATAAATTTAATTGAGTTCATTTTTGATATAAGTAGTGAATTCAAAGTAATGTATTTTACATTAAGTAATTTGTTGCATGACTTTTCAAATGATAAATATAAGTTGTGTTTTTTTTTTTTTTATTAAAAAAAATCATGTGAAAAATACGGATTAACCCGACCCAACTTGCCCACAACCCGATTGATCCGAATCCGTTTTGACGTACAACTTGTTTGACCCACAATTCGATTGACCCGATTCGAACCCGAACCCAAACCCAAACTGACCCAATCCGCACATTTTGCCATGTCTATGAATCTGTGGCACTGGAATCTGCTACCTACTTAATTGCATAGCAACTTGACAAATACTATTCGCTATGAATCAGACTATACAATAAGGAAGATAGAAGCCTAAACCACGGCTATGATGTTACATCATTCACTGCAATGTCAATCATTGGTCTAGCAGCAATCACTCTGTCCAATGTTTGGTCTAGAACCGTGATCCCAAATGTCTCCAAGTTTGCAATAATTGCAATGGCTGCATCTAGTTCCTTAAGATCGAGACATAACAAGATGATTTCATCATAAAGTTGATTGCAATAGAGGAAAAACAATAAGATAAGTTTTATGTTAATGATTTCAAATAGCCAAAAAAGATATGCAATTTTAAGGCTTTTTTGGATTGGACTTTTTTCCGATGAATTATATAAAATGAAGTTTCAAAGTTTCCATGCTCAAAGAAATTTATATATATATATATATATATATATATATGCATTGTATCCAAATGCAAAGAAGACTACTAAAATGCTAAAAATAAGAATCATGGACAATTTAGGACCGTTTGGATTGAGGTGAGAGTGGAAGGAAGTAGAGTAGAAGTGGTTGAAAATAAACTAATTTTAGATCATTTCTACTCTACTCTACTCCACTCTCCCTTTCTCCTTCAATCCAAACAGACCATTAGAGAAAGTTCATCCATGCAATTCCACAAATCATGCAACTCTTAAATTGCGCTCTTTTGTGGACATTGCTCTATAAAGAGATCAAGTTTATCCATGCAAGATTTTCAAACTTTTCTTAATGGGCATATAGGCAAACTTCCAAAATTGATATAGCAAACAACATATAGATGTGATGCCCAGCACATGGAAAGTAGTCAAATTAAACTGTCAAATCAGTTAGTTACTTTTTCATTTTTTTCATAAATTTTTTTCTAAAATAGTATACTAATTGAAAGCACAGATTTGTGCTAAAACACAAAGCTTGTTTAAACCCCCAAATTAAAAAAAAAAAAAAAAAAAAAAAAAAAAAAAAAAAAAAAAAAGCTAGATAACTTTTACTCTAACTTATACTAAGTGCGGAACAAGAGTAAAGAAGCACAATCACTAGATCTACTCTAATGCATACACATGAACAATAAAAAATAAAAGAAAAGCACAATAGTAAGGGAAGAGAGATACAAACAAGGTAACACCAAGATGTGTTATTGAAGAGGAAATCGAAGAATTTGGCGAAAAACCTCTTCGTGACCCTTCAAGTCGAAATCGATCCACTAGTAAATAAGTTGAAGTACACGAATAATCTACTCAATGTTCTTGAGCCCTTCAAGCTTTTGCTACCAACGGACTTCTCGAAATCTTGTCTTTACTAGTTTTCTAGATCCTACAATACGCCTGATTGCATCCGCCAAGTCTCACCGGCTTCTTTTGGCAAATCTCCAAAACTTTTCAAGTTCCAAAACATTCTCTACACTCTAAAAATGTGTGGGTTGTGTTTGAGTACAAATCTCCTCTCAAGGTATGATAATGGGAGAGGGAAGAAGAAGAGGCTAGGATGATTTCTCACTAAGGATGAGTAGCTCTCTCTCTAAAAGATGGGTGTGTTGTGTTGTAAAAAACCTATCTTGGGTTTTTAGGTTTTTTTTCTCTGAATAGCCTCTAATACTTTTGTGGGTAATGAGGGTATATATAGTATGAGTGAAGGGTAAAAAAGGCATACTTAAAATCCTCAAAAAAAAGTTTCGTGGATACCTCATAAGATGGCCTATCTCGCAAAGCACTTGCGAAATGTAGCTAGCACATGACTCTTCAACTTTCAGCATGTGCTTCTCACGTGCCCTTTTCGTGGGTTACTCTTCTCGTGAACTTTTTGCGAGCTAGTCGCAAAACTACATTGATTTTTCAATTCATGCTCGATTTTTCACGAACTTAATACTAAACCCAATACAATAAAATCTCATAAAATATAAGGAACAAAATTAATACAATTACAATACTTTTTGTCAGAGAATGAAGCCAACTTAAAACATAGTTGTAAATCACAACTTTACACTAACATATGTTTTTAGGGCATGCGTTAATATAACCCAATCAAAAAATATGATCTTTCTTTATCAGTAAAGACTAGGATCTTACGTCCCAAATACCTAGCCAAGATTGTGCATTGTCTGTAGGATCTTCAAGAAAAATGATGGCAACAGAGCCTTTATTGCTGTACACAATATCATGGCAAGCGTGTTCAATAGGCAATATTTCCCAACCAAAAAAAATAAATAAATAAAGAAGAAAGCTAGTTTTCACAAGAGAAATGTTATGTTCACAACATTTTCACAACAAATCATAAAATAATAGGTTGTTACGGGTTGTTATTGATAGGCAAAAAAGTATTTTCATTGGTAAGTTTAAATTAGAACCAATAACAATTTACCACATATGATTTGCTATAGAAGTATTGTGAAAAATATTGTGGATGTCGTACTTTATTTTTCACAATACTTTTATTTTTAATTGTAGTTGGTTCGAGTATGATATTATTATTTTTTAGCCTCTAAAGAATTAATAGTGTTAATTTAGTACCTCAAGAATTGCAAAAATATATACTGTTGCAATTTGTTATGATAATATTTTATTCTTTTAGGGTGATAGCTCATATGCAGATAAAAAAAAAGTGTGTTCAATAGGCGATATTTCCAAAAAAAGAAAAAAGAAAAAGAAAAATGAAAGCTCGTGAAATTGTTTGGATTGAATAAATCAAAACTACTTTATCTTTGAGCATTGACCCTTTTTATATATATAGACGAGTTTAAATTATAACTAATAACAATTTACCATATATAATTTGTTATAAAATTATTATGAAAATTATTGTAGACGTAATATTTTCTTCTTTTTTTTCACAATATCTTTATTTTTAGTTGTGGTCAATTCCAGTATGATATTTTTATTATTTTATTTTGCCCTATAAGAATTTAACACCTTTAACAATTGTAAAAATATTATGAGAATTTTCTCTTTTAATAGCAGAACAGTGCCTCTTCAATAAACCAAATGTATTGTAACTTTACTCATTCACACTTTTTATATATAGATAGATAGGAGTTGTGATTGTACTTCATTAATTTCAACTTTTGTAGTAGGAAGCTACGAGCCTATGAAAGGACCAATAAGTATAATTTGTGTGGCGCCATAGGAATTTGGTCCTTATTAGGAAATCCAAGTTCAACTTATTGGATGCTTTCCAAAAAAAAAGTTCAACTTATTGGACACTGGCCCCTCAAAAAAAAAAAAAAAAAAACTTATTGGACACTGCGTGAAGCAACCGACTCTTCTTTTTTCTTTTCTTTTTTTCTTTTTTTTTTCTTTTTTTTTTTTTTTTTTGAGAATAACCGACTCTATTGACCAAATAAGTGGCAATGGCAAACCCAAAACTATAATATATATATTGAGAACGAAGGTTTCCAGAGTTCATTTGAATATCAGAGTTAAAAAAGGCAACAATCCAACTCCAAGTCTTAATCTTTATTTGTACAGCCCGGTGGAGGTACTACCCGTCAGAAAACTGAACAAATTGTTCACATGGTTCCCATAAAAAAAAAAAAGTTGTTCACATGGTGATTATTAATTAATCTAGTCTAAGGTTTTTATATAGTAGACCAAGTCAATCCAATTACTTCAACTTGGTGCCATGCTTTATAACCTGGAAGCTGGCAAGTATTGACGAGGAAGGACAGATTAACATGCTGACATACGAATAGACCAATATCCAAAAAAATAAATAAATAAATAAAAAGAAGTCCAATTTAACCATGGCTTACAAATAAGTACTTCCATCTAACAATCTAACTGACCTTCACTCATTCCTCTCTGCATTCAACCATGTCGCTCTCCAACATACCTTTTTGCCTTGTTCAACCTCCTCAAAAAGTCCCATTTCTTTTCAATCAGCTCTTCATCTTCTTTTTGTTGCTACTTCCCAATGCAATGTCAATTTCCTTCAACTTCCCTAGTTTCAACACAGATAACAGTAACCTAACCTTACAAGGTGATGCATTTACGAACCCAGATGGTCTCCAACTCACAAAGGATACTCTTGACGGCTCCACCGTCGGAAGTGTTGGTCGTGCCTTATATCATGAACGAGTTCACCTTTGGGATAATAGCACAGGGAAGCTTAAAGTTTCAGACTTCACCACGAACTTCTCCTTTATCATTAAAGCTGTTTTTGATAAGTTTGCTGGTGATGGGCTTGCTTTCTTCATCTCACCATTTGGTTCTAAGATCACTAACAAGTCAGGAGGCGGGTATCTTGGACTGTTTAGTTATGAAACCGCTATCAAGGGCACTCAAAATCAATTTGTTGCCGTTGAGTTTGACAATTTCCAAGACTCGTGGGATCCAAGTGCTCCTCATGTGGGAATCGATATCAATTCCGTTGTCTCAAACTCAAGTGCGACTTTGCCACCAAGCATTAGTACGAATGGATCAACAACAAATGTACGGGTAAGTTACGACTCGACATCCCAAAAACTTAGTGTGTTCCTTACTTATGCTACTGAAACAGCATCCAGTTGGAGTTCTAGTCTTTCATATATTGTTGACTTGACTATTCTGCCGGAATGGGTTAGCGTTGGTTTCTCCGCTACTGCAGGTATGGTGACTGAGTTACATACAATACTTCTTGGTCATTTAGTTCAACTTTTGAGGCTGGAGATGTGTCTACTCAACCAAACAACACGGGAAATGGGAACACGAAAAACAAAATGGGGTTGATCATTGGTTTAGCAGTGAGTTCCGGTGTAGTGAGTTGTGGTATAGGTCTACTTTGGTTTTTTTGTTGGAGAAAAAGGGCCGGTGGAAATACAGAAGATTCGGGTGATGATGACAATATGGATGATGAATTTGAAAAAGGAACAGGGCCAAGGAGGTTCACATACCGTGAACTTCTCAATGCAACAAACAACTTTGTTGAACGAGGGAAGCTTGGAGAGGGAGGATTCGGAGGAGTTTATGAAGGTTTGTTAAGTGAATCCAATGTGGAAGTTGCAGTTAAGAGGGTCTCGAAAGGGTCAAAGCAAGGAAAAAAGGAGTAGAAGTCAGAAGTGAAGATCATTGGCCATTTGAGACATAGGAATTTGGTTCAACTCATTGGTTGGTGCCATGAACAGCGTAAATTACTTGTGTATGAGTACAGGCCTAATGGAAGCCTTGATTCTCATCTATTTGGAGAAAACATTATGCTAAAATGGCCAGTAAGGTACAAAATAGCCCAAGGATTGACTTCTGAATTACTCTACCTTCATGAAGAGTGGGAACAATGTGTAGTGCACAGAAATATAAAGTCTAGCATTATCATGTTGGATTCAAACTTCAATGCCAAACTTGGCGATTTTGGCCTTGCAAGACTCGTAGACCATGAGTTGGGCTTACAAACAACTATTTTAGCTGGGACCATGGGCTACCTTGCTCCGAAGTGTTTTGCCATTGGTACAGCTTCTAAGGAATCCGATGTTTATAGTTTTGGGTGGTTTGTCTTGAAATTGCATGTGGAAGAAAGCCTGTCGATCCATGGGCGGAACCAAGCAAGGTTAGGCTAGTAGAGTGGGTGTGGGATCTCTATGGAAATGGTCAACTCCTTGAAGCCATTGATAAAAGATTAGGTATGGAATTTGATGAAGGGCAGATAAAGAGCTTGATGGTGGTTGGATTATGGTGTTGTCATCCTAATCCCTCTAGCAAGCCCTCTATAAGGCAAGTAATACACGTTCTTAATTTTGAAGCTTCTTTGCCCAACCTTCCATCAAAGTTGCCAGTGCCAATGTATGTTGGGGCCCCAATGGACCTATGTAAATTATCCAGTACTTCATCAGGTTTTGCCAGATCTAACGATCAAACGCAATGTTCATGTAGTAGTTGTTCTACTAATTCGTCAATGTCAACTGGCCCAAGCAAACCTCTTCAATATTCAAGCAAAGCTAAAGTGGAGTTAGCTTCAATCATGCATTAATGTATATGATAATTCAAACATTTGTAATGAACTTGAAAACATGCATGTATCAGGAATGTAAACTTTCATTTAAAAGTGTCTTTCCTGAATGGTTTGAAAAATGAAGTACGTTTACAAAATAGCAATGTAGTCGATACCGTATCTGTACCGACCAGTATGTATCATACCGATACATTGAACAGTATCGAAATGCTAACTTTTCGTATCGGTTTAAATACTGACTGTACTGGCCATACCGGCCAATTTCGGGCCATACTGGCCAATACCAAGCGTATTGGCCGGTGCAAAAAAAAGTTTTATTTTTTATTTTTTATTTTTTTTATAGTTTTGTAATTTTTGAATTTTTGTAAAAGCAGAATGGTAACTTATTAATATTATTTGTTTTCTTAATATGTAATGAACAATTAAGCTTTCTATTTTTTATATTGTGTGTGTTTTTTTTTTTTTTTAAATTGATGCTAAAGCCTAAACTATGAATAATTTGTTCTGAATTGGGGTAATGTTTTATGGTAAACTTTTATATTTATTATAATACACACACATACATACATATATATATATATATATATATTTATTTATTTATTTATTTATTAATATAAAAAATAACGGTAAAACCGAAATGGTACACCGATGTTAACCGATACCAAAATATATCGTTTCACTGGTCAAATCGGTACAGTCTCCGATATGAGATTGACTTCCTTGCAAAATAATTGATAAAAAATTCACATTTTACCGAATAGCTCGCCTGCTGACGGCTTTCATAGGAATTCTGGCTGTGCCTCAATATTGGGAAACTAGATGTGCCATTGGAATGAATAGCTCTTGGCTGTACTTTAGATTTCAAATGAAAAACAGATTACAAATAAAATAGTTTTGCCTACTTTTATACAAAGACAAAAATGGATGCAATTGACTAGGATTACAACATAGGACCTAAGTAACTAACTAGCTAATAACCATTTATGAAACTTAGAATAAACACAAGACTTAAGTATTTGTTACAAAAGCCTATACACAAGGAAACACAGTGCAGCTTAGAATACTACGCTGCATCACTTTACCACTCACAAGTATCACTTACTTTTGTATGGTAACATTAAGATTATTTTCTATTTATTGTTTTTAACAATGGACTTGTTCATACCATTGACTATACTTAATAGATGATGATATGCTCAAACAGTCACACTTGAACTGTTTCTTCTCAAACTCGGGTCATAAATCCAACCCAAAAAGTGATTTGGATGGGTCCCCCGGTCGGTTGGTATCTGTATACCAACTTTCGCTTACACATGTGAACAAGCAATGCCTTTTTTCTAGACCTTGTTTATTTAAAAAATAAACTAAATAAATAGATCAGTAGTGACTTGTGTCATCATGTAAGAGACAAATTGATAAAAAAAAATATGACAATTGTATCTGGTAGTTATTTCTTACACAATTTTTTCAGATTATTTGTGAGTATTGGACCTGAATTTGCTTGTAAACTTCAATATTTCACTATAATAGGCATTAGGTCCCATAATCTTCTCACACTCTCTACCCTGTCCTTCTCACCTTAGTTGGTATCAAAGCCCTGTGATCAGTTTCTCCCTCCTTTGATTAGTATACTTTGATTATTGTCCTGATTAGTATGTTCTATGATTTGCAGCTGCCACAATACGTGGATCCTCTGTATTAATCACATCAGAACAATGAATTTGATAATCAAGTAGAACACTAAGGAGTTTGCTTTCAAAATCCTTAAAGAACCTTGTTTTCCATAGTTACCTTGTGGATGTTTAAGCCTGGAGTTGGTGTTTTAGTCTGGTTAGGTCTTTGGTAAATATGTCTTTCTGTAAGAAACTATCATGGCAAGTTCATCTTCAGAAGTTACTGATACAACTAAACCTCCCTTTGATCTTTCCCTTCGTAAATTTACTGCAAATAGGTTAGATTATTTGTATGAAATCTCCCACGTACCTAAAGATAGTAAGTTCCTATTGTAAACCCTTATACTGTGTTTGATAAACCCCAAGCTTCTTTTAAAAAATCCATAAAAAGGTTTTTAGGTCCTTCACAACCTTCTACTATAAAAGAATATGTCCAAGCTTCCAAGTTTGACCATTATAATATTCTAGCAAGTGAAACAGAAAATTTCATTACCCTTGCCCTTCCTAGAGAATTTGTAATTCCATGGCAGAAACAAGGATACACACGCCTTCTCACTAAGGTGAGAAGGACAGGGCAGAAAGTGTACGAAGATTATGGAAACTGGTTAATAACGTAGATTACTAAGAACATATAAAAGATAACATGAAAATATGGAATAGAACATAGCACAAGATACAACAAACTAAGAGATATTATTAGATTCAACACCTTTTTTACATTAGACATAAGAAACACTGTTGAACATCTTACAAGGACTGGTAATCCTACGAGAACTTCTAAGGGTTTTCTTTTCTCTCTTCCCTCTACTCTTTACAAAGGTACTAGAGCCTTATTTATATGCAAAATGTTACAAAATTAATTTACGTTTAGAGTACAATGAGCTTCCAGAGAGGACAGTAGGGGTTGTCTTTGTGTTGACAATTGTCCAAAGGTCGTAGCTGGCCACTATTGGGCTGATCAGCAGGTGTCAATCTAGGTAGAGGCCCTGGCTGCATAGTTGTCCTCATCTGTAAGGATTTGCAGTAGAAGAAGATCCTGAGGAGGAGGATGAATTTGTAATAGGGTATACACATAGGGGTGGAGGGATGATTGTAGTGTTTAGGACTAGAGGTTTTCTAGAAAGGTAATCAGTGATAAGATTATCTTTTCCTTTAATATGCTTGACTTGAAAAGACCATTGTGAAAACCAGTTTGCCCATCTGAGTAACTGAGGATCTAGGAGCATTTTTCTTTTGAACTGGAGCATCTTAGGAAAGGAAGACATGTCCATTTCTACTAAAAAATTATGCCCAAGGAGATGGAACTGGAATTTTTCAATCCCATGTTTGACTGCAAGGATTTCTTTGAAAGTAAAGTGGTAGTGTAGTTCTAAAGGCTTGAATGCACCACTTTTATAACCATAAATACTTCTTTTACCATCTACTTCTTCAAAAAGAGCTGCTGCCCAGTATTCATCACTTGCATTTGTCTGCAATATCCGTTTGCCTGGTCTTGGAATCTGTAAAGGAGGAAGCTTTTCTACCAATTTTTTCAATTGTTGGACTGCTTCTGTATGAACAGAATTCCATCCTGAATGAGATTTTTCAACAATTAAGGTAAACAATTCCTGTATCTAGAGATCTTTGGGATGAAGTCTGACATGTAATGTACAATTCTAAGACTAAGGTGAGAAGGACAGGGCAGAAAGTGTAAGAAGATAATGGAAACTAGTTAATAACATAGATTACTAAGAACATATAAAAGACAACATGAAAATATGGAATAGAACACAGTACAAGATACAACAAGCTAAGAGATATTATTAGATTCAACACCTTTTTTACATTAGACATAAGAGACACTGCTGAACATCTTACAAGGATTGGTAATCCTACAAGAACTTCTAAACACTACAATTATTCCTCCACCCCTATGTGTATACCCTATTACAAATTCATCCTCCTCCTCAGGATCTTCTTCTGCTACAAATCCTGATGATATCCTTAAAATGATAGAAAACCTTCCCCTAGAAATTAAAGATCAAATAAAGACCTTGACCCTAGAAGCCAGATCCAAAAGAATCATTAGAATCCTTCATAATTATCTCCAAGATCACCACAAACTCTTCCTTGCTATTTTTCCTGATATAGACCAACCATGGAAAATCCCTTTTGCCTTTTGGATAACTCAGTGGACCGTTGCACATTATCTTTACATGTGGTATTTACTCAATGAGTATTACTTGTGTCCTCATTTTGGGCCAAAATTTTACAGATATATTTTCCCACGTGGAAATAGATATTTTCATAAATTTTGGCTTGAAATTTTGAAAAATGATGCTCATTGAAAGCTCAAAAATGTGTTAAAAACACAAGAGCTGTTTAGACCCCCAAATTAAAGTTACGGCTCGATAGATTTTATACTAACTTAATTCTAAGTGCGGAATAGTGTAAATGCGAGTGGATAAAAATAAGCTACTCTAACACATATTCATACAATCACAGCAGTAAAATGAAATGTAAAAGAGTAGGGAAGAGATATGCAAACATAAGATAACACGCAGATGTGTTATCGAAGAGAAAATTGAAGAACTCGGTGAAAAACCTCTTCACTGCCCTCCAAGCGGTAATTAATCCACTAGACAATAAGTTGGGATATATAGGTTAGCAAGAGACCCTCCAAGCTTAATCTACCTAATGTACCTAAGCCCTCTAAGCTCCTACTCCAACAGGACTTCTCGGAACCGTGTCTTGTCTAGCTCTCCGAATCCCGCAATCCACCTGATTGCATCCACCAAGCCTCACCAGCTTCTTTTGGCAATTTCCTAAAGCTTCCCAAGCTCCAAAACACTTTCTATACTTTGAATAGTTGTGGGTTGTGTTTGGGTACAAATCTCATCTCAAGGTATGACAATGAGAGAGGGATGGAGAAGAGGCAACAATGATTTCTCACTAAGGATGAGTAGCACTCTCTCAAAAAAATGGGTGTGTGTATTGTAGAAAACCTATCTAGGGTTTTTCTCTCTGAATAGCCTCCTTTATATTTGTGGGTAATGAGGGTATATATAGCATGGCTGAAGGGTAAGCAAGTCACATTTAAAAAATCTCCAGGCAAAAAGTTTCACGACTATCTTGCCAGAAGGCCTTACCCACGAGACACTCGCGAAAACGACGGTCTGGCACGACCCTTCAACTTCTAGTCATGTGCTCTTCATGTGGCTCTTTCGCGGCTTAGCTTCTCGCAAAATCCATTGATTCTTCATTTAAGCTTGAGTCTTCACCAACTTAATACTAAACCCAATACAATAAAATCCCACAAAATACAAGGAACAAAATTAAAACAATTACAACACTTTTTGTCATGGATTAAAGCCAACATAAAACATAGTATCCTAAAGCAGAACACCCAAGATTTGGTTGTAAAATTACCTCAGCGTGTTTGGTTGCAAAACTCAATTCCAAAAATGATATCCATGCAGAAGGAATCTTTCACCCAGCAGATATACATTGGGTCACTAATCCAGTTGGCACTCTCCACATACATATGGACACTTCTTATGCATCTTGTCACCATGCTCTCACAATGATAGAATCCCTTAATAAAGGAACCTTATTTGAAATAGTGCCAATTGATCTAGAAGTTTGTAGACAACAATAGCCACATGAAGACCATTGGGAAATGCCTATGCCCAATCCTCTTATGGGGTATGATGACCCTTATTATCATAACCATGATCCAGATCTAGATGCGGATGTTGATGAAGAATGTTTCCAAGGAAGAGATGGATAAGACTAGACCTCTTTAACACTTTAAAAAAAAAAAGAAAAAAAAAAGGTCCTAGAAACGTCTTCAGACATAGTACCCTTATCTCCAAAAATCTACTTTTCAAAAGTGTATCTAGATGAGTACAACTATGCAGCTAGGGCTCCTACCTAGATTGACACTTGCTGATCAGCCCAACAATGGCCAGTTACGACCTCTGGACAATTGTCAACACAAAGAAAACCCCTACCGTCCTTTCTGGAAGCTCATTGTACTTTGAATGTAAATTATTTCTGTAACATTTTGCCTATAAATAAGCCTCTGGTACCTTTGTAAAGAGTGGAGGGAAGAGAGTAAAGAAAACATTTAGAAGTTCTTGTAGGATTACCAGTCCGTGTAAGATGTTCAGTAGTGTCTCTTATGTCTAATGTAAAAAAGGTGTTGAATCTAATAATATCTCTTAGCTTATTGTATCTTGTGTTGTGTTCTATTCCATATTTTCATGTTATCTTTTATATGTTCTTAGTAATCTATGTTATTAACTAGTTTCCATAATCTTCTTACACTCTCTGCCCTGTCCTTCTCACCTTAGTTGCTATTATAGTGAAATATTGAAGTTTACAAGCAAATTCAGGTCACCTAACGCCTATTAGGTGAAATATTGAAGTTTACAGGCAAATTCAGGTCCAATACACACAAATAATCTGAGAAAATTAGATTTCTTTTCCAATTAATGGAAAAATAATTTCATGCTTGTAAATGCACATCATCTAGCATGAATTATCTAGGAGTAGGCTTGGTAACTTTGAAGTATTGTAACTTAAGGTATGCTTTGTACTTGTGGAATCTTGTAATTTGATATTTGTAATTTGTTACAATATTAATAATAATATATGTTATTGTTCTTCAATTATTGGTTGATTTGTATTTTAAAAGTCCTATTAAGTTAGGCAATGAGAAAGTCCATTTTTTTGGCATGGTTTTGAAACCTGGACTGTTTAATGAATCATTAAAGGAAAATGTTCAAGGTTTTTAAGGTTGGACTGCGGTCAAACCGAGGTCGAACCATGATGACATCACAATTAATTAAATTATAAATAAATATATTAAATTAGTAAAAATTGAAAATTTGACTAAAATGATCCAAAACAAATATAGATAGTATTTTTTTAATAACATAACTTTCATAACACAAATAAGAGTTATTAAACTCTAAAAAAAATAAATAATTATTGAGTTTCTAAATTATTTTTAAGTCATGACAAAGCACAATTTAGTACCCAATAATTTTTGTTTTATTTTATATTTTATGAGACCCAATAAAATAGTTAAGAGACAAATGAGTTTGTTTGCCCATGGCCAAGCCCATTTGACTACTAATCATTTTTTTTCCAAGCCCATTTGAATAGTCTATTGTTCACATTTATTATGAATTATTAAAAAAAAAAAAAAAAATCAAAAGCTAGAAGATCTAAAGATGTCTGTGCATTTAAAATTTGGTTAAAGTTAAATAAAGAACAAAACCCAAGAAGGAAGTGCTTGACAGCAAACATTAAATGTTTTTTTTTTTTTTAGAGAGTTTCAACCTACATCCACTCTTGATTATAGCTCTTTATTATCAGACCAAGACACCAATCAGTTTTTGGTGTAGACGGGAATTGAACCCTAGATCTCTTATACAACTATTAAAGACTTTACCAGTTGAGTTAACTTGAACCCACAGCAAACATTAAATGTTAGTAGTTGATAGCAAAGCAAATATTAGTGGTTGACAGTAAAGCAAGCAGCAGCAAAGAAGAAGACTTCACAAGTAGCGAAGAAGAAGACTGAAAGCTTTAGAGGCCAAAAATGCAGAAACAACATCACCAAAAATGAAAAATGTAGAGAGAGAAAGAGAGCAAGCAAGATAGAGAATAAGAACAGAAAGATGGTGTTGTGATCTCATCTGATAGCATCTCACATGGTTGAAGCTTAAGCCTTCAACAATGGCTGTAAACCTGTAAGTATCCAAAAAAATTCTCTAACAGTTTGACATGTGAAAACCGATTATGGTTTTCAAACCTAGAAGGTTCAACTGCGATTGAAACGGTTCACTGACTTTCTCACATAGCCGATTCTTGGGTTTAAAGAACTATGTTCATAAATGATTTCCCGATTAACCCGGTCAGACCTACGGTCCAATCAAGGTTTCAAAACCATGCTTTTGGTGCCGAGTCCTTTCTTGCATATGGTCACTTAGTATGAACAAGCTTATAAAATTATTTAATGCTCCAAACATATCTCAATATCAAAATGGTTTTCATTCAATTTTAGAAGAAATAATTATACTCTTTTCTAAAATGATATCCTTTTATTATTTAATTATAACTGGGTCTTTGTGTGGGTTTTTTTTTTTTAATTTATTTATTTATTGATAAAACAGCATACAGGCCCAAGTAAAAAAGGCAAGGATCTTGGGCTTGGTGCTTTATGTTTTGAGGGACTAGGCTTGGTTCATCGTAGCTAAGTTGGGCTGATTCCGAACCAAGTGGTGCACAAAGCGCGGATCCTACAACACATACATACTAACATACAAAAAATATATACGCATTGAGTAGCAAGAAATAGTAAAGAATGATATATGAGGAGGAAAAGTAAAATAAAAAATGTTAGAGATCCTTAGGATAATATGGGATATATAGGATGTGTTACAAGATTCAAATAAGTTCAAAAATCACAAACTTAGATAGCTCTTTAGGCCTTTAAGACTTACAAAGTTTGAATCCCTTTGAATCCAAGTGTATTCTCTAGTGGCTATTTAAGGATCCTGAATGGTTTTTTCCCTCCTTTTCTCTTTTTGAATTCTCATTGAGTTTTTCTCAAGGGTCTTTTCTCTCTAATTCACTATTGGTGAATGCCCTTCACTGTTGGCTACTCCTTTTATAATGTCATCCTAAGGTTTCTGGGGTACTATTGATCCCCTCCATTTACTGCCCTGGGTACCAGCCACCAATGTTGTGTTAGCAACATTGGTGGCTGATCCCTTCCTTATTCTTCATTATTTCCCTTTTTTGAGGTTCCTTCTTCAAAAGCCCTTAGCTGACTTTCTCGTTCTAGAAGGTCTTAGAGGACTGACCTTTGATCCTTCTTTTTCCAAGGCTTCTAGATTTCACCTTTTCAGATCCACCTTTTGGCTGTATTTTCCTTTTTTTTCATTTTTCCTAAATGAGCTGATTCCATTCTATCAAGTTGAAAGATCCTCAACCTCCTTCTTTCATGGTCCATCTTCCTGGGTTCCCCGAGGTACTAAACCCCTATTCATGAGTTGTTGATTCCCAAGTCTTTTGATCCTTTTCTACATCATGGGGTGGCTGATGGGACATATCTACCCTCATTCTTTGTGTTTCTGGGCATGCCCCTTTGAACTGTCTCAGTTTTAACCTGGCCTTGCTACACATCTCAAGGATCCCAGGCCTCCGGGAATCCCTAGGTATCCTGGTTCAATTTTCTCCCTGGGCTCCCTAGCGATTTTCTTCCCTTGAAGGCTAGGCTGGACTTCTTCTTCCCTTTGTTTCGTGAGGTTTAACGCTTGCCCATTCATGGGCTTTGGTCCCTTCCTATTGACTCTTAATGGATTTTGGCCTTCCCTATTTTATTGAAAGCCTGAATGTTTTTTTTTCTAGATTTTAATCCTTTGTATTGTTTTGGGCTTTGATACAACATTGTGATATTTTGGACCTGAATAGTCTTTTAAAATAAAATTATAAGTGGGTTTGTCTTTTTTAAAGGATTATAAGTGGGTTGTTACTTGTTGGACTTAAAAGTAGAGTATGGCTATTTCGTAATTGGACTTAAAAGTAGACAATAAAAATAGAGTGTGGCTATTTTCATAATTGGACTTAAAAGTAACCTAAATCATCTATTTATTATTAGACAAAGTTTAACTACAAAATTAGGTGTAGTTAAGGCTACAACTTTACTTAATAAAATAAATATTACTACATATTTTGAAAAGCTAACCATTAAATTGCATATTCTTTACGCTCTTAATACACATGTCAAATTTTGTGTCAATCGGATATTATTTACTATACGATTTATAAGCTTATATTTTATGCATAATTTTAAATTATAAAAACTTGCAATTAAAATAATTTATCGATGACATAACTATTGATCTTTAATTTTATAGAAAATTTGTGAGTATAGAGGATATAAGAAGAAAATGTAATCCAATGGTGGATTTGCCAAAATTCACCTCCACTAAAAAAATATTAACTAAGGTTGAGTCTAAGGTCACAACTAATTTTGTAGCTAAATTTTGTACTTTATTATTTTCTTTTTCTCCCTCACAAGTCGCCTTCTTCTATCCCGGCCCAACCCACATCTGATTTGACTTCAGTCAACACTAACTTTAAGCCTTCAGGTCTTTCTTTTAATCATCTTTTTTTTTTTTTTTTTTTTTTGCTACAAATTTTTTGCCTATCTTATTAGCTAGTCATGTCTTCTATAGTTCAATCAATGTGACCTAATTTGGCAGGGTTGAGGGTTGTTGGGCACTTCACATGGTTATACTAGTAAGCTAAGATCACTATATTAATTTTTTTTTTTTTTTTTTATTGAGAGTTTCAACCTATGGTGTCCACTCCTGATTATAGCTCTTTATCATCAAACCAAGACATCAATCACTATATTAATTAATTAGTAATTTAAAAAGAAGAAGAAGAAAAAGTATGACCGAACGAGTTTATACTCGTGCTTTGCACTAATTTTTTTATTTGTAAATATATAAATATTAATATTTAAAAAACAAAATTTAACTACAAAACTTATTGTAGTTGAAGGTTACAACTTTACTCCATATCTTTTTATTAGAGGTGAATTTTGACAAATTTATCAGTGAATTATTTTTTTTCTTAAGATCAATAGTTATATTATTAATAAATTTTTTACATTACAAGTTTTTTTGTAGTTTAAAATTATGCAGAAGCTAGCCTCAAGTATCAAGCCCCTACAAGATAATGAATGTGCTGAGTATCTGCTATGGTCTAGCTGGTTGCAGGAATGTTGTTACAGATATTTGTTGTGGTCTCCTTGGCTTATTATATTTTGTTGTCTCTCTGGTAGACAGATTGTTGGCCTGAGTAAGCTGGATTTATATTCTTTGCAGGTTGTTACTGCATAAACAGGCTTTTGTTGTATTTCCTTAGCTACTAATTTGTTTAGTTTTGGTGTTTCTATGTGGAGTTGGTGCTGCCTCCATGGTGAGGGTGTAGTTAGTTTCAGGTTTTTCGCTTTGGCCTATGTGTTGGTTTTGTAATCCTTTTGGTATGTTGGTGCTGGTTTCCCAAAATGTTGGCAATAAAAATTACTTGATAATCGGCCAAAAAAAAAAACGTATAAAATGAGCTCTAAAATTGATCTAATTGATCCATGCATGTGCTACTCTTTTTTTTTTTTTTTTTTTTTTTTTAATAATGAATCTTGTGCTACTTGTTACTGACTCTAACTTTGACTTATTGGCCTTGATACATGAATTAATCCTAATCTGAGCTTCCCATTCAAGTTAAAAATTCCTAACATGTGCATTTAACTATCAAGAAGCAGTTATAGGACAATGGAAAAAAAAGATGGCAAGACATATTGGCACTTTGGTCCAGGAATTAAGTGTCATTTGAAGGTCTTAAAGTGCCATTCACACTTGACCTTCTGTACCAAAGGGTCAATCAAGGTCAGAACCTCCCAGTTTTGCCTATTTTTGAGTTCCTCTGTTTCTCAAGTCAGCAAGAAGGTGGATTCCAGTTTGAGATCTTTTATATTTCCATCCCTATTATGACTTTTGAAAGTGTTTCAAATGATAAAATGACAAAATGATTCTGGAATATGATTGGTCTCTAGAGGTGCCCCTTAAGATCCAAAATTTTGCTTGGTTCACTAGTTTGGGAATCCTTCAAACAAGGACCAAGGCTTTCAAAAATTGGGAGTCTCCTTATCTCGAGAACTTCCTCACAGTTGGGTGGAAACTATGGAATCGTAGGAATGAAGTTTGTATGGGGGCCGCTATGTCATTGCCTAACATCACAGCTTCTAGTGCTGTCTAGTTAGCCATGTCATCCATTGAACAGAACTAGCAGGAGATTCACTTCAATCCAGATCTAGTTAAGTAGTAACCTCCTGATACAAGCTGTTTTAAGCTATATGTTGCTGGTTTGAGCTTCAGAGATGTGATTGGAGGTGTGGGAGCCATGATTCGTGATATTGCAGGTGTAGTGTTTGCTGCATTGTCTGGGAGAGTTTGTGATTCCTATACTCCTAGTTGATTAAAAAATTGTGTATTACTACTCTTTCATGTGTGATGTAATGGAGCTGTGTCACAGGATTTAGTTGAGTGATTGTGGAATGTGAAAACACTAGGCTGGTTAATGCAATTACAAATGTAGCAAGCTTTCTCTTTGTTTGATAACTACTATAATGAAGTTTCATTAATGCCAAGGAATAGAGTGAACATATGGAATGGGGACCATACAATCAATCACTCAGATTACATAAATCTATCAAATCACTAACTGAACATATGGAATGATTACGCAAAACCATTGAACAGAACTAGCAGGAGATTCACTTCAATCCAGATCTAGTTAAGTGGTAACCTCCTGATACAAGCTGTTTTAAGCTAAATATTGCTGGTTTTAGCTTCTGAGATGGGACTGGAGGTGTGGGAGCCATGATTCGTGATAGTGCAGGTGAAGTGTTTGCTGCATTGTCTGGGGAGTTTGTGATTCCTAGTTGATTAAAAAATTGTGTATTACTACTCTTTCATGTGCGATGTTCACAAGATTTAGTTAAGTGATAGTGGAATGTGAAGACACTGGGCAGATTAATGCACGTACAAATGTAGCAAGCTTTTTCTTTGTTTGATAAATAATGAAGTTTTATTAATGGCAAAGAATAGAGTCATCCAAGTATAGAAGGAGTATACCACTAGGGACCATACAATCAATCACTTAGATTACATAAATCTATCAAATCACTAACCGAACATATGGAATGATTACGCAAAACTAACATCCAATCCAATATAGTTTTAAAGAAAAATAATTTTAAATCAAGCAAACTTCTCTCTAAATCCTCAAATGTTGCAAGCTATTTTGCTAAAGAGAGACTATTGCTGGATGGAGATTATTTGGTATAGTGATCTACCCAATCCAGTACCCACAGCAAAAATGTAAAAACGAGAGACCCAAAAAACCAATATAAATACCCACGTCTTCTCTATCGAACAATTGGAGTACAATATTGATGAGGCCAAAATTTTAATTAGAAATTAAAAAATTCTAATGGAATCAGATTAGCTTATTGACTATAATAAGATTAATTAAATATCAAAACAGAAATAACATCAAGAAACAAAGTGAAAGACATCAACGTAAATTAGAGAGACAGAAAGAAAAGAACCCAGAAACCCAAAACCTAAACTTAGACAATAGCTATAGCAAATCATGCAAAACCACTATATCATCAACTTGTAGAACAAACCAACAAATTCAAACATGATGCAAAACCAATTAAATCAAATTCATTTTAAAAAAACACAAAAGAAAAAAAAAAAAAAAAAAACCCAAAAAGATCCAAACCTTAGGTCAAATCATGAAATTCCAAAATCTAAAATTGGATAAAGAGAGACAGAGGAATCTAAGAAGCAAAAATGAGAAAGCATTCAGAAGAAAGAGAGAGTACCCTAGGCACGGTGGGCTATAAACGGCATTGAGAATGAGCTCCGATTGCTTGAGAGACTACCTTCGTGACAGTGGCTATGAATTTGCTTCAGATTAGGGCCACAAATTTGCTTTATGAATGAATTAGTGATTGAGTGAGTGAGCGAGTGAGAGTGAGTGAGTTTGAGAGGCCGGAGAGAAAGGGTGTTCTGAGTGACTGTGTGTTTGAATGTTTAGATTTTGAAATGAGACGTTGACAGAGTTGTGTATGTGTTATATTTAAGCATATCTTGGGTCTTATAAACTCAATATCTATGTGGCTCCACCTGGCAATTTTGTCCAGGTAAGGTTAACACAAAACACTTAACTCGAGTTTCTAAAACCGAGTTCCAATTGAATCTCGAGTTTTAGAAACTCGAGATGCTATTTTCATACATTGTTTCGGAACAGGGCAACTAACAAAATTGTTAAAATATTATTTTTATATAGCAAGGTGTTCACAAAAGTCACAAAAAAGAGCAAAAGGGGGAAATACGAATTTGGATCTGTCCTTTAGTGAGTTCAATCCTTCATGTGTAAGAGGAAGAAGAAACTGAAGACGAATCGAAGAAAAAGAAGAGATCTATGATGAAGAAGAACAAGAACATCTGCAAAGAAGAAGAAGAAGATCTGCAAAGAAGAAGAAGAAGAAGAAGAAGAAGATCTGCAAAGAAGAAGAAGAAGAAGATCTACGATGGGCTGGGTTAGTTAGTCATTATTTTTCACGACGCTGTGTCCCAACCATGTCTCGGAAGTGTCCGAGCTATGTCCAGGCCATATCCGATTATTTTAAAAAAAAAAAATTAAAAAGCAGCTGGGACACGCTCACAGCCGTGTCCCAGGAGTATCCTGTGTCACGTACGACACAGATATGGCACCCAATTTGCCGTGTCCGTGCTTCCCAGAATTTTACACAAGCAATCCATGACTGGGAATTGAAGTCAGAGGAGAGGATACGTTGTACTGAAGGTCATCTATTCAGGAGGGTTCAAGATTAGGTGCTATAATAGAGCCTTAGTCCCTATAGAAGTTGAAAAGTTCCCTTGGAAATGCATTTGGAAGCCTGAAGTCCCAACAAAGGCAGCTTTTCTTTCTCTAGGTTGCTTCTTTGGAAAAAATCCTAGCAACAGATAATTTGAGAAAGCATAATATTATTTTAGTGAGCTAGTTTTGTATGTGCAAGGGGGATGGGAAACATTAAATCACTTGTAGATAGTTGTATGATATGGTATTTGCTCTTTCTGAGGTTCAAAGGGTGATGTAGATTTACTAGCTTATTAGCAAAGGCTGTTTTGGGCAACATCGAAACAGTGAGATATGGAAGGCCACTCCTTATTGCCTGATGCAGTGCATCTATAGGGAAAGAAATGTAAGAAACTTTGAAGGGTGCGCGAGGAGCCGAGGACAGATCTAGAAATTGCATTTCTTTGAAAACTCTATTAGAATGGTTGCCAGCATCAGAAAGCTTCTCTTTCTCAAACTTATTAGAGTTTATTGATCATTGTACTCTTAGAGCTTAGTTGTGATGAACATCTATAATACGTTGTGTGCAATTGTTGAATTCTAGTTTTTCCAATACAAACAAGAATTTTGACCAATTTGGAATAGTTTACTACAGAATTAAAACATCAGCTGATACTTCTAGTGTTATTCTAACCACCATATTTAGTAGTTCATGAAGATTAATTAAAAACAAAATAAAATAAAAGTAAATTACACTAACATACCTGACGTATAGTTAAAAAAGATTTTAAATATCCTACTGTTCCCCCAAATTCTAAAAATGATTGAAACTCCTTTGAACTTAAACAGAGGGCTAAAGCCTATTCCCAATAAAACCAAATTCAAAATCCCAAACATCATCTTGGGGTTCAAGTAATAGCTCAAAGGTAATGGCATTTTTTGTGGTGCCCCATATATGTGGTTCGAAGCCAATCTCCCCCTCCCCCACTATCTACCTATCAAAAAAATATCAGAAACATCATTTTTAATTAAACACTCCACCATGTATTTACTCTTCTTCTCTTTTCTCAACAACCATACAAAACAAAAAAATTAAAATGAATAGAATGAATAAACCTTCAAGAGAGCCAACGGTTGTGGGAATGGGCTCAGTAGGGTTGTGGGGCCCCTATTGTGGGTTGCAACAAAGACTTACGACAACAGTGGTGGCTAGGTTTTCATCAACGACCACATGCAGAGGTTTAAGAAATCAACAGTTGGGGATTTGGCTTGGGTTATTAGCAGTGATAGTAGGCTGGTTCATTTGGGGGTTTTGAAGATTTTGTATGCTTGATGATGTAATTGGCCAAAATGGGAAACTAACCATTACTTTCCAACCATATAGTTAGCAATCAATGTTTTTTCAAATTATATTTTTTATTAGCATCTCGAGTCTAAGAGACTCGATTTAGGGCCTATAAATCAAGTCTTTGAGGGTCAATTTTCATGTTCTAATTAGGTCTGAGTTGGCACTTTTCTCACGTGGCGGCCACTTGGAAATCGAGTCTCTAAGACTCGATTTATAAGCCTAGACCCAAACACAAAAATAAAAAAGAACGAACACAAAAATAAAAAAGAACAACAAAACCAAGAAAGAAATCAGAGCCAGAATAAAAAAGAAAGAAGCTGAAGAAGAAAAGAAAGCCAAAAAGGTTGCTCTCTTCTCTTTCTTCTTCTTTTTGTCTCACTCCTTCTCTCTCAGTCTTTCTCATGCTTCAATCCAAGAAACAAAAACACCACCGCAACCTAGGCTGTGGGTTGACTGGATCGGGCCGCGACCTAGGTCGCACGAGACCCAGGCCGCGTGCAACCCAGGCCACGCGAGCCCCAGCACGCGACCCAGGCAGCGAGAGCCCCAGCCGTGCGAGCCTCAGGCTGCGCAACCCATGCCACACTAGTGAGGTAAGCTTTTTCTCTAGATTCTTTCTCTCTCTCTAATCTGGTTGTCTCTCCCTCTGATCTGATTGTATTTTTTTTTTTTTTTTTGGTCTTTCGGCTTTTACATGAGAGACTTGAGACTTGAAATTTTTTATAATTTTTTTTGGTTTAATCGAGTCTCTAAGATTCGATTTCTAGGTGGTCGCCACATGAAAAAAGATGCCACGTGAAACGTGATCAAACCATGGAAATCGAGTCCTTGGGTCTCGATTTATTGGCCAAAATCAAGTCTCTTAAACTAGAGATGCTAGTAAAAAATATAGTTTGAAAACATTGACTACTAACTATATAGTTGGAAAGTTATGGTTAGTTTCCCATTTTCGCCGATGTAATTGGTTGTTGTTGTAGGAATGTTTGGTTCCTGGGTCAGCTGAGTTTTGTCTTTAATTTTATGAAATTCTTTATCTTGGTTCATCCTTCTAAAGGAAATATTTGAAAGATTAATTCACCACTAGTGTTTTATTTTTACCCTAAATAGATTGAACAAATTTTAAGCTATAGACCAAGTTTGGAAGCATGTGTGGTGCGGGGATTGTTCTTTCCAAGAGGCTTTTCCGAAGCTTTATTTTTTTAGTAGGTTAAAAGATTCCTCGATGGCTGAAGTTATGGGTTGGTCTACTAGGAGGTTTCACTAGAATGTGCAATTTCGTCATCGACCACAAGATTGGGATGAACAAGCTTTTGATCAATTTATGGGGTTGGTCTATTCTTCGACAATGCGGGAGTTTGGATCAGATAAGGTTTGTTAGAAGCTTGCAAGGAATAGAGGTTTTAAGGTTAAAGGTTATTAATGCTCCTTCTACCCTCCTACTCTTGTACCCTTCCCATGGAGAATGATATGGCAATCAAAGGTCCCTCCAAGGGTAGCTTTCTTTTCTTGGTCTGCTTCCTTAGGTAAGATCTTAACATCAGACAACCTTCGTAAAAGACGTGTGCTAGTGCTTGATTGGTGCTATATGTGTAAGAGTTGTGGGGAGTCGGTGGATCATCTTCTGCTTCATTGCCCCATAGCTTGGGAGTTGTGGTCTTTGGTTTTTTGCTTATTTGGTATTCAATGGGTTATGCCTCATACTGTCCTTGAGTTGTTTGAGACTTGGTAAAGGAAGTTTGCGCAACACCGTCACATAGATGTTTGGAGATAAGTGCCTTACTACTTGATATGGTGCATTTGGTGTGAAAGGAACGCTAGAAACTTTAAGGGTTGTGAACATTCTTTGTTAGAGATTAAGTTTTTTTTCTTGCACACTCTCTTTGAATGGACTATGGTCTTTTCTCATTTTTCTTGTTCCTCTTTTCCTATTTTTCTTGATCGGTGTAGTTTTGGTTCCCAATTTGTGCCCCTATAGTACATCCCTAATGTACTCGGCTAGGCATTTTTTCTATTATTAATAATATGCTTACATACTTATCAAAAAAAATTTGAACTTTGAAATCTTGTTATAAAAAATATAGCTTTTCCAATGATGATGATGAAACGACAATATAGCTGTGATCATCTTCTACTGATTCTTCACATACTGAAGCAAAGGTTTTGTCCTTGATCATCCAATTCCAATCAATTTTAATTTTTTTTTAATTTGAATGTTAAAGCATTTTCGATGATAGTTCAGCCAGTCTTGTTTTTTTGAGATTTTTTTACTTAGATTTCTGTGGCGAATTTAATAAACGCCCTGGGCATAGATTGTAAAAAAAAAAAGGAGGAGAAAATCTCCTTGGCTGCACGAAATTGGGTAGTTAAGTGCTTGGTTACGTAAAACGTGTTTGGAATGTTTGATTTTTGTTTCATTGGAACATGTTGATGCGGACAAAAAGATTTCAAGGAAAAACAACATTAAGGGTCTGTTTGGATTGAGCTTATTTTTACTGAAACTAAAAACACTATAACAAAATAATTTTTAAATGTGTGAATAGTGTTGCGGAATCCATTTTTAATGAAAAAGTTGCTGAAAAGTGGAATTTATGGGTCTGTGAACAGTGCATGGATGCACTGTAGTCAACCTTTGCGACTACTGTTCATGAACAGTAGCCGCATTACTCCTTGAAACGCGTGAAAAAAAAAGCCAGAAAATGCAAACTTGTAAACGCAGACGCCCAATCCAAACGAATACTAAGAGTCCATTTGGATACAGCTTATTTTGCTGAAAACTAAAAACATTGTAGCAAAATAATTTTTAAATGTGTGAATAGTGCTGTGGGACCAATTTTTAATTTTTTTTTCTGAATAAAGTGGTTGTGAGTCCCGTGAACAGTGCATGAACAGTACGTGAACAACACTTTGTCCCCTAAAGCTGAAACGCGTGCACAAAAAAAAATAATAAATAAATGCCAAACGCAGGTTCATCCGAATCCAAACACATACTAAATACGAAAAAATTCAAGATTTGTGGTCTAGTCTAGATTTGGGACTTTTGACACCTTTCATAGGTTACTTTAGTTGTTATTGAGTTTCTTAGGATAGAAAGATGTTAGATCAATTTTAACTCAGTTTCACTAGAATTAGGGAAATTAGGTAATTTCCAAAAAACTGCAATGGGCTGTCCTTGGCTGTACCCAAGGCCCATGACTCTTACTTTATGCTTTGAGTCATTTTCCAATTTGGTTTAGAAATTCTTAAGTCCTTTTTGAAAGTTATTAGTAAACCTGTTCATTCTATGAATAGGTTATTGATAGTAAGATTTTCTAATAAAATCTCAGCAGCTTATTTTGTTGTTTGAGGGTGTGATTGCCTTCTCCAACCTAAGTGTGATTGCTTAGAAACCTAGGTATGATTGCCTAGTGATTTATCTATCTTATTTCATATTCTACTCACTATTTTTGACACAAAAAAACCATCAACATATTCGAGAATTGATATTTTCTTTACCTAAACCCTTTAACCCCAATCCTTATTCAAGAAATCTTCAAGGTCTCATTAAGAACCTAATTTAGAGCTAAATCTTAAAAAACCTACATCACATGTCAAGTTTTGATGCCATTTGACTTGGAAGTAGGTCAAGGGTGCACACTATAAACAACGATTTTTTTTATATAAGTAATAAGTTTTATTGATATAAAACAAAGAATTGATTGCAGAACATGGTGTTTGGCTGTTTTGACTAAAGATACAAGAACAATGTTAAAAGAGCCATGGCCAAGTGCATGTAGAATTCATATTTCACCAATATCCGCTGCATCTCAATTAAAAAAAAGTTGTTTCAAATTTGGAAAACATAGGAAAGCATTGGATAGGTCCCCCAGTCGGTTGGTATCTATATACCAACTTTGCTTACACGTGAACAGGTAGTGCCTTTTTTCTAGATCTTGTTTATTTTTAAAATAAACTAGTTGTTAACTCGTGCAATGCACGGGAAAACTATTAAAAATAAGATTTAAAAAAAATTATTAATTTTAGTTTATATCGAATTTTTTTTATGGTAGTTTATAATATTATTTCAAATCTTCATTTCATTTTATTTTTGTTGGAATAACTTATATAATTAAATGAAATGCTTATAAATAAGAGATGACATTAATAATATACTATATATAGTTAGTGATTATTCAAGATATCATTCAAATATGACAATTTTTTTTTTTTTTTTGTTTTAAAAAAAGAACAATATTAATGCATTGAAACACAAAATGCTATATTGTCCAATAGATATTACAACTTTAAAACTAAAACATGAGTAGTGATGTTTAATAGACTGGGGTAATAGCACAACTTTTAATAGAAAAAAAAAATATATGATTTAAAATTTTTTGGAGTAACACTATAGTAAAAATGCCAAAAGGAAGCAAGAAATTCCATTGAAAAATTCTACAAATACATTTGGGTTTTTTTTTTTTTTTTTTTCTTCATTGAGCAGGTACATTTCTGTTTAGTAGAGTCTTAATACATGGGGGATGCTCCTCCATCCAATACATCATTGTCTAGCAAACCCTGCCAGTTCTTTGCTTCAAATGCTATTTTATCTGTTGGTCTGTTTGTTCAAGGAAAGCCACAAGAGGAAAAAAATATATTCCTAATAGAAGAACCAACTACCAAGTAGTCTACCCATCAAAAAATAAAATAAAAACTACCAAGTAGTCTAACATCATTAAGGATGTGGCCAATGCTCAAATTGGTAGGTCCAGCTGACTTTACTTCATCTACTGGACTTTTAAATTCACATTCTACCTCTACTCCATGAAGCCCCAAATCCACAAAGGCCACGTACACCCTTCAAGAGGCTATCTAGACTGATTATTTCTCTAAGCTTCCATATATTCCACAGCAAGTTTACAGGTTGTTTGCACCAAATCCACTACTAACTTTAGAGTTTCATCTACATGCCTTTGGTTTCGATTTGACATAATAGCCAACCTCCACCGCAACTAATACAATCAACTGGATTGGTTAAAACAATATATCAAATACTGGGAATATAAAAATACAAAACTTGGTATTATGTATATGATACCGTTGACAGATTTAAATATCTTTGTAGGCTTCCTGAATTCCACCCATCACAAAAGCCACGACTTACATCAAATTGGCCTTTGAAATCTTGATTTCCTTCATCCCTGGAACCTGGAAAATCAAATTTCTAGACTAATTAAAAATTTGTAAATATTTCCAACTATCATCTAACAATGAAATTATTATATCTTTTCAAGAACAAAAAGGAAAACACATCTATGTAGCAAATTTGAAACCTATCACCAAGAAAAAGAATTAAACCTATTCGAAATTCACTAATTGGTACCAATGCAAGTAATTAGTATGCTAAAAGGCTCATATTAATAACCAAAAAAAAAAAAAAACCAATCTGAAATATAAGATCAAAGTTAAATCAAGATGATTAAATACCGAAACTTCCTCCCGCTAAGGCGAAACATTCAGCCATAGCAACCCAAAACACCAAAAGTAGATCACCCATACGAACAATTGAAGTGGAGAGAAAGAGCAATATATAGAAAATAATAACAGAGTAAGTAGGTCTTCAATTGAAAGCGAATACTCAAAAACTAAAACACAATAATTTTACAAAACATACTATCCCTTTTCTATGACTTAATTTTGTCATGATATATCCCTCCTTAAAATAGACAATATTCAATGTTGTCCACCATTCAAATTTGTGTAGTTTGACTAATTTAAATTTCAAAGTGCTATATCCAACCAAGAACCATAAATAAAAATTAGAGGGAGGAAGGCCAGTTTAAGTGCAGAAAAAATAAAGTCCTCCAAAAAAATTCAAACTCATATCAATAGCAAGCATAACCTCCCAAAATTTTGGGTTCTTTTTTTTTTTTAGCAAAAAAAATATCCATTTTCAATGCACTTCTCAAATGATTGGCTCAATTTAAAATACAAATATAATGTACAATAATAAGCTTATAAATTGAGGACAGCTCCCACTATTCAATTCGAAGATTCAACTTAAATCAATCAATTGGTAGGACAACCCAAGAAAAATCAAAGAATTAACACTACTTGTTTTATGACTTTGAGGAAAGAAAATATATTGATGAGTAGATAATGGTGACGATGAGAAAATAAAACTTTATAGGGAAAAAATAATATGAATAAATAACTTGTGTATGCTTTGAAGCTACTACCATCTCTATCAAAATTTTGAGGAGAAAAATAGAATGAAATATGTTAATAAAAATAATATATAAATTTCATTATTGATGCAACGATTTCTCTAATGTTAAAATGAAAAAATAATATTCACTCTCACAACAACTCAAAACGTTTACTTAATAAATTATATCATCCATACCATCCAGCCACCACTTCCATTCCAGGTGATCATCTTTAACCACCCTTTGAAATTTTGTGGTTGCCTATGTTTCCTGCCCAACACAAAATTCTGCTCCCCACCATTAAACAAAACTTCACAACTTCGCAAATAATTCTTGTCACATTTAGAGATCTCAAACCAACCATTTTCATTGTAGAAACCAAAATACACACTCAGTAGTTCCACCACTATAAACTATACAACAAACTGAGCTATAGCAAATCTTGGTAACACAAAATCTCATAAAGGATTTAAAAGTATATTCCAAGAGGAAAAAAACAACAAATTTTTAATACAAATAGTTAGAGTCTACCTTTTAATTTGGAGTATGTAAATGATTTCTTAAAGAATATAATCATAAGAAACTTGAAAGCAAGTTCAAAGAATAGGTGCAGTACATAAAAGCCAGTCATTCATTTAAGTTGGAGAAAAAAAATCCATTCTGGTTCAGTTGAAAAAGCATTAAAAAAAATGACAGTCATGTTTTTACATCACACAAAAAATGACATTGAGAAATAAGGCCAACAAATACATCTCACCCTGATTAAATCAACAACACAGCATCACATTCCCTACTTATCTTCCTCCTTACCACTCTCCATGTATTATGACTTCTAGAACAACAACAAAAAATCACTTACAAATTTTATCAAACAGCTTGTGTACATGTAAGAAAAACAACACTTAATGAAAAGAGAGAATTTTAAAAAGAAAAGAGAGTACCATCTTGCCGCAACACCAACATCAATATAACCAAGGGCTGTGCAAGCTCCTTTGTGCCTAAAAATTGAAAACATAACTCCAAATTAAAAGGTACTATGACACCTCATAAACAGGCAAGTTTGGTTATGAAGTCAAAAGATTAAAAATCTGTAATATGCCTTTTGATTTTGCATAATGATATAGGTATTCGTTAAAGCTTGCTATTTGTTAAGTCTCTCTCAACCCTCTCTCTGAATCTCTGCCTCAAATTTATAATATCTAATACCACGTCCATCTTGCATAATCATATATAAATGAGTTATATAATTCTCAAACAACCATATTAACCAACCTCGACCTTTGAAAAAAATTCCCACCGAATCCAAAATAGTGGCAGCCCCAACATAACATTCCGTAGGCTATCATATAAGACAACCTAGAGATTATAATAATTTATAAAAAGGGAAAACCAATGTAAATGAAGACGACAATAACACTATATATCAAACCATAGCCTTTTGTAAATTCTTGTAGCTAAATTCTTTTAAATAGAGAACAAAAGGCATATTACAAATGAATCTAAGAACAAACACATAAGCATTCCAAACTTGTTCAAGAAATACCACAAATGAATTGGCAAAGAAGAATCAGAGAACAAACACCTAAGCATTCTATCAAACACATGTTCAGCAATCTCAAACAACTATACTAACCAACCCCAACCTTCAAAAAAAATTCCCACGGAATCCAAAATAGTGGCAGCCCTAACATAACATTCCATAGGCTATCATATAATAAGACCTAGAGGTTATAATAATTTATAAAAAGGGAAAACCAATGTAAATGAAGATGATAGTAACACTATATATCAAACCAAAACAAACCCAAAATTGAAATCAAATAGAAGAATCCCAGGAAACAAAAATCCAATAAAAATTGCATAACCAAAAAAAGGGAAAAAGAAAATCCAAACAAATGTAACATGAAGATGAGAAAAACACTATATATCAACTAAAACAAACCCAAAATTAAAACCAAATAGAAGAATCCCAAGAAACCAAAAATCCAATAAAAATTGCATACAAAAAAAAAAGGGAAAAAGAAAATCTAATTACAAAAATTTCATGATTCTTCTTTGCCATAGATTTGACAACAAAGGAAGAAGAAGAAAACGTGGAAATCTGCAAAGAAAAAAAAACACTTAAATCCAGAGCAACCCACAACCATAAACCAACAAAATTCCATGAAAACAAAAGCAAAAAAACTTAAATCTAGAGCAACCCACAGCCACAAACTAATAAAATTCCATGAACAATTGAAGCGTATAGAGAGAGAGCAATATATAGAAATTAAGGAGAGTAAAAAACATGTTTTAATTACCTCAAAATAAAATATGATGGGCTGGATTGAGCGACGATGGAGAGGCAAAGAGAAATCGATGCAGTGGCAGTGATCCATGGTGGCGGCGGTGGCGGCAGGATCTAAGTTTTGGGGTGCCAGCATATATTAGAAAACAGAGAGGTTATGGGTTAGACGTAAAAAAAAAGAAAAAGTGATGTGGAAAATTGTGGAGCTAGCAGAGGCTTCGGTTTTATATATATATATAGACTAAATAAATAGATTATTAGTGACTTATGTCATCACGTAAGAGACAAATTGGAAAAAAATATGACACTTATATCTAGTAGTTATTTCTTACACACAATTTTTTCAAATTATTTGTGTATTGGATCTAAATTTGCTTGTAAACTTCAATATTCCACTATAATAGGCGTTAGGTGTCTGGTAGTTATTTCTTACACAATTTTTTCAGATTATTTGTGTATTGGATCTGAATTTGCTTGTAAACTTCAATATTCCACTATAATAGGCATCAGGTGCACCTAATAGTAATTTGAAGGAAACCAATAGAACAATTAGCAGTCAAGGGCACAAAAGCATCAAGTTGCAAACATAATAGATCAAAAGCATGCAAAACGATATATACTACAAAAGAAACCATATGTTGGATAATTATGTCATAACTAGTGAGTGCCAAAATGTGTTCAAATATATAGAATAAAAAAAAAAAACCACAATTAGCAACAAAATCAGTAAAAAACACACCTATGAAAGCACAAAAAAAGCTCACTTGTCTAAACCATATGAAAGCACCCAAAAAAAAAAAAAAAAAACTCATGTCTAAATCACTAGCCTCAGCTTCCGTACCAGCGGCAGCATGGAAAAAACCCTCGCTGGGAAAAATCTTCTTATTTTTCAAATTTGGCAGTCACTTTCACGAGAAAATCTTCAAATCCTTTTATTGAATTCCAAGAAAAGTGTTTTTTTTTTTTTTTTTCAGTTGTTGGAGAACCACTTTCTATTTAAAGATAAATAGAGCATTCAGGAAGAGAGAGAGAAAGAGAGAGAGAGAGAGGATCAGATTTTAGAACGATCATATTAATCAATAAATTACAATTCAGTAAGGCATAACTTACTTATAAAAGTACAAAAACAAACAAACAAAAAAGAAGAGTCAAGCTGGGTAAAAATTTAAGGTGCTTAAAGAAAAACAAGTTGAAGAAACATACAAGAACTCAAACCCTCAATATACCAAGACTATCAAAGAAGATTGACACTACCAAAGAAGATTGTACAAACAGAACTTACAACAGCTATGAAAGTTCAAAAACGTGTAAAAACACCTTTGAACGTTTAGACCCCCAAATAACAACTTAATCAATTCAAGCAATATGTCAAACAACTAGTGTGCGGAAACTTAACATACGCTATCAAACGAAATTGATTAAATACTATCTAAGCCATAACAGATTAATATCCACAGCAGATAAACATAAAGGCAAAGATAGAGAGGAAGGAAGATGCAAACACAAAGACAACACGCGATGTGTTATCGAAGAGGAAACCGAAGCCCTCGGCGAAAAACCTCTCCGCCGCCCTCCAAGCGGTAATCAATCCACTAGAAAATATAGTTGGGATACAAGGACAGCAATAGAGCCTCCAAGCCTAATCTACCCAGTGCACCTAAGCCCTCCAAGCTTCTTGCTCCAACGAGGTTGCGCCGAACCTTTTTCTTTTCTAGCTTCTCGGATTCCGCTACTAGACCGTAGCATCAACCAATGAAGATTGGTTTCTTCCTAACTGCTTCCCAGAAATCCAAACAGCAGACTCACAAAGATGATGATGGTGAGAACCTAGTTTGGTATAATGCCTCTCAAGGTTTTAACAATGGAGAGGAAGAGAGTTGAGGAATTTGAAGAGATTCTAAGGTAGAGATTGTGGGTGAAACAATCTGATTTTTCTTTAGGGTTTCTCTCTCAAAATTCTCTCTGGAAGCTCTCTTTCAATCGTGGGTAATAGGGGTATTTATACTGGAGTGGAGAGGAATGTGAAACGTCAGAATTCTACAAAACAGGGGTGGCTCGCGGCTTGACCTCGCGGCTTGACTAAGTCGCGAGATCCAGTCACGAGATAACCGTATGGCCAGTTGTCCTGTTTTGTCCTGTAGTGCTCCAGCTAGCAGACTGTTCACCTTCCAGCATGCTTGGCACGTGAGGTTGCTTCTGGCGGCTTGAAGCCGCGAGTCACCCGCGAGACCCAGCCGCGAGACTCTGTTTTCTTGCACACTCTTGAGCACACTTCACTCTATCTCACTCACTACCCTTACATCAAACCCACCTAAATACAGGGTTACTAAATGCTGAATTACAAGCAAATTTGGCACGGAATAAAGCCAATTAGATGGTTGAATAAATTCAACCTTACAATCTCCCCCTTTGGCTATTCCGTGACAAAACCCTAAAACAGACTCTAGACTTAACATGTGAGTTGGGAACAGTTGAACAAAACTCACTCACACCTAACTCTAGAAGCTATGAAGCACTTGAATCATATGAACATAATACTCCGTTGAACCATCTAATTGGCTTTATTCCGTGCCAAATTTGCTTGTAATTCAGCATTTAGTAACCCTGTATTTAGGTGGGTTTGATGTAAGGGTAGTGAGTGAGATAGAGTGAAGTGTGCTCAAGAGTGTGCAAGAAAACAGAGTCTCGCGGCTGGGTCTCGCGGGTGACTCGCGGCTTCAAGCCGCCAGAAGCAACCTCACGTGCCAAGCATGCTAGAAGGTGAACAGTCTGCTAGCTGGAGCACTACAGGACAAAACAGGACAACTGGCCATACGGTTATCTCGCGACTGGATCTCGCGACTTAGTCAAGCCGCGAGGTCAAGCCGCGAGGTCAAGCCGCGAGCCACCCCTGTTTTGTAGAATTCTGACGTTTCACATTCCTCTCCACTCCAGTATAAATACCCCTATTACCCACGATTGAAAAAGAGCTTCCAGAGAGAATTTTGAGAGAGAAACCCTAAAGAAAAACCAGATTGTTTCACCCACAATCTCTACCTTAGAATCTCTTCAAATTCCTCAACTCTCTTCCTCTCCATTGTTAAAACCTTGAGAGGCATTATACCAAACCAGGTTCTCACCATCATCATCTTTGTGAGTCTGCTGTTTGGATTTCTGGGAAGCAGTTAGGAAGGAACCAATCTTCATTGGTTGATGCTACGGTCTAGTAGCGGAATCCGGGAAGCTAGAAAAGAAAAAGGTTCGGCGCAACCTCGTTGGAGCAAGAAGCTTGGAGGGCTTAGGTGCACTGGGTAGATTAGGCTTGGAGGGTCTATTGCTGTCCTTGTATCCCAACTATATTTTCTAGTGGATTGATTACCGCTTGGAGGGCGGCGGAGAGGTTTTTCGCCGAGGGCTTCGGTTTCCTCTTCGATAACACATCGCGTGTTGTCTTTGTGTTTGCATCTTCCTTCCTCTCTATCTTTGCCTTTATGTTTATCTGCTGTGGATATTAATCTGTTATGGCTTAGATAGTATTTAATCAATTTCGTTTGATAGCGTATGTTAAGTTTCCGCACACTAGTTGTTTGACATATTGCTTGAATTGATTAAGTTGTTATTTGGGGGTCTAAACGTTCAAAGGTGTTTTTACACGTTTTTGAACTTTCAATTGGTATCAGAGCAGGTACACTTGTGTGGTCTTATTACCTTAGTGTGATCCTTGACCCCTGTGTTGTGATTGTTTGTTTTGGTTTATACCATGCTGAATTGTAGCTTAAGTGTTTGTGAAAATGACTCGTTGCATATGTCTGAAAGGTGTCTTACTGATGTGTTTGTAGAGTTGTTAAAAACTAAGAAGCATGTTAGAGCTTTTGTTCACATGCTGGAATGTCTTGAAAATCAGAATTATGCCTTACACAGTAGCATATCTGAATCTAAATCATTGATTAAGAAATATAAAAGAAAGAATAGAATGTTATGTGAGATGATTGAGAATCTGAAAATGAAGAATCAAACTGAAAGAAGCATGAAAACTGATGATGAATTTGTGCTTGAAGGTCAAGAATGTCTATCACATGTGAATCTATTCGTGCATACCTCATTGAAGGTGTTTAATGCGTGTTTATGGTATCTTGACAGTGGGTGTTCTCGCCATATGACCGGGGATAAGTCTCTGTTCAAGACACTCAAAGAAAAGGTCGGTGACTATGTGACCTTTGGTGATGGAAGTCATGCTCAAGTCCTAGGCAAAGGAACCATTGAGATACCTGGTTTGCCTCTGTTGAAAGATGTGCTGTATATAAAAGGACTGAAGGCGAATTTGCTGAGCATCACTCAAATTTGTGATGATGATTTTCTGGTACAATTATCTAAGAAGGGATGTTTGATCATCAATGAAGAGGGGATTCAGGTTTTGGAAGGAAATCGAACTACTGATAACTGTTATGGAATTGTTCCCACGGCACCAATATCGTGTAGAAGTGCTCGTGTGGATACGTTGGAGTTGTGGCATCACAGATTTGGGCATGCCAACTTCAAACAAGTAGCGAAAGTTTCAAAACTTGAAGCAGTCGAGGGACTTCCTAAGTTTGGAAAAGTGAAGAAGACCGTTTGTGGTGCGTGTCAAATGGGGAAGCAAACTAAGACAAGTCATCACAAGGTGAATGTGATAGCCACCTCTCGGTGCTTGGAGTTACTTCATGTTGATCTTATGGGGCCTACCAGAACAGAAAGTCTAGGTGGTAAGAGATACATTATGGTTGTTGTAGACGACTACTCAAGATACACTTGGGTTGATTTCCTTAGAGAAAAATCAGAGGCTTGTGAGAGATTTGTGATTCTGTGCAAGAAACTACAAAACGAAAAAGGGATTCCAATAGCCAAAGTTAGAAGTGATCATGGGAAGGAATTTGAGAATGCGAGATTCGAGTCCTTCTGTGAGAAGAATGGAATTAAGAGAGAATTTTCAGCTCCCAAAACTCCACAACAAAACGGAGTGGTAGAGAGAAAAAATCGTGTGATTCAAGAGATGGCAAGAGTCATGATGCTCAACAAGCAAATACCTCAAAGTTTTTGGGGAGAAGCTGTCAACACTTCGTGTCACATTGGCAATAGGATTTACTTTCGAGTTGGTACAAAGAAGACTGCCTATGAGATATGGAATGGGAAGAAGCCAAAAGTGAAGTATTTCCGGGTGTTTGGAAGTAAATGCTATATCCTAAATGATCGAGAGAATCTTGGGAAGTTTGATGCGAGAAGTGATGAGGGTATTTTTCTTGGCTACTCTACTACAAGTCGAGCGTATAGAGTGTTTAACAAGAGAACAAAAACTGTGATGGAGTCCATAAATGTCAAGATTGATGATGCCTTACCTAAGGTGGAAATGATTGATGATGTAGAAGGGCCAAGCACCAAAGAGGCCGATGTTGAGGTAGAAGTTTTGGATATAGAAGGTGAAGAACCTATACTAGAAGTAGAATCGACTCCCGTCAACCCAAGAATGGAAACGAGATCGATGTCTAGAACATCAAGCCCTCTTACTCCTCCAGAAGTCCATCCTCCTATCTCTCGTAGTGATGAAGTTTCCACTTCAAAAAGGCCATCTTCAAGAGTTATCAAGAATCATCCGGAAAGTAATATCATAGGATCTCTTGATGACGGTCTTCGCCTCAGGAAAGGAAACGTTCTGCTAGCCAATCATGTGACATATCACTGTTATCTTGCACAATTTGAACCAAAAAGGGTGGAAGAGGCTCTTCAAGATGAGAATTGGGTCGAGTCAATGCATGAAGAGCTGAATCAGTTTGTGAGGAATGATGTGTGGGAACTTGCTCCACGACCCGAGAACGTTCATGTTATAGGCACAAAATGGATTTTTAAAAACAAAACTGATGAAGACGGAGAAATAATTCGAAACAAATCTCGGTTAGTAGCCCAAGGATACACTCAAGTTGAAGGAGTGGATTTTGATGAATCTTTTGCTCCGGTGGCAAGACTCGAATCCATTCGCATCCTCATGTCCATTGCGTGCACCTTGAATTTCAAACTTTATCAAATGGATGTAAAGTGCGCGTTTCTGAATGGATATCTAAATGAAGAAGTATTTGTCGAGCAACCAAAAGGATTTGAAGATCCTCATTTTCCAGATCATGTACTAAGATTGAAGAAAGCCCTTTATGGCTTAAAACAGGCGCCTAGAGCCTGGTACGATCGTCTTACACATTATCTTCTAGACAGAGGTTTCAAGAGAGGGTATGCAGATCGAACTCTGTTTGTAAAAAATGATGAAGGTTATCTCCTTGTGGCACAAGTCTATGTTGATGACATAGTGTTTGGGGCAACCATCGAAGATCGTGCTACTGATTTTTCTGAAGAGATGAAGAAGGAGTTTGAGATGAGTATGGTGGGGGAGCTCACATTTTTCTTGGGTCTTCAAGTCAAACAACAGAAGGAGGGTATTTTTGTATCTCAAGAAAAGTATGCCAGAAACATCGTCAAGAAGTTTGGACTAGAATCCAAAAAACATGCCTCCACCCCCATGAGCTCTTCCACTAAACTGAATGTGGATTCGTCGGGAGTTGAAGTAAGTCCTACATTGTATAGGAGCATCATAGGAAGTTTGCTCTACCTTACAGCCAGTAGACTGGACATTGCTTTCAGTGTGGGCGTTTGTGCCAGGTACCAAGCTAATCCGAAGGAATCTCATTTGACTGCTGCTAAGCGAATCATTCGATATGTGAATGGTACTGCAAACTATGGTCTGTGGTATTCAAAAGACTCAAATGATTGTCTTGCTGGGTATTCAGATGCTGACTGGGCTGGCAGTGTAGACGATCGGAAAAGCACTTCAGGCGGCTGTTTTTATCTTGGTAACAATCTTGTCTCATGGATGAGCAAGAAGCAGAATTCAGTGTCTCTATCTACTGCAGAAGCAGAATACATCGCTGCTGGAAGCTGCTGCACTCAGCTTCTTTGGATGAAGAAATTACTTCATGATTATGGAATTCCTCAAGAAACGATGTGTGTCTTCTGTGACAACACCAGTGCCATCAATCTTTCCAAGAATCCTGTTCAGCATTCTAAGTCTAAACACATAGAGATACGCTACCATTTCATTCGGGATTTGGTAGAGGAAAGAGTTGTGTGTCTTGAGTTCATACACACCGACAATCAAAAGGCGGACATCTTCACCAAGCCTCTCGATGGTCCACGGTTTGAATCACTCCGTAAGACCATTGGTGTCGGTACAATTCCTTGATTCTCTTGTGTGTTGTGTGCTTCACATATTTATAATTTGATATATTTGCTTGTGATGTGGCACACACTTCCTTGTTAACCCTTTGTGCAATATGTTTATTGTTTGTTTGTCCTTCTGTTAAGTCTGTTGGTTCTTTCTGTGATTGTTCAATCATTTTTCTTCTTTTATGTCAAAAATCCAAAAAATCACATAAAAACTAGAAAATCAAAAAGCTTGATTGACTTTGTTGAGTTTTTGTCTCAAAACTTGTTTTGCCTTGTACCTTTGTGCTAATGGCTTTGTGCATTTTCGAGCATTGCTTATCTTTATGCACTTATATCACTGTGGGAAAAATCTTGAAATCTTTGTGATTATTGTAAATAGATCTTCAAACTTGTCATGAATGATTAGTGAATGGTTTTGTTGATCTTGAGACTTGCATAGACTTGTGTCTATATATCTTCTCACTCTTTATTTTTTTGCTAAAAAGAGCTCACCAAATGTAAATCTCCAAATGAAAAGAGATATTGAGCTGCAAAAGCCTGTCGCACACTCTAGTATTTGACTAGGAAAAAGGGTAAGCGACCTTATATTGAAGTGAATGTTCATTCAAAAAGCCAAAGGCTTTTTCATTAAAGTGAAATATCATATATCACTCTCACAATGAGAGGTGATTGACTCAAAAGATCAAAAAGATCAATTATGTTTGAAAATGGAGTCAAATGTAAAGCTCCAAATCAAGTTATCAAGTTTTGTGGGAGGTCATATATACATATTTCTATAATTGAGATGGGTCACATGATCTAGTGCTAATTGTGTATGCCTTGGTTGAATTGATCATTGAAGCTTCACATTAGACGAAGGACTATCTCATTGTTGATATCCACACACAACACACAAGTTTATGTTCAATAAATGCCATATTCATTTGTGTGATTGTACTTGATGAAATGTGTTTTCACATGCTCAATCTTTGTTATTTCAAGCACAAAAAGATTTTTGAGTGTTTTAGGTGCTTTTGGAAAGTATTTTTGTTTGAAGAATCTGAAAATTTCAAAAAACCAGTTTTGCCCTGTTTTGGCGGCTCAGTCGCGGGTATGTCAAGTCGCGAGTCTCAGTCGTATCTTCGCGGGTAACTTTTGGCGACTTGTTCGCGAGTGGAAGGTCCAGTCGCGAGGTTCACTCAGAAATTTTCGCGGCTCAGCTCGCGACTCGCTCGCGGGTAGACCTTCCAGTCGCGAAAAACACTTAGACAAATTTTCATATTTTCGTCCTAAGGTGTTTTGGCGGCTTGATCTGGCGACTTTTTGGCGACTCGTCTCAGTCGCGAAAATCGCGTGTTTTGGACTTATAGGGGCAGTTTTTAAAATGTTTTTCCCTCGATCTTTTTGTGACTGTTCATTGTCTTTCTCATTTGTTCTTGTCCCTTTCTCACCGTGCCTCCATTTTCGATCTCCACTGTTTGCCTCTTGTCAGCTCAAAATCGTCGACTAACAGGTATGTTTGTTCTGTTTTGAACTCTTTTTACTTGTTGTTATGGTTTTCCCTCTGGATTATTCTCATTTGTTTGTGATTCTGTGATGGGTTTTTGAGCTCAACTTTTACTCTTTGTCCATGTCTAGCCTTTGGAAGCTTGTGTTTCTGTTTTTGAGCTAGTTTATTCTGGGTGTTTTTGGTTATTCATCTTGTGCTTAGCTAGGGTTAGCTAATTTTTGTCTGTTCTGCTGATTGATATCATTTTTCACTATGACCCTGTGTGGTATCCTGTTGATGTGTTGTTGAATGTAGGTCCTTTTTCAGCTGATTATGTGGTTCCTTGTGGACTCCCTCTTCTGTGTAGTTCAATTTGAGACATTTGTGTCCCTCATTGCTACTTTTTGACCATTTTCATCCAGCTTTTAGGGTTTCTTCATTGTCCCTATATTTCCACTAACCCACTGCTACTAAAGTTTGTTGGATTGTGCTCTGTCGTTTCCCTTGATTCCTAATGCAGACTAGACATGTCGCCAGTCAAAACGGCTGCTGTAAAAGGAGGTAGTTCCAAAGGGAAGGAACCAGTAATAGATGTTGATGACTTCTCTCCTCAACCAAAAGGGACTCGATCTTCATCAAAGAGATTCGATCCCGACAAGTTCAGATCATATGCAGCCTATCAGTCTTATGAGAATTTCTTTCTTCATGCCAAACCATTACTAGAGAGAGCTGTGGATCAGCCATCACTTCATGACACTGACATTCCGAAGTGGTTTGCTCACAAGGATTGGAATTACCTTCTCTCCGATCCGGATGACGCATATGAAGAGTTGGTCAAAGAATTTTATGCCAACGCAATTGTGGAAGGAGATGAACTGAAGTGCTGGGTTCGGAAAAAGAGCTTCTCTGTCTCTCCGGCATATCTAGCAGAAATTCTTTACATCAACAGACCCATTTTTCGACATTCGCCGGTTTACGATGATCTCTGTCCTGATGAAGAGCTTCTTAAAGAAAGTCTTGGTCAAGATTTGGAGTTCTCGCCAAATGGCAAATCCATCAGTGTTTCCTCTCTCTCTCCAAAGCTGAGAGTGCTCACAATTGTAATGTTTCACAATCTGTACCCTTTGTCAAGCACTGGGTACATGAACCTTGGACGGGCTTTGTTTCTTCACGATCTGATCTCTGATGTGGAAATAGACATCTGTGCTCATATCTTTCATGTTCTGCGCAAAACGGTTCTTCGACATGAGTCTCGGATATGCGTTCCTTTTTGCAGTCTCATTTCCCGGATCTTGAAGCTCAAGGGAATATATCCAATGGCTGATGAATCCCCTATGCCCAAACCAAGTCCAATCAACATGCGTACATTCAATGCAAGCATTGGACATAGTCGGAAGAGAGCCAAACCAGAAACTTCTGCATCTCACAATGACTCTCAGTTTAGCACCCTCTCCCTGGATGAGAAACTTGATCGCATTGTCTCCTCTGTCCACGAATTGAATACAAAAATGTCTGGAATCACAGCTTCTCTACATCATCACAACACTCGATGGGATATGAAGTTTACTTCTCTTCAAACTCAACTGGATCAAATTCAGAGAAAGCTGGAAGAGGATGAATAGCCTATTCCATGACAAAAAGGGGGAGAGATAAGCATGATCAAAGGGGGAGTGTCTTTGTGTCTTTATCTAAGGGGGAGTGTCTTTACATTCTTCTTCTCTTTAAGTTGATATATTGTGTTTTGTAAACTGTTATTCAGGATGTTTTTGTGTTTTTGTACCCATGTGCTTATGTAAGCTTTTAGGGTTATGGTTTATGCATATTTGTAGGCTTTATGGTATGTACCTTGCTTAATGCAGCCTTTATGCTATGTTGAAATCAGTACTTTAATCTGAATGGTATACATTTTGGTTTATGTACTGTCACTCTTGTGCCCTTGTAGGATTGTTCCTAGATGCATATGACTTGTGTGATATGCATTGGTTGAGTGTTGAGCATACAAGTGTCTTGCCTTGTGCTTATTAACTTGTATGTCCTTGTGTTCATTCCAAGTGTGAATGAGCACTGTGATCACTACCTTGTGGTGTTCACTTAGTTGATCAAGCCATGGTTTGTTTCATAACTCCATCTTTGCTTGATCACTTATTGCCTGTTTCATATGCATTTTATAATTTTCTGCTTACAATGATCATGGTGTATTGTTGTGTTTCAGGAGTATTATGTTCATATGATTCAAGTGCTTCACAGCTTCTAGAGTTAGGTGTGAGTGAGTTTTGTTCAACTGTTCCCAACTCACATGTTAAGTCTAGAGTCTGTTTTAGGGTTTTGTCACGGAATAAAGCCAATTAGATGGTTGAATAAATTCAACCTTACAAGCTATATTGACAATACAAAAGAAGATTCCATAAACAAAACTTACAACTGCAGTTACACCTCTTGCAAGAGACAACTCCATATTACTTGCCAACTACAGTTAAAATGCAAAATTTTCTCAAAATAATAAGTCAGTTTTAAGTATGAGGATAAGAATATTAATTAGAGCAATACAGAAGACATATATGATCATTAATAGGATTTATAATTTTGCGATACTTCAAAAGTATTCTTGCAAAAAAAAGAGGAACTCAACCACACAAAAGTGCACAGGAGGATCCCTTCAAGAAATTTATAGAACTTTACAATGCCCAAAGAACAATAATAAAAAGATATTAGGGGTCCTTAAGGCCTAAAATGTTTTCATTGGAAAATAATTCCTTGTTCATGTTAGGATGCGTTTTGAAAAGGATGCCTGGATTCCCACCAGTTTCAATCTATACAATAAGGCAAGAAAAAACATAAATGCAATGAAGAAAAAGTGTAATGTCGACCACTGCCTGTTCACATAATGCGCCAGAAACAGATTGTTAAAACAGACAGCAGCAAACACAAAATTACAAATTAACATCCGGAAAGAAAATGCAACTATAGAAGTTTCTCATGATGAGGACCATACAATGTCTAAGATACAAACCAAAAGTATACCTAATTTCCTATTACCGGTGATTGTTTTTACTTTTAATCATCTGAGGAAGTTTCATGCATGCTAAAGTAATGTCACTATAAACCAGTGGCGGAGCCAGAGGGGCGAGGGGGGCACCTGCCCCCCCGACTCCACCTAAAATTTCATTGTATGTGTAATTGTAATCTTAAGGGACTTTGACACAGGAAAAAGAAAGGAAAAAATGACTTCCAATTGGTTGAAACTTGAAAGTGATTCTGGCGCAAGAAAAGGAAAGTAAAAAAAAGTTTTCTCAAACATCAAATCATACCCCATTTTCACCTAATTTACTGTTCTTGTAAACTTTTGTCTTATCCCACGTTTGACACTTATTTCACAATTTTTTTTCTTTTTTAATTTCTATCATTATTTTCATTATTAATGATACATTTTGCAGTATTTTATTGTTAAGTGATATTAGAGATATTGCAAATTTTACTATCTATATCTTACAAATTGGTATGTTATCAATCACAAAAAATAATCACAAACATCTATTCATTATATTGTTTAAATAACACTAATCACATTTTTACCACATCAGTTTGTAAGCTTTTTTGTTGTAGATTTTGTTGTAACTATGAATTGATTATTTTTGTTTATTTATTTTAATGATATGAAATATATTTATTTTTCTTATAATTGTTTATTTGTTTTGTTATTATTATCGATTAATATTTTTTAGATTAATTTCACTTTAAATGTTGTCTTTTAATTTTGCCCCCTCTGAACCAAAATTCTGGCTCCACCATTGCTATAAACAAAGAGTTTGGCTCCAAACATATTTGGAGCTATTCATTCCAACCCATTATGTGGCAAATGAAGAAACTATCCATGTGTTAATGAGTCATGGGACTTGTTTAGAACATAAATGCAAATAGTCTTATAAATTGCCACGTAATGGTTTGGAAAAAAATAGCTCCAAATACGTTTGGAGACAAACTTTGTTCAAACAATAATATTATAGTAACAGAATTACTTATCAAAAACAAATAGTAACAGAATGACTTCCCCTTCTGCCTTCAAAAATTCCAAGAACTGGTTTGTCCTTTGAGATTTACCAAGCTGCATGCCAAGACCGTTTGGAGGAGCAGTTGCTAATGAAGGTGGACGACCTAAGAATTGGGGAAGACATTGTCAGAAATGTTCTAATTAACTCATAAATATGCACTCAAACTAAAATAATAATAAATATTCCAGAAAAGGTACCTAAGATCACAAAGAGCAGCCAATGGAAACCTTAAACTAACAGTGAAAAAAATGTATTTGGAATATAATCCTTGCTTCTAGAGATTAATGCATAACTAACATTTTAGATGAACAACATATACTAATAGATGACTCACACAAACTTAAGCATGTACCACACATCAACATCCCCAATTGATAAAAAATAAATAAATAAATAAAATAAATGGGACATTTTTGTAAAATTCATGCAGACAAATAAGCAGAAACCTTTAGACTTGGTGGAAAATAATTCAATATCAGTGCTCAATCCAAACCCAAAACCACTTCCAAAACCACCACCACCAGATATGCTTATATCACTAAAGCCACTCTCAATCCCTCCAGAGCCCATTGACTAACACATGCACAGAAGTGTTAATTAATTGCAAATCAAGACATGCACGAGAAGAGAATGCTTGAAGAACATAACAATCATACACAATTATTACTACTACTACTATTCATTGCTTCACTTTTCAAGTAGTGAAATCCTTCAGTGCCTTCTGTACCACCACCATTACTGGTTCCCTCTTCATCACCCATCACTTCAGCACTTAAAAAAACCCCAACTTTCCAAAAATTAGGGTTTCAAAGTAACACCTACATTTCAAGATTCAAAATTTTCCATGAATTATCCCAAAACAACTTCACAAACACCAACAATAATAACCACAAACTAACCCACTAAAGCAAAAACCCACTGTTTGTTAGGCAAGAAAACGAAGGAAAATAAATGAAAATGCAATTTTCAAATCCCACGTTTTCTCTAACTCTTGGTTTCTTTGGAAATGAAAAAATTCAAAAAAACCAAACCCAAAATTTGCTAATTTGCTATCCAAAGTCACCAAGAAAGAAAATAACGCATTTTCTCACCTTATTTTCTCAGCAATCAAACAGAGCATTATAAAAATAAACAAAAGAACAAAAAAATTAAGAGAGAGAGAGAGGCAGAGAGAGAGAGAAATGGTTACCTGATTGAAAATTTTGAAGCCCTAAAAAGGGAAAAATTTGCCAAACAATACAATTTCCAAAATATTTCAGCCAGATAGCACGCGTTCAAACTTATTTAGTAAGTTGGACTCTTTTTGGAAGTCGATTTTAGTAAACTCGACTTCCAGGCGAATTCAACTTCTAATCCAGCAAGTAAATAAGTCTAATTTGTACTGCACCTGGAAGTCGAGTTCAACATACTCGACTTTCAGTGGAAGTCGAGTTTGTTAAACTCGACTTTCAGGTGTTCTACACTTTTGCAGGACTGATTTTTTGTAGGAAGTCAAGTTTGTTAAAATCGACTTCCAAAAAGAGTCCAACTTACTAATTAAGTTTAAACGCATGCCATCTGCCTAATTTTTTCCTGAAAATATATTGTTTAGCAAATTTTGCCAGTAAAAAGAATCAAAACCACACGAAATCCTAACCCTAACCCTAACCCTAAAATTTCTTTTGTTTTCTCTGGAGGTGTAATGACTTGGTGAGGGAGAGAGTGTGTGTGAGCCTGTGTGTAAGAGGAGGAGAGAGGAATTAATTTATTATAAGGGGTGTGGAGAGAGAGAGAGAAAAGTTTTTGGGAAAAGAGCCGTTGGAAATTGGTAGACATGGTAAAACGGGTCAGAATTTTTTGACCCGAGCCAACCCGACCCAAAAAATACTTGACCCAAACCCAATTTTTTTGACCCGAAGCAAAAACAGGTTGACCTATGACTTGACCCGTGTTTTTTGCAAGTTAACCCGAACTCGAACCATTTTTTTTTAACTTTTTTTTTGGGTAAAAAAAAAGTAAAATTAAGACAATATTGGTTTTATTGTTTATTGTGAACTTTAAGGAAACAATTGATACATTTACATAACTGCATGCAAATTAATTGAAAGATAAACGCATGTGGTTGAGCATTCTGTAATGAGTAAAGATTTTTAGATATCAAATAGCAAAGTATATGCCAAGATAATCTGTAGAGTTAAAAACATAGATTTAAAATTGTAGACATGTGTAAGAAACATTCACAAGTGTGAAAATAGTAAAGCCAAAGTATCAAATTAGCATAAATTATGAATGCTTGGACCTATTTTTTAACAATTTATGTCCAAAATAAACGACTTTTCAAAATAAATTATGATATTTCCTAGAGTATGTGTTGTTTAACAATGATATGATATTCATAAAACCATGTATAAATAAGTAAGCAATCAAATTTTAATGTATATCTCAAATTGAAATAGTGTCAATCACAATTGATAATAAATTATAAAATTAATTTTCAAGATTGTAAATTTCTTATATGTTTTTATTCTTTATCAAATGAGTTATCCAATAAGTCATTTATAATTTTGTTCTATGTTTTGGGATGTTGATATTGTATAGAAATAAAACTTGTGTATTTGTTTTACTTATCTTTGTGTTATTTTGTTTTAGATAGCAATGTTAGGATTTGTATAATTTTAAAATTATTGAATAAGTATTAATAAGTTTAACTGAGTTCATTCTTGATAAAAGTGGTAAATTCAAAATAATGCATTTTACATCAAGTAATTTGTTGCATAACTTTCTAAATAGCAAATACATGTTGTTTTCTTATAAAAAATAATAATAAAAAAAAATTAAAAAAAAAATCATGTGAAAATACGGGTCAACCCAACCCGTTCCAACCCACAGCCCGATTGACCCAAACCCGTTTGTAACTTGATTAAAATAACCTGTTTTGACCCGTGACCCGTTTGACCTGCAACCCGATTAACCCAACCCGAACCCGACCGGACCCAACTGTTTTGCCATGTCTAGAAATTGGGAGTTTTTTGAAATTTGAGTGAAAAGAAAAAGAAAGAAACAAGGTGGTTGTCTTGTCTTGTGGGGCCTAATGAGTGCTACTGCTCACGCTCAAGTCAAAATTTTTTTGTTCCTTTTCTTTCCCTCAGTCTTTGTGCCTATTCCTGTTATTTCTATTCTTTTTTTTTTCTTTTTTGGGTTAAAACGGTTATTTCTATTCAATCATTTCCTACATAAGTATGTTTAAATACCGTTTATTTTGCTGGAAACAAAAAACTGAAAATAATAAAAAAATAATAAAAAATTATTGTTTACGTGTGGGTTGCTATTCATTTACCTAAATGCATTGTTCATATCCCATGAACAATGAAAGAGGCACACTGATCAGTTAAAAAAAAATGGGGAAACACGAAAATAATTTCTATCCAAACGCTTCCTACAGTAACATAACTATTTTTGTGGTAAACTCCTAAAGCCATGTAGTATAATTTATAAAAGAAAGAAACCAATTAACAAATAATCAAATCCAGTGAAAGGAAAATAACAAATAATAAATAATAGCCATGTTTTAAACATTTGCCAAAAAAGATAGTTATGTTATAGGGATACAACATTACAAACATCAAATATAAATATAATGGATTGATAGTTTTTAGACCCCTTAAAAGCACAATTGGATTAACCTAGGTAATTAGTCCAATTTAACAAATCTAGGTTATCACAATCACAACAATCATATCATGCAAAGCAGCGAAAAGATAAATGATACAAAAATATGATCACCTAGGAAACCAAACCGGTAAAAACCTGGGGAGGATTTAACCTAGCTATCCTCAAGGTAAACCTGAATCCACTATCTTGAAAGAATCGAAGTTCATACAATAAGACTTACAAGCCCCCACACTCGACTTCCTATTGCTACCCACCAGTAGAACTTACTGACACGACCACGTGCAAGCTCCAAATCCACGGACTCCTTCTTTCTTGGATTCACCACCAAATACAAGCATACTTGCTTATGTTTCTTTAAACTTCAATGGCAGCAACTGAATTGACCATCAAGGTGTAGATAATATCTCCTCCTTGAAAACCCTAAGTTTGTGTAAAGGAAAGCTCCTCTAGATCTCACAAGAGATTTACACAAACAGCAATATGAGCAACAATACAACTCTCTAGCAACCAAGACTTTAGAGAGGTTTAGGTACAAAAACCTAAAACCAAAAAAGGCACAAGAGGCAATCTAATCTCTCTCTCTCTTTAGTCTCAAAAATGTGGCTTAGGATTTCCTTTATATAGTGGGAGAAGTAGATCTGAAACCCTAATCCTTAATGGGCTTAAGCTGCTATTTGGGCCGACTTAAAATTCTGCAGATACGATTTTTGATTGATCGAGTCTGTTCTTCGATCAATCGAACCAGGTAGAATATGAAGTCTTCTTCCTACAGCTTGTATGTTCTTGAATCACCTTGAACATTGTCTAATAAAACCTATATACTTTAAGATCTATATCTAAACAAGTTTGTGTTCACGATTTGTCAATTGTTCTAAACATTTAGAACTTAACAAATTCCTCCTTTGGCAATTCGTGACAAAACTTTCATAAAAAATGAAATGCTCAAATGCAAGAACAACCCAATACAATAAAATGCTTTCATACAAAATGAAATGCTCAAATACAAGAACAATCCAATACAATAAAATGCCCATTACAACAAATTCAACCTAACTAATATCTATCAGTTGCAAGTGTAGATAGCAGCACAATTGAATCAACCCATATATTTCCTGAAATACTAAACAAATGCATAAACGCATGTGTGGAAAATACAAGTAAACAAAAATAAATTCTTGATTTCACATAACACAAAATAAAGACATATACCAATGAAGAACTCATAAATATAAATCAATAAGAAGTGAAACAAGAAACAAATATATCAAAATAAATTCTAACTCTCCCTCTAAGTTAGATACATCAAAAAGTTTTTATATTCTCCCCCTAAACAAAACAAACAGGTCATCTATGTCTCCCCCTTTTTGTCACGTATTGACAAAAACTACCTAATCAGAAGGTAGACAGAAAACATACGCAACAGAGTAAGAGAAAACAGAGACAACTCCCCCTATGAACAACAAGGGTTAAAAACAAGCTTCTCCCCCTATAAAAATAGGAAAAACACAAGAAGTTTTGGGAAAAACAGTTTTGGGGAAAAATTAGGAGGTAGGGAAAAGAAAAACACACAAACCTAATCTTAAAAAAATAAGTTGAGGATACACATAAAAAAAAAAAATATTCTCTCTTTCAATAAATGCAAACTTGACACTATGTGACCCATAAACAGTTGCATGAGTAGAGAAAATATTTACACATTGATTATCCATCATATCTCTTAAGAAAAATATTTTCTGCAGCGCACACATAAAAAATAACATATACTAAATTGTACAAAGGACTCAAAAATTAATCAATCAATTTTTAAATCAAGTTGAGTACCCAATTTAGCAAAGTATATGCATGCTATATGTGAAAACAATGAGAGATACGACTGCAAAACTGCAAGATGGATATAGAAAAAATCAATGCAATACATGTGAATCCTAAACATAAATGATGCATGGAAAAATCAAATTTTTGAAAAACAGAGCAATTTAATGCAGAAACTTCTCAAGGCACAATATTTAATGAATGAAATGCATTAGTATGAGATTAAAAGTTTTTCAAAAAAAAAAAAAAAAAAACACTTGAATTCAACCCAGATCTACCAAAAACAACTCAAACATTAAAGACATTTTGCATCAAAATCCAGGAACATGTAATCTTGTATGGTCACAATAAGATCACACACAATATAATGTATCAAGTTTAGCAAAGAGTAACTTGTGTAGTGTGTGCAACTAGCAAAAACTTGAGATACATGTGAGATGATATATAAATAGAAATCAATCACAAAGTCTACAAAATTTATCACATAGAATTTGAAAGAGACTATCACCTAAAAAGTTACATCATATAACTCCCACATCTCCTAGAAAACAAGCTTGCAATCATGTAAGTTTCTTGATTTGCCTCATATTATACACACCAGTTTTATTTGAGCAGAAACTTATTAAAATAGCTGGAATAATGTACATATCAATTTTATTTGATTGTTTTAACATTAAGTCCAATAATGTATACACCAATTTTAGCAATTAAACCGAGACTACATCTTATGTTCCTTTTGTGCATGTGCTACACTTTTTTGAGCACAAAATCTTACGATATGCACTAAGGTGTTCATGATTGGCTAGTGAATAGTGGTGAGATAGTTATTTATGTCTTTCTCTAAAAGTTCAAGTCCGACAGTCAAAAAAAATGTGACTTCAAGATCAAGACAAAGTGATCAAAACCATAAACATCTTTCCCACACAACATGCATTACAAAGCTTCAACTAGTAAAGTGCAATAAATAAGCTCATCAAAGCTAAACAAGGTACATAAACATGTTATGTAAAGATAAAACGGCCAATCCTTGATTATAAATCCAAGATGTGAAACACAAAATACAAAAATCTTTTTGGTTTTAAAATATTTATAACCAAAAACAAAAAACACACATTATGCTAAATGAACAATGCAAATGCAATGCATAACAATGCTTAACTAAGCTATAGAGGGTACACAAACAAGAAATATCAATTTCTTAATTAACGCTTGAGTACATGTACAAACTAGTACATACTCACACAAAATCAAAAAAAGCTTAGTACTTATATAACACATACTATTCAAGTTTCTCCACAATGTCAAGCATGTTCTAAATCATGAGAGATATCATAATTCATGTAATCCTCAAGAAAAATAAAACAAGACTCAAAATAAAATATTTTTGTCTTTTTGAAAATTTTTCAATGTTTTTGGATTTTTTTTATTAAATAAAAAAAACATTCTAAAAGAAACAAAACAACCAAAAACAAAAACAAGACATGTCCACAAACAATTGAAAGAATTAAATCAGGGACAAGTCAGCAACACTCACCTTAGAGAATTTTTTCTCACCCATATAGCACGAGTCTTCGGCTTTGTAGGTGAAAATCCATGAGAAGCAGAGTGTATTTGAGGAATTACACCAATCTTCTAAAAGAGACTGAAATCCTGCAAATTCCTTTCACAAGCCAACAAGCTCAAATTTTTCAAAAGAATATGAAACAATTTATATGGACTTATGGCAGGAGAAATATCATCACAAATCCTAGATTGAAACACAAAATGCTTAAATTTCAGTTTATGATAATTAGGACGAATGTGACCGAAGACACCACAAAAGTGACAAACAAGAACAAATTTAGGAATATCAGTATTCCTAACAACAAGTCTAGTCTCAGATTTTGGTTTTTACCTCAACAAAGAACAATTTGTTCTAATATGACCAATAACACCACAAAGGTGACAGGTAGGCACAAAAACAAATTTATTATGCTCTCTAACAGTAGATTTAGACTTAGGTTTAGAAACTTCAGGGTCTACATCAGAACTTTTACCTTTGCCTAACCTAGCAAAATAAGTCTTTTCTTTATTATTCCTCTTGAAAGGAGGGATATAGACTTTCTCAGTTTTACGCTTAAGAGAAATAGAAACACTTCTGTTATCAATAGTAGGCTTGGTACTAATCAAATTTTCAATTTTAGCTTTAGATTCAATTAACTCTTGTTCCAAGCTTTTCATCTTCTCATCTTGAGAGGAAATTTTATTTCTCAAAAATTCATTCTTTTTATTAGATTCATCTAATCTAACAATCAATTCATCTTCTTCAAGATTAGCAAATTTTAACTCTTCCTTGAATTTCTTAGCAATTTTCATAGATTTCAATAATTCCTTATGAAGAGTTTCACGGGCATCAATAAAATCAACAGAAGTATGAGCAGAAATATGATCAGAAAGACAGTTCAAATTATCCATAACAACAGGGGTCAAGGATTAGCTCTTAGATCAAAAGATCTAAAACAAAAAAGCAACCTGCTCTGATACCACTTCATACCCCTTAAAAACACAATTGAATTAACCTAGGTAATTAGCCAAGTTGTTACTTAGTCCAATTTAACAAATCTAGGTTATCACAATCACAACAATCATATCATGCAAAGGAGCGGAAAGATAAATAACACAAAGATATGATCACCCAGGAAACCAAACTGGTAAAAACCTGAGGAGGATTTAACCTAGCTATCCTCAAGGTAAACCTGAATCCACTATCTTGAAATAATCGAAGTTCATACAATAAGACTTACAAGCCCCCACGCTCAACTTCTTATTGCTACACACCAGTAGAACTTACTGACACGACCACGTGCAAGCTCCGAATCCACGGACTCCTTCTTTCTTGGATTCACCACCAGATACAAGCACACCTATTTCAATGGCAGCAACTGAATTGATCATCAAGGTGTAGATAATATCTCCTCCTTGAAAACCCTAGGTTTGTGCAAAGGAAAGCTCCTCTAGATCTCACAAGAGATTTACACAAAAAGCAATATGAGCAATAATACAACTCTCTAGCAACCAAGACTTTAAAGAGATTTGGGTACAAAACCCTAAAACCAAAAGAGGCACAAAAGGCACTCTAATCTATCTCTCTTCAATCTCAAAAACGTGGCTTAGGGTTTCCTTTATATAATGGGAGAAGTAGATCTGAAACCCTAATCCTTAATGGGCTTAAGCTGCTGTTTGGGCCAACTTAAAATTCTACAGATACGATTTTTGATTGATCGAGCCTATTCTTCGATCGATCAAACCAGGCAGAATATGAAGTCTTCTTCCTGTAGCTTGTATGTTCTTGAATCTTGACTTGAATCACCTTGAGCATTGTCTAATAAAACCTATAGACTTTAAGATCTATACCTAGACAAGTTTGTATTCACGATTTGCCAACTGTTCTAAACATTTAGAACCTAACATAGATGCTTAATTCTTTTAACATATAACATCTTTGTTTTTTTTTTTAACTGCTCGTAAAGTAGTAGCAACTCGCAAACAAGTCGGGGTTTAGTTTAAGACATTTTAAAAATATATGTGTAATTGGCTTATATCAATACTGTTGAGTTTTGCTTATCAAAAACAAATATTATTGAGTTTTCAATGCACATAGTTGTTCTTTAAAAGATTGTGTTAGAATTCAAAAAAAATTATTTAATAAGTTTAATTTAGTGATGAGTTCTTTAGAATTATTTTTAATGGTGAAAATAACACAATTTTGCCCCATATTTTGGCTTTGTAACACCCAATAACCTCATGAGGCTTAGCGAAGAAAATCAAAGGCAAAAGCATAATGACTGTGACAATGCTAAAAAAAGTTTTTCCTCCAAAAATACATGGTTCAAGATTGATGAATAAATAAAATTATTGGAATTGTAAGAACAAAGTGAGTTAAGACTTAAGACGTTTGGTTTGCAAGGATTTTAGAATGTGATAGGGGTATTTAAATTAAATATAAATCTTTGATGAAGTTATTAAGAATGATCAAGGGAAATTGTTGCACTATTTCTAGGAGGAGAACTTGTCTTTTGATGAGATGTTCACACCAAGATCCATAACATATTTTTGTGGTTGACATTATCGTTATTTCCTTTTCATCTCAAATTACACTCACGATCTATCTATGTAAGTCCAATTAAACCAAAGTATAAGTTTCCATAAAGAAAAGCCGACAAAAAAAACTCTCACTTGGTTTGGGCGTATCTATTTCCACAATACTTTCACAACAAATCTTAGGTGACATGTTGTTACTAGTTTTAATTTGAAAGTTCAAATAGTATATAAAACACCCTTGAACGTTTAGACCTCCAATTTACAAATTAACCAATTCAAGTTTTATGTCAAATAACAAGTGTGCAGAAAATGAACAAAAGCTATAAAACAGAATTGGTAAACAATTTAAGCTAATTTAAAATCACAACCCACAGCAGATAATAAAAGGCAAAGATAAAAGGGAAGGAAGATGCAAACACAAGGATAACACGCGATGTGTTATCGAAGAGGAAACCGAAGCCCTCGGCGTAAAACCTCTCCGCTGCCCTCCAAGCGGTAAACAATCCACTAGAAAATGTAGTTAGGATATGTGGATAGCAACAGACCCTCCAAGCTTCTTGCTCCAACGAGGTTGCGCCGAACCTATTTCTTTTCTCGCTTCCCGGATTCCGCTACTTAACCATAGCATAAACCAATGTAAATTGGTTCCTTCCTAACTGCCTAGAACACCAAACAACCCTCTCACAGTAATGGATATGGTGAGAAAAGGTTTTGGTAAAATGTCTCTTAAAGGTTTAACAATAGAGAGGAAGAGAGTTGAGGAATTTGAAGAGACTCTTATGTAAAGATTGTAGATGAATCAATCTTGTTTTACTCTAGGGTTTCTCTCTCAAAATTCTCTCTGGAAGCTCTCTTTCTTTTGTGGGTACAACGGGTATTTATACTTGGGTGAGAAAAGAATGTGAAACGTTAGGTTTTTCAAAATAGGCGTGGCTCGCAGCTTGACTGAGTCGCGAGATCTAGCCGCGCGATAACAGAACGACTAGTTGTCCTATTTTGTCCTGTAGTGCTCTAGCTAACATGACACTTCAACTTCTAGCATGCTTGCCATGTGTACTGCTTCTGGCAGCTTGCAACCACGAGTCACCCATGAGATCCAACTGTGAGACTCTGTTTTCTTGGACACTCTTGAGCATTCAACACTCTATCTCACTCATTACCCTTACAACAAACCCACCTAAATACAGGGTTACTAATTGCTGAAATACAAGCAAATTTGGTACGGAATAAAGCCAACAAAATGATTGATTAATTTCAACCTTACAATCTCCCCATTTGGCTATTCCGTGACAAAACCCTAAAACAGACTCTAGACTTAACATGTGAGTTGGGAATAGTTGAGCAAAACTCACTCACACTTAATTCTAGAAACTGTGAGGCACTTGAATCATATGAACATGAAACTCCTGAAACATAATAATACACCATGATCATTGTATACAGAAAACATGAAATGCATATGAAACAGGCGTAAGGTGATCAAGCAAGGATGAAGTTAAGAAACAAACCATGGCTTGATCAAACAAGTATTTACTACAAGGTAGTGATCACAATGCTCATTCACACTTGGAATGAACACTTGAACATACAAGCTAACAAGAGCAATGCAAGTTACTTGTATGCCCAACACACAACCCATGCATAATACACTAAGTATATGCATCTAGGAACAATCCTACACGGGCACAAGAGTGACAGTACTTAACCAGAAAATGCATGACATTTGGATAGAAGTACTGATTTAACAAAAACATAGAGGCTGCATAAAGCATGGTACAAAGCCTACCAAAAAAAAAAAAAAACATAAACCCTAAAAGCTTACAAAAGCAACATGGGTACAAACCACAAAATACTGAATATAAGTTTAAACAATATAAACTAAAAATGCTTAAAGTTTCTCCCCTTCAAAGTGATGAGAAGTTGTGATGCACTTGGAACATATATACTTGTAACCTGAAACATTTGCACAAAATACATTAGACCCTCAAAGTAAAGCAAGTAATAAAATGACAAGTATAATGTAACAAGTAAATTGCGATTAAGTAAATATGATGTGAAACATGTGAGCAACTTGATCAAACACCAAAACAGTCATATAGAAATGACTACAATGATCACATAGCAAAGCAAATGATCATCCATTCAATAGAGCACAATAGCATAAGGATATATGCATGTCCAAAACACAAACATGATGCAATACAAGAAAACAAACATAAAAAGAAACAAACAAAACAAAGTTTTCTTATTATCTTAACGTCTTCTCCCCCTTGGTATATGCATCTCTCCTATGGAATATCTCTCCATCTACAAATGTGCATGAGAAATAGAATTTCTTCCCCTAAGGATGTACACAAGAGTTATATAGAAATGACAAAACACTCCGGTATACTATCTAGAGTATACTCTCCCCCTTTTTGTCAGGAATAGATAAAGGGTCAAGAAGAAACGAGGGCAAGAGATGAAGGTACGAACAATGCTAATGATGTATGAGGGGTGCGAGATGAATGAGAAAATGAAGCTCAACCCTAAGACAATGTAAAATGCTACAGAGCATAAGGTAGACATGACATGCTAGGATGAAGAAGCAAGGTCAAGACCAATGCATGACAAGGGTAGCAAAGATGTGTGCAAGAGGTGACTGTGTGCAATGCATGACCAATGCATGAAAAATGCACATGTGGGGCAAGGTGTGTTAAATACACAACCAATGAACCAAACATGTTCCTAATGAGGAAACATGAGAAACCCCAAAGTTTGGTACTCATTGGAGTCCAAACAAGCGAAAAAATGTCTAAGAGGCATTTTATCAAACACCTAGCATGCACACTATGAACAATAATGTGAAACAATACATGAACATCATGAAATACACCCTTAATACATGTTCTTTTTACCACAAGGGGCCAACAACCAATGCAAAGCAACAAAAGAAACCAATCCCATGAAAAATTTGACAAAAATTAAGTTTTTCCAACCCCTATGATGAAAATCCCAACCAAGAGCACAAAACTCTTCAAAACATAATCTAAGGATCAAAATTAATGAAAAGAGTTTATAATTACCTTAGAGATGTTAATGGAATGAAAAACCATTCAAATTGGTTGAGTTTTGATGTAAAAATATTGAAAGAGGGGTTTAAGAGAGGATGAGAGAGGTTTAAAATAAGTTTCCCACAAAAAGCCCTTTAAAAAGCTATTTCTGGGCGTTTCATGACTAGGCAAGTCGCAAGGTTCAATCGCAAAAATTTTCGCGAGTCGCGAGTGAGTCGCCAAAGCTTCTGGATGAACTCACGACTGGGGTTTCGCGACTGGCGAGTCGCCAGTTGAGTCGCGAAAAACTCTGACACCTGTTTTTCAATACATAACGTGTTTAAATAATGAAAAACAAAGTAAGTACTAAACATGAACACAAAGAGTGATAAAAATCACTTCCAAAAACATATAAAATGATCAAAAATCTTTTTGGATTAATCCATATAAGATTGAGCACACACACATCACATTTAGGCAAGTACAATCTAACAAATGAATAAGACATTCATTGAACATTAGGCATGTGTGTTGAGTGTGTGTATCAAATGTGAAATAGTCCTTAGTCTAGAGTGAAGCTTCAATGATCAATTCAATCAAGTCATACACAACTAGTACTAAGTCAAGTGGTCTATCTCAATTATAAAAATGAACATATATGACCTCCCACAAGAAAATGATTACACACGATGAAGCTTTTCATTTGGCTTCTTTACAATTCATAACATTTGATCATTTTGAATCAAAACATCTCATTTTGAAATCGATGCCTGAAATTTGTGATATTTCAATTTGATGAACAAGTCTTTGGCTTTTTGGGCATCATACATTTTCATATAAGTCGCTTTCCCTTTTTCCTAGTCAAATACTAGTATATGTGACAGCTTTTGCAGCTCATTATCTCTTTTCATTTTGAGATTTACATTTATTGAACTATTTAAGCAATAAAAATAAAAGAGTAGGAAGAGATATAAGCACAAGTCTACGCATGTATCAAAACCAACATGATTATTGACTAATCATTCATGACAAGCTTGAAGATCGATTTACAACAATCACACAAAGATGTTAAGATTTTTCCAACAAAGATATAAGTGCAAAAATAACAAGTTAAGCTCATAAATGCACAAAGCCATTTGTACAAAGGTACAAGGCCAAACTCACATGTGATATGTGCTCAAACATATACAATCAAACTTTTTGAAATTTTCACTTTTTATGTGGTTTTGGATTTTTTTTTTTTTTTTATTCACACAAAATTGAAATATAAATGTAAGATCAAAAACAAAACAATACATACAAATAAATGCAAAATGCACAAAATGCATGAAGATATGACATATAATGCATGAAGGGTCCTATAAAGATCGAAAGAATTAGATCAAGGACCAAAAGAGCAAAAGCTCAACCATAGAAACCTTTCCTCATCCAGACGGAACAATTTTTTGGAATGAGTGTCTCAAGAAAAGTGAGACGAGGGTTGGAAGAATGAGAACCGAAGATGCATATAGTCAAGGAGTTAAGAGCATTAAACATTTTCTTTAACAACATGCTATTTTCACTCAAAACCGGTTTACTCTTTTTAGCACAACTTCCAAAAAGCTCAAGTTTTTCTTTTATTTTGATTTTTTTAAAAGCATGAAACTTAGAGCATTGAGGTCTTAGATGACCAAAGGCACCACAATGGTGACATACAATGTGTTTAGGTCTACTAGGCTTTTTGGGAAGAGATCTAGCAACATTGTTTTGTTCCCTTTTCAACTTGAAGCATTGGGGTCTTATATGACCGATCACATCGCAATGGTGGCAAGTTGGAACAAACTTAGATCCATTCAAAACCTTAGGTTGAGACCTAAACGGAGGCTTTGACTTAATAGCCTTTCTCTCCACCTTTTGATTTCTTTTATGTGGAGGAATGTACACTGATTTTTCCTTTAAGGTAGAACACACACTAGGCACAAAATTGGGTATCACAACATGATTGCAACAAATATTATCATCCTTTCTAGCAATAGGTTCAGCAATCAAACACTTGGCATGCATCTTAAGAGATTCATTTTCACATTTAAGATCATCAACAAGTTTGTTAGACAAAACAAATTTAGCATCCAAGTCCATATTCAAACATTCAAACTCTTTCAGCTTTTCAAGAGAAATTTCAGCAAGTTTTTTATATTTCTCAACCAATTTGTTGGATTCATTGAGCTTAGCAATCAAATCATCCTTTTCACAAAATAACTTGCTCAAATTCTTTTGAAACTTCTTAGCATTTTTCTTTAAGAGTTTGTCAACAACACCCATAGATTCAAATAACATGTCATCACTCTTATGAGGATTAACACTCATAGAGGCATTTTCACAAACACGTGGCATGTTACATTCATCACCAACCAAATCATGAAAAAAGGCATACAAAGCACCATCCATGGCAAATAAACACAAGGGGTCAAGGATCACACTTAGGTATTTAAACCACAATAAGTGTACCCGCTCTGATACCAATTGAAAGTTCAAATAGTATATAAAACACTCTTGAACGTTTAGACTCCCAATTTACAAATTAACCAATTCAAACTTTATGTCAAATAACAAGTGTTCAGAAAATGAACAAAAGCTATAAAACAGAATTGGTAAACAATCTAAGCCAATTTAAAATCACAACACATAGCAGATAATAAAAGGCAAAGATGAAAGGGAAGGAAGATGCAAACACAAGGACAACATGCGATGTGTTATCGAAGAGGAAACCGAAGCCCTCGGCGTAAAACCTCTCCGCCGCCCTCCAAGCGGTAAACAATCCACTAGAAAATGTAATTGGGATATATAGACAGCAATAGACCCTCCAAGCCTAATCTACCCAGTGAACCTAAGCCCTCCAAGCTTCTTGCTCCAACGAGGTTGCGCCGAACCTATTTCTTTTTTAACTTTCCGAATTCCACTACTTGACCATAGCATCAATCAATGTAAATTGGCTCCTTCTTAACTGCTTCCCAGAACACCAAACAGCCCTTTCACAGTAATGGATATGGTGAGAAAAGATTTTGGTAAAATGTCTCTCAAGGGTTTAACAATGGAGAGGAAGAGAGTTGAGGAATTTGAAGAGACTCTTATGTAAAGATTGTAGATGAATCAATCTTGTTTTATTCTAGGGTTTCTCTCTCAAAATTCTCTTTGGAAGCTCTCTTTCTTTTGTGGGTATAAGGGGTATTTATACTGGGGTGAGAAAAGAATGTGAAACGTCAGGTTTTTCAAAACATGGATGGCTCGTGGCTTGGCCTCGTGGCGTAACTGAGTCGCGAGATCCAGCCACACGATAACAGAACGGCCTGTTGTCTTATTTTGTCCTGTAGTGCTCCAGCTAGCATGATGCTTGAACTTCTGGCATGCTTGGCACGTGTGCTACTTCTGGCGGCTTGCAGCCGCGAGTCACCCGTGAGATCCAGCCGTAAGACTCTGTTTTCTTGCACATTCTTGAGCATTCAACACTCTATCTCACTCACTACCTTTACAACAAACCCACCTAAATACAGGGTTACTAATTGTTAAAATACAAGCAAATTTGGCACAGAATAAAGCCAACAAAATGGTTGATTAATTTCAACCTTACATAATTTAATTTGTATGGAAAGCTAACAAAAGAAAAATTCAATTTTGAATATAATTAAATTTTCTCTAAGCATTAGTGTGTGTGTGTGAACCGTATATAATCATGGTATATATATTTGGTTAGGTTTTTTATGTTTATTTATATTGAACTCATCGTTTTCTACATTGCATTAACTCACTTGGCACACAAATTAAAAAAGAAAAAAAAAAACTTACATTAGATAAGACACATGACGCAAAATTAAATTGTAATTAAATTCTAAATTTTATATTGAATTAACTAACTTGGCATAAAAATTTAAAAACTTAAATTAGATGGAACATGTGACGCAAAATTAGACTTCAAATGAATTCCAATTTGAAATCTAATTAGATTTTCTCTCAGTTTTACCTATTAATATATACTAGATAAATTGTAATTAAATTCTAAATTTTATATTGAATTAACTAACTTGGCATAAAAATTTAAAAACATAAATTAGATGGAACATATGACGCAAAATTAGACTTCAAATGAATTCCAATTTGAAATCTAAATAGATTTTCTCTCAGTTTTATCTATTAATATATACTAGTGTGTAGCATCGTACATATGCATGGGTACAAATAAATAATCATATTTATACAGTTCAAAGTATACCCTTTTTTTTTTATAGAAAATGTTCAAATTATACAATGTATTAACTTACTTTTAATTTCTAAATTATACATTCTAAAATATGTAATGGTTTGTTATTATTATTATTATTATTATTTAAAATTTAACTGGTTTTATACTCTTCAGTTTTTGTACCCAATAATTCACTTGCTACAAAAATTGAGAATCCAATTAAAATCTAATTAGATTTTCTCTAAATTTTGGTTATATATATGTATATATAGATAGATTTAGGGTTGTGAATTAGGCATGTTCCACATGAGGGCTAGGCTTAATTCAAATTTGATTATGTCCTCATTAGTGACTATTATATTTATTTGGTTTAGGCTTGAAGCTGAAGGATCATGGTGATGAAACTAGAGCAAAGTAAGCATTGTTTATTTGGTTTGCGAATTGAGGTAAGTGAGACTTTACACACTACTCTCCTTCCCGTTATCTATATTTGTTGATAAACCATTTGGATGTTCAATTTTCGTATATATATATATATATATATATATATATATATATTTCTTGAATCTCCTTAACGTATTGATATCTTCTTCAAAAAAAAAATTTTTGACCCTTTTTAATGCATATCACTTTCTTGTAACTATTGAACTGTTGTCTTTGCGAAATGAAATTAATCTTGCTCGTAAATATCCTTAATTGAATCTTCTGCCATGAATTATTTGTTTCAGTGACCTGCCGCAATACATGGGCCATTAATATTTGGATCATGTGTTTAGTGTTGTGGAGGTGGATCATATAACCGCATTTTTAAAATACAGCTATTGCTCCTAAAAACGGGACTATAAGTCCATTTGGTCTATAGCCGCATTTCAAGACATGGCCTAAACACCATAACTATAGGTCTGAAAGGTCTATAGCCAAATGCTGCATTTAACAAACACGGCTATAGGTCCTCAACTTACAGCCACATTTAAAAAATGCGGCTATAGACCCTTATATATATATATATATATATATATTTTAAATTAAAATTTTAATTTTTAAAATTAATACTTTCAAACTTTAAAATTTTAATTTAAATTAAAGTAAGAAATTCAAAACAAAAATACAAACCCAGCAAATTCAAACTCAAACAAAAACCCAAAAAATTTCAAAATTAATCAAACATAACATGCTCACAATACAAACACAACACGCTCTAAAATACAAGAAAACAGTACAAGAACACAAACAGAACATCTCCTTCAATGAAATCAACCCAAATTGAACACACAATCTATTCAAGGAAAACAAAAGCACAAGCTCAAAAATACAAAAGCACACACTCAAGAACACAAACCCATTTGCCTTAGTCTACCTGAAACCCACATCCAAATCCACTTTGAAATCCAACACAAATCCAAGCTAAAAATGTGGCCTTTTGAACCCCCAATACCAAATCCCAAACAAAAATCAAAAAATCCCCATAACAGAAACACAACCAAGAAGAGTCAATATGCTCAAACCCAAAATTAATCAAAACACAATCAAACAAAAGAAAATAATTTTCAGCCATGGCTTAGGGAAAAATAAAGCAATGAGGCACTTTAGCTTCATTGATTCAAAATCTTCAAATCTAAAGCAAAGAGAGACTCAATCTTCAAATCTACTACAAAGAGAGACAAAAAGTTAAGGGGAACAAAAATGAGAAGGAATAATGAAATATTGCTGGTATTTAAAAGAAAAAATAAATAAATAAACGATGTCAGTGGATAAGAATAGAAAAAAACCAGATAGCTCGAATCCTCCCCACTGTTGCCATGATGTTCTGGTAGTGACCCAATTTTTCCATTCATCCTCTCATCTAGTCCACCTTCTAATCTTCTTCTTCTTCTTCGCGTAAAGTCCCAAAAGCCAGACCTCTTCCTTCTTTTCTATTTTTTAGCTTTTGTTGTGGTTAGCATCCGTAGCAGCCGTTGCAAAAAATATGTCATTTTGCCACACTAAAAGCCTACTTTACTATTTTACCACATCATTTTACAATATCTCATTTATCAGATGTTCTATATTTTTACCACTTCATTTAAATATTATTTCTTAATTCTTATTTTATTCTTTCTTCCTAACGGTAATATTTATTCCTACAACAGTCATATTTTCAAATCTCATCCATTCTAACAGTAACATTTTCAAAGAATCCTCTTAATTCAATTGTCATATTTTTAAAAATTAATATTTTCTTAAGCATTTAAAAAAAATTAAGATTTTTAAAAAAACTTAGAACCTGTCACCTTCCAAAAAAAAAAAAAAAAAAAAACGTTGAACCTATCACTTAGTGAAAGCAAATGGGCAAAAGAAGCTGTCTCTTGTATCAAAGAACTCAAACTGATCAAAACAAGACCTATCCAGAAACCAAGAACTCAAAAAGATACTGAGTCTAAACAAACCACAAGGCTAGATAACAAAACTCAAGCACAAACAGGTTCTGAGCACAACCGGGCTATATAGAATAGCAAGTAACGCATGCACCCAGATAACACCAAATACCAAGGCTCATATCAAAAGCCAAAAACATATGCAATCTAAAAGCCAACCTGTCAAGTTGAAGTTGTTTCAACTTAACTAAACTACCAATGTAATCCATAAAAAACTTACACAAATAACTCATATCCAATAACATTAACTCACACAGAACCCATTGAATTAAACATAGTTGAGCTTGCCACTTCCTTGATGACAAATGGTACTTAAATTTAACACAACAAAACAATTGGCTAATACTAAACTTAACACAACAAAACAACAAGGCCAATGAGTTTTAATGGTAGCTTCATAAAAACAAAATGAAACAAATAAACCAAATCAAAAGTTTTAATGGCAACTCCATAAAGAATTGGAGACAAATAAACAAAACCAAAAGTTTTCATTACTCTCCTTGTAATTGCCATAAATGTTCAACGAGATTCATTTGGAGTTGAGAATGAACTTCTCAATCCCTAATGCATTGATGATTTTGAATGAACTCCGTAAATTTATTTGTTGGCTCATGTGACATCGATGTACATGAAATCTCATCAATTTGTTCATAATCTAAGTCCACCGCTTCAGTTTCATCTCGCTCATCTTCAATAATCATGTTATGAAGAATTATGCATGCTTTCATAATGTCTTATAGTGTTTCATGATAGAAAAACCGTGTAGGTCCATGTACAATTGCAAATCGTGCTTGAAGCACTCCAAATGCATGCTTTACATCCTTCCTATATGCCTCCTGAGCTTTTGCAAATAATTTTCTTTTTGCTCCTAGTGGCCTTGGGATTGTCTTCACAAATGTTAACCATTGTGGATATATGCCATCGGCAAGATAGTATCCCATTGTGTAATCATGACCATTGACTAAGTAATTAACTGCAGGAGCACATCCTTGTGCAAGCTCAAAAAATACATGAGACCGCTCCAACACGTTAATATCATTATTTGACCCAGGTAACCCAAAAAATGAGTGCCATGTCCAAAGATCATATAAAGCCACTGCTTCCAAAATAATACTTGGCTCACGAATATGACCACAATACATCCCTTTCCATGCAGTTGGATAATTTTTCCATTTCCAATGCATGCAATCAATACTTCCAACATGCTTGGAAATCCACGATTTTGGCCATGGACTAACAATCTAGCAATGTCTTCATTGTTTGGTGATCTCATGTATTCCTCTAAAAAAATAGCAACCACTGCTACAAAAAAAAATTTCAAACTGGTTATTGTAGTGGTTTCTGCTATTCTCACATATTCATCCACGATTTTCCATCAAGCAATTCACAAAAAAAAGAACGACCCATGGAGATAAACTATAAGAAAACATTAGAAAGCAATTATCAATATAGATGCCATTATCATAATATGAAATGAAATCAATAACTTTAAAAGAAGGTTTGATTGCAATATCTTATAAAAGAAGGATAAGCACATATCATATAAAATCTATAATCTATAATGTGAGTCTAGCCAAATGGCAATATAGGCCTATTTAAATTTGGACCTTGTTCTCTAAGATATCAAATTTGCAAGTTTACACATCATTGAGCTCTCTAGCTACATAATACTCATATTTAACTATTTGTTTTAGATTACAAGAAACAACTGCCACATAAATAAATCATCTAAATCTTCACAAACAATTTTTTAGTAATTAGTTCATAGTATTACTAGTCATGTGCTGGTTCAATAAAAAGTAGCTTTTCCAAGAATTCTATTTACATGTAGGCAAGAGGCACGTATAGTTAGATCATACAAGGATGAGAAATTTGTGTGTGCATGGTGTTATGTAAATTAATATGCAAGCTGAATAAAAGGGTCAAGAATCATTAACATGACATTCACCATTAGAACACAACTGGGCCGTTAGCTATCTAATGCCAATTTTAGAATCAGAGAAAGTGCTAATGGGTTGTGAAAACTGAAAAGCTCCTCTTTATCAATATCTTTGGGGGTCTTCTTTTTGTGGAAATATGAACTAGTGTCTACACAAAGAGCAGCACAATTTGACTAATCCAACTTTCATGTTTATTCTGTCCTAAGTTTAGTTGCAATCATGTGTGAATTATTTTCCCCTGTTATTTAATCTATGCTACAATTTTTAAATTACCTCTGTAAATGTCATTTAAAACTATAACGACAACACAAGTATATGATAATGAGTGGATTCTCAAGTATTAAAAAACAAATAAAGTTATCGATATATGACCGTTAAATGGAATACAAGAAACCACATAACAAGAAGGGAAAATGGCAAAAACCTGCCCAAGTAAAATTGTGATTGATCTTACCAAATGTAACAAAAGGGCATGTATATTTGAAAGAACAAAGAAATAGAATAAGGTTGATCCACTTAATGGACTAGTAATAGGAAATCATCCATATTTTAGAAATTATACTTAATAGATTATTGAGTCCATCCATTTTGAAACATGGAAATAACATCACATATAGCAGACATAGCTTTGAACACTGCCATCGCATTTCATTTATTTATTTATTTTTGTCGATAATCAAGTGAATTTTATTAAGCAACAAGCTGGAAAACCAACCACAGCTACAATAGAGCAAACAACTCCCAACAACCAAATAACAGTATCTAACTACACAACCAAGATTGACTACCCATATACGCAGGTCAAGGACAAATTCCCAACAACAAACAAACCAAAATACAAGATAATGCAAAGCTAAACAACCACATATCTACTTGGCAAATAGCAGGAAGAAAAATCTGCAAAAGCTAGAGAGTTGTACACAGATCAAACTTTAGGCTTAAACACAACATTTGAGATACCCCATTTGGTACAGGATTTTTTGTTCATACTAGAGTTGGGATGTACACCTTTACTTTCAATTTTAATCTTCACCTGATTCTTTATGACCCCTAAAGTTTGGTCCTCTGTTCTTACAGTCCCCTGGTGCTTAATAGAATCTCTTTGAGCCCAAACATGCATATACCAGCATTGAAGCCTAACCTACAACAATCTGCCCTTAAGCCTTTGAGCTGGTAGCATATATCATACACTATTCTATCTATACAAGTAGCTAGTTTACAACAAGTGTGACATAATATGATATTGCAATCAAGCCTTCTTTTAAAGTTATTGATTTCTTTTCAGGGCACTTACACACTGGCCTCTTAGCCCAATCACCAATGCCAATAGCACAGCACTAGCATTAAGTATGACAGTAATATAAATTCTATAGTAATATAAAATCAAACATAGAAAATACACGACATTTTATATAAGCTAAAATGTTAGGATTACTTACATGGCAGTGGCCTACCAAAATCTACAACGAAATCACATAATAAAAGAGTCAAGACCTTTTGCTAAGATCATAAAATACATATCAAGGCCTAAAATCAGCTACACCCAAAAAAATGCCACAAACTACATATCACAACCTAAAATTAGTTACTACCAAAATAAGGTTGAAACAAGACATCACCAACATCATCTCAACCCAATGAATGACTTGATCTTTGTTTTGCAAGGATTTCCTTTTTGAGTCCGTCATAAAAGTTCTTTGGTCTTTGTTCATGCCACTTGTGTCTAGCCTCATAATTCTTTCATTCTCTTTCAACTCTTGCAAGCAAACCTTTTCCGCTTTGATACATACTTTCTCTTTTTCAGCTACACAACCTTTTCCAAGAATTTCCTTTTTTTTTTTCAAATATTCCGTTGCAATATCTTTCCCATCATCTTTTCTCTTTCGATTAGCCTTTTCAGCTTTTCTACCTATTGGCCTCTCGAAATCCATGATGCCATCAACCCCACTTCCTTGATCTATTGAATATGGAGTTCCAGGCATTTCTTTTCTTGAATATTCCCTAGGCATGGTAGATGCCCACTTTGGAAAATCCTTCAAGATTAGGAACAATGTTCAAATTGAAAAACGTAACCGTGAATTTCTTTAAACAAATCCCTTGCTTTCTCAATCTAAAAAAAATTAAATAAATATAACATAATTAGTTTCTTCAAACAATTCATTTGTGTTGTAAACCTAAAAAAATTAAAGACCATTGTAAAATTTATACCTTGTCATGAGATGTGGTTTCACTTTCATTCTTTGCTTCAATTTTAGCTAAGGACCCACAAAATTTAATTGTTTCCCTATTAATCGTTCCCTATCTGGTTGTTACTGAAAGTTCAAAAACGTGTACAAAAACACCTTTGAACGTTTAGACCCCCAAATTACAACTTAACCAATTCAAGCAATATGTCAAACAACTAGTGTGCGGAAACTTAACACATGCTATAACACTAAATTGGTTAAAACCTATCTAAGCCATAACAAAATAAAATCCACAGCAGATAATATAAAGGCAAAGATAGAGAGGAAGGAAGATGCAAACACAAAGACAACACGCGATGTGTTATCGAAAAGGAAACCGAAGCCCTCGGCGTAAAACCTCTCCGCCGCCCTCCAAGCGGTAAACAATCCACTAGAAAATACAGTTGGGATACAAGGACAACAATAGACCCTCCAAGCCTAATCTACCCAGTGCACCTAAGCCCTCCAAGCTTCTTGCTTCAACGAGGTTGCGTCGAACCTTTTTCTTTTCTAGCTTCCCGGATTCCGCTACTAGACCGTAGCATCAACCAATGAAGATTGGTTCCTTCCTAACTGCTTCCCAGAAATCCAAACAACTGTCTCACAGTGATGATGATGGTGAGAACCAGTTTTGGTATAATACCTCTCAAGGATTTGACAATGGAGAGGAAGAGAGTTGAGGAATTTGTAGAGACTCTAAGGTATAGATTGTGGGTGAAACAATCTTGTTTTTCTTTAGGGTTTCTCTCTCAAAATTCTCTTTGGAAGCTCTCTTTCAATTGTGGGTAAAAGGGGTATTTATACTAGAGTGGAGAGGAATGTGAAACGTTAGGTTTTTACAAAACAGGGGTGGCTCGCGGCTTGACCTCGCGGCTTGACCAAGTCGCGAGATCCAGTCGCGAGATAACCGTATGGCCAGTTGTTCTGTTTTGTCCTGTAGTGCTCCAGCTAGCATGACTGTTCATCTTCCAGCATGCTTGGCACGTGTGCATCTTCTGGCGGCTTGCAGCCGCGAGTCACCCGCGAGTCCCAGCCGTGAGTCTCTGTTTTCTTGCACACTCTTGAGCAAACTTCACTCTATCTCACTCACTACCCTTACATCAAACCCACCTAAATACAGGGTCACTAAATGTTGAATTACAAGCAAATTTGGCACGGAATAAAGCCAATTAGATGGTTGAATAAATTCAACCTTACAGTTACGGATGCAACAGTACATGTAGAATCAGTCTTGTGGTCCGTAAAGTATTTTGCAACTTTGCCATAAGATGTTGTTTTATGTTGCTCATTACCATACATAGGATCAACATTGGTATTGAGCCATGCTGCTACAAGCAGCTTGTCTTCCTCAGCACTGTAGTTGACACCATGTGCTGGTTTTTTCTTAGAAGTGGCAACTTCATCATTCAGTGGAGAATCTTTGACTAACAAGGGACTACTTTCAGATACACTGAAAAGTTCATCCTCAAGATTAATATTCCCCCGTACGAGATCAGTGAATGATGAATGATTTCTTGAGTCCATGCTCTAAATAGATATGTAGATAAAAACAATTTAGGTAGTCCAAAGAGTGCCCCAAAAATAAAAAATCAAATGCATATCTGAATGCACAAAAACAAGAATTATTGCAAACGATTTATTAATATATATATATATATATATATATATATGGCTTCATGAAATTGTGACTAATAGGTTCACCTTTAACACACACACACAAAGACACTTGTGAATACACACCTCACTCTTTATCATTCTAAATTCTAAATGCTAGAATTAAGTCTTTGGTACATATGGTTTTAGCCTAAATGTTGGAATTAATGAAACAAATACATAACACAGCACACAGCACATATGAACTAACAGCCACCAAACAGTGCCTCACTACTGTAAGAACAAGTAAGGAAAAGAAAGAAAAAAGAACAATGATTCGCAATCTATAGTGATCAAAAAGCAAATTAAACAAAGGAAAAGGGAAAAAAGAAAACAAAATCACTCTTTTTCTGAAGTAGGCATCAATGAAAGCAAGCAAAAACGAACTGAAGAACCAACCTTTAAGTCTCAGAAACTTAGAATCTTGTCCCTTTATACCCAGAAAGCAACCCACTATAGCTTCTTCTTCAAACCTCTTTCTCTCTCTGTCTCTCTCTCTTTCTTTCAAAGCTATAACTTAGAAATGCATATAAGAATCAACTACCGACTATAACTTGATCTTCAAATCTCTCTCTCTCTTCTCTCTCTAATAAACTGAAAACCAAGCAATGCTTCCGAGTACAGCAATTAAACAAAAGAAGTATATTCAAAAACTCCTTCTCACTCTCACTTTCAAAAGAAATTGACCTAGAAGATAGTTTCTCAGTATCAAAAATACCCAAAGCTCATTTTTGTTTCTTACAAAGAAACAGACATCAAACGGTCGAAACCATTTTTTTTTTTTTTTAAAAAAAAAAACGGGGAATCACAAAGAACTTAGAGAATCACAAAGAAGACGGAGAATCAATGACTATATGACTATATGACAATCTCAGAGAATCACAAAGAAGACAGAGAACTTACCTGTACGTAGTAGATGTAGAACGAATCGATGAAACCTTTAGAGAAACTGTGAATTGATGAAACCTTCAGAGATAGAACAGCGAATCAGTGACTCTGAGAATAACGAACAGTGAATCGGTGACTCAAGATAGAACAGAGACCCACAACCTAGATACCCACGCTAATCACAATCCGAATTCACAAACCCACAACCTAGAGACCTACGCCCACGCCGATCACAATCAAAAATCACAAACCCACAACTAGTCCCACGCCGATAGGCAAGTGTGAGATAGAACAGAGAGGAGAGAGTGAACAAAAGGGGAAAAAAAACCGGTGAAGGAGATCAGTGATGGTAGAGAGGAAATCGGTGCTAGCTCATATTCATGAATAGGAAGAGAATAGAGCAAAAGGGAAGAGGGAAGAAGAAAGAGTATGGGAGAGTGGAGATGGAGGCGGTGAATACTGAATTGCTGAAGGAGAAGATGAAAGAGATATGAGAGAGAAAGAGGAATAAAAAATTAATAAATCCATATGCCATAGCTTACCGTACTATGGGAAATTTGTGATCGTGCTGTAGCATGTTGCAAAAAATATGGCATTTAACACATCTGATAAATGGGGTCAAATGGTGTTTGGTGTGGGATATGTGCCAAATATTTAGCATTTGGCACATATCCCACATCTGCTGTGGGTGCTCTTATGGACAGTAGGTACAATTAATAGCTTTTTAACTTTCAATTTTTTTAAGACAAGTGTAGCATTAATGGCCTTTAAACTTGAAGTTTGGGCAGTTTGCCTTTGATAGGACACTAACCCACGTGAACTTAATTCAAAGTTTTTTAAACCTTAAAAGCTTCCGGCAACAAGTAGGAAAAGACAAAGTTGCAAGATAAAGTTGTGAGTATGAAAAGACATTAATTATTTTTATTATTATTATTATTATTATAAGCTTTTCAAGATGTTGCTGTAGAACCGATAGCCACGTTTTTAAACGCAGCTATAGACAAAAGCTATAGTTGTTTTTTAAAAATGCAACTATAGGTTCTCCTTTAAAAAAAGAAAAAAATTATTCACTTGGACATATAGTCATGTTTTTAAATGCGGCTATAGACTTAACCTATAGTTGCAATTTAATAATGCAGTTATAGGTCCATATTAATATATATATATATATATATATACCTCTGCTAGGCCTATAGCCACGTTTTTAAATGCGGCTCTAGGCATAACCTATAACTGCATTTGAGAAATGTAGCCAGAGGTTAGGTATAGCCGCATTTTGAAAACTCGGCAATAGGTCCTCCTTTAAAAAATTTAAAAAAAAAATATTCAACTGGATCAATAGCCACGTTTTTACATGTGGCTATAGACTTAACCTGTAGCTGCGCTTTAAAAATGCGGCCATAGGTTGGTTATAGCCACGTTTGAAAAACACGGCTTTAGGTCCTCCTTAAAATAAAAAAATAAAAAATACTCAACTGAATCTATAGCCACGTTTTTAAAATACGGCAATAGACCCTATCCAAAAAAACGTAACTAAAAACACTTACAAACGCGGCTATAGACTTAACCTATAGCCGCAGTTTAAAAACACGGCTATTGGTTAGCTATAGTCGTGTTTTTTGTAAATGTGGCTAAAAAACATGCAGCTATAAATCGTATTTTTTGTAGTGAGTGTTGATGGTGGATTATTTTTTTTTTGGTGACAACACCCGTGAGGGCAATACACTGGAGTCACTTTATCCATAATCCATGCATGGTGGTAATACATAGGAGTGACCCTTCATGCGGAGGCAATACACAGGACATGGCATATTGAATTCAATAATCGTGACATTATATTTGCTATACATATAACATGACCAATCAGATCTTTTCGGTATGCACAACTATCACATTCTTTTTTGTGCCTTGGTATATGTGGAATTTATTACCTTATTGTTGGCTATCCTTGTTAGCTCTTCATTTGGGTTTGGGAATTTGATTTTTGAGAAATCTGTGGGTTTGTTTAGAATACTAGCAATAGTTTGGCTTCAAGCTGCTGGAAATCTTGTTTTGTTTTGGTATCGCTTTGACTATGTCTTTTACGCGTGTTTAGCTTCAAGCTTGATGGAAATTTTGGTTGATGGAGGGTAGTTGGTTGAGGAAGAAACAAAAGGCTTTTTTGTAAGCAACTTCCTTGAGATGACCATGAAGAAAGGCATTTTTCATGTCAAGTTGACGAAGAGGCCAACCACTAGAAGTAGACAAAGACTAAGGCATGGAAGTGCCAAGCATAGGGTTCACAGGTAGATCAATATAAAGTGTACCACATGGTAAGGTGGGAGTGTCGGAGTCAATCATGACCATATGTGAAGCTGGTGTTGATGTGGAGGAGTCTAGTGGTAAGGAAACTGGAGGAGCTACACTTGCTTGATGAGAAGAGAGGAACCCACTTGAACATTTAGCATATGTAGAGAAGCTCCCACTAGTTGTAGCAAATGAAAATAATGATTTCGGATCAGTATATGAGAGAATGGATTCATCAAACACAACATGAGGAGATATAAATTCTCATTGTAGGTGGATGAAGACACTGATAGCTTTTTGTGTGGGACTATAGCCAATGAAAATACATGGGTAAAACTTCAATTCAAATTGTTCTTGGACTGATCACATAAATATGGGAAGCAACGACGCCCAAAAACCTTCAACAATGAATAATCTGGATGGAACTAAGGAAGTTTAAAAAATCGAGTGTCTATCCCAAGTACAAAAGATGGTAGTTGGTTGATGAGATATACAGCAGTCAGAAAAATTCAATCCAAAGATTCTTAGCCGACTAAGCATAAAACAACATTGTAAAGCCAGTTTCAACAATATGTCGATGTTTTTCCTTTTGTGATCTCATTTTGTTGTGGTGAATGTGTTGTACAATGCTGCAAAGTTCCAAATAAGATAGAAAAGCCTGTGAGGAAAATTCACCCCCTCCATTGATGAACATCCATGATAGGTCGTCTATAAGAGCGACGATCACAACTGCATCCTTTCTAGAGACAAACGTAAGGGCAAGACCCCGTCAACACGATCATGCATGCACACATTGATGGCACAAATAAATACCAGTTGGGCAGCTAGCAATCCATAACTATGCCGAGACAATTACAAAAGCAGTAACAGCACAACGGTCATCCGTTGTGCCTTAATTGAGATTATCGTTACCCATTAAATGCAACGGTCAAGAGAAAAATGCTCGACCCAGCATTTAATGAACATAATTGCACCAACCTGAAGAAAGCTATAAAAGGTGAACCTAGCACTAAGGTGCGGCACATGTAAATTACTAGAGGGAAAGAACTATGAGAAAGTTTATTCTGGGAGTATGTAATCTGACTTAAGCATCAGAGTATTCTCAGCTGGCCTCACGCTGGCGAAGACATTCCTTTGCTTTCTTCTTGTCTTGATAACAGGTCCCGAAGATCATCCATTATTGATGAGGAACATACTGACGAGGTACATTTTTCAACTTCATCAGTTTGGCACCGTCTGTGGGAAACGTAGTGAGTAAACCCTTACTCAAACCATTGTGCTCCTACTGATAAAGTTCCTGTCTCGAGATGGGCAACGAAGTGGCAGCGCCTCCAAATCCCGTGATGATGGCTCAACAAATCCAGGCCTTAACAACAAATGTGCAAGAGTTAATGAGGCAAAATGAAGAGCTAAAACGACGAGCCCCTCCAGAGGGCAGCAACACTTCGCATCATTGGTAAAGTCGTAGCAGGCATGATAAGGAAGCCAACAGCCCTAGGAATAGCAAGGGAAAAGATACAACAGAGTACACTGGGTAGTCTACACCTGGCAATAACTGTTTGATGCAGAATCTACGGAAAGAGTTCGACGAAGTGAAGAATGCCATGAAGGGAAAGACAGCAATGAACTTGGATGGCACGCTTAAACGAACAGATTCGCCTTTCACAACCAGTTTCTTGGAGTGCCCCCTGCCTCCAAAATTCCGTCTGTCACAACTAGAGTTCTATGATGGGACGAAAGATCCCCTCGACCATATAGAGGCCTTCAAGACCATTTTAAACCTGCAATAGACCCCAAACGAGGTTATCTACAGATCATTCGCTACCACCCTCAGAGGGGCTGCAAAGGTTTGGTTTAGTAAGTTGCAAGTGTCTTCCATTGCGAATTTCAAGCAACTCAGTGACTCGTTCGATCACCATTTTATTGGAGGACAGCATCACAAAAGGCCAACCTCTTACTTGTTATCAATAAGGCAGTAGGAAGGAGAGAGCTTGAAGGATTATATGAAGCGGTTCAATAAGGCAGTATTGGAGATCGACGAAGCTGATGATCAAGTCATCATGACGACCTTCCAAGCAGGACTCAATAATCCCGACCTCATCTTTTCATTAGGAAAAACACCACCAACCTCATTATGATGGATCTACTGTTCAAAGCCCAAAAGTATATGAATGGGAAGGACGCCCTTACGGCCAAGGGGCTAATGGGAAAACGGAAGAAGGAAAAGACCGGCGAGTCCCATGGAAAGAAGAAGGATCGCAAGGATTCATACTCAGAGACCAAATCTAGCAAGAGTAGCCCTGACGCCCCTAAGAAAAAGATGAATTTCACCACGTTGGTTATGTCGACGGACAAAATCCTCATGTAGATAAAGGATGAACCAGGGCTGAAGTGGCCCAAGCCGTTGAGTACGTCCTCAAGGAAGCGTGACTCGAAGAAGTTTTGTCATTTTCATAAAGATCACGGCCATTATATTGACGAGTATTGCGATTTGAAGGAGCAGATAAAAGAGCTAATCCAACAAGGAAAACTTCAAAAGGTCATCAAGAGGGATCACCAACCTCGGTCAAGGGCTGACTATAAAACCCATGATGATTCCAAGGATGACGAACGAGACCTTCCAAAGCAAGTCGTAGGGGAGATACGAATGATAGCAAGAGGGTCCATATCAAAAAGGTCATACGATTCTTTGAAGATGTATTACAAGTAGGTCAATAGTGTCCATATGAAACATCCATCCCTAAAGTACCGACGGTCAGAGAACGACAACATCATGTTTTCTGAACGAGATGTAAGTGGGATAGAGCAACCCCATGACGACCCACTCATCATCACGTTGGGAATAGAAGGATTTGCCACAAGTAGAGTGTTAGTTGATAATGGAAGCTCGGCAGACATAATGTATATGACGCCCTATCAGCAATTGAGATTGGATCCTAAGAGGCTCAAGTCCTTTAATTCTCCACTGGTCAATTTCAGTAGAGATAAAATTTACCCAAGGGGAATTGTCACATTATCCGTTACAGCTGGAACACACCCAGCACAAGTGACAATTCAAGTAGATTTCTTGGTCGTCGATTGTCCGTCGTCCTACAATGTCATCTTAGGACGACCCACTCTGAATAGGCTTAAGGCTGTAACGTCAACTTACTGCTTGAAAATGAAGTTTCCAACTCCAAACGGGGTAGGCCAAATATGTAGAGATCAGCTATTGGCCAGGGAATGTTATTAAGCTATCCTGGCTTCAAGTGAGAACCACATGTGGGTGGTGGAGGAGGAACCAAAGGAGTCATCCCAAGAGTTGGAGGAAGTGAACCTAGTAGACGGGGACACAACGAAAGTGACAAAGGCGAGGATAGGACTCAACACCATCTTGAGAAGCAGGATTGTGGAGTTCCTCAAGCAAAATCTAGACGTCTTTGCTTGGATTCACGAAAACATGCCAGGGATAGACAATGAGGTCATAGAGCACAAGCTGAATGTCGACCCTACCAAGAAGCCCGTCTAGCAAAAAGGACGAGTTTTTGCCCCAAAATGGAACAAAGCAATTATGGAAGAAGTAGAGAAGCTTTTGACAGCTGGATTCATCCAGGAAGTCTATTATCTCGTGTGGTTAGCCAACATCGTCATGGTCAAAAAGTCCAACGGGAAATGGTGCATGTGTGTGGATTTTACAGATCTTAACCGAGCCTGCCCTAAGGACAGTTTTTCGCTCCCTAGGATCGATTAGTTGGTGGACTGAACGGCCGGCCATAAGTTGTTGACTTTCATGGACGCATTTTCAGGCTATAACCAGATCCGCATGAACAAGGAGGGCCAAGAGAAAACTTCATTTATTACCAGTCAAGGGTTATATTGCTACAGGGTTATGCCTTTCGGCCTGAAAAATGCAGGAGCCACTTACCAGAGGTTAGTAAACCAAATGTTCAGCAGACAGATTGGAAGGAACATGGAGGTCTATGTAGACGACATGCTTATAAAGAGCAAAAAAGTAGAGCAACATCTAAACGACCTCAGGGAGACTTTCGACATATTAAGGAAGTATCAAATGAGGTTGAACCCAGCTAAGTGTGTATTCAAGGTATCATCTGGCAAGTTCTTGGGGTTCATGGTCTCGCAGAGGGGTATAGAGGCTAACCCAGAGAAAGTCAAAGCTATATTGGATATGATGTCCTCGAGGAGTGTGAAACAAGTTCAGAGATTGACGGGGTGCATAGCAGCCTTGAACAAGTTTATGTCCAGAGCGATAGACAAGTGCCTCCCATTCTTCAAGACGTTGAAGCAGGCTTTCCTATACTTGGCCATCTCTTAGACAGTAGTAAGCTCGGCACTCATCATAGAAGAACTCTAGGTTCAAAGGCCAGTTTACTACACAAGCCAAGCTTTCCAAGGGGCAGAAGCAAGATACCCGAGGATAGAAAAGCTAGTATTTGCCTTGATCGTTGCATCAAGGAAGCTCCGTCCTTACTTCCAAGCACACACAATACTGGTGATGACGGACCAACCATTGCAAAAGGCCATGGGCAGGCCAGACATAGCAGGAAGAATGGTTTAATGGGCAGTATAATTGAGCTAGTTCGATGTTGATTACAAGCCTAGGACAGCGATCAGGGCTCAAGCACTGGCAGATTTTGTCACTGAATTCACTACAGCTGAGGAAGATCCATAATCAGGGTACTGGACGATGTACACAGACGGCTCAGCGGCATCTGGCATAGGTGGAGTAGGTGTGATTCTCTTTTCCCTTGAAAAAGACATCCTCAAGTATGGGGTAAAACTCCAATTCCTAACAATGAATAATGAAACAGAATATGAAGCCGTCTTGAGGGGCCTACGGGTGGCAAAGGCTCTGGGAGTGAGAAAGCTAAAATTGAACTCTGATTCAAAACTCGTGACAGGACAAATGAATAGTGAATACGAGGCTAAGGAGGACAGAATGAAGAGGTACTTAGCACTGACTAGTCAGTTAATTTCTAACTTTAATGATGTTAAGATAACCCAGGTACCCCGAGAAGAAAATTCTGAAGCAGACAAGGTTGCCAGACTATCATCGTCAGAGACCAGTGAGAGACGACCTGATTTGTTAGTGGAGGTGCAGTATCTCCCAAGCATCGAAGGACTTGAAGTGAGCTATGTACTATCAGGAGAAAGCTGGATGGATCCAATAGTCACTTACATCAAGAATGGAAGTCTTCCATCAGACCCAGCCGAAGCTCGAAAAGTCAAGATCAAGTCGTCCAAGTTTACAATCTTGAACGACAAGCTGTACAAAAGGGGATTCTCTCAGCCCTACTTGAAGTGCCTTGGCCTAGGAGATGCTAAATATGTTCTAAAGGAGATCCATGAAGGAGTGTGCGGGAATCATTCTGGACCACGCTCACTCATCGGTCAGGTTATACGCGCAGGATACTTTTGGTCAACAATGCAGAAGGATGCAGCTTAGGTCGTCCAGAAGTGCGACAAATGCCAACGATTTCGGAATGTGCAGCATGTCCCAACAGAGCATTTGACGAGCATAACTTCACCCTGGCCATTCTCCACGTGGGGAATCGACATAATAGGTCCCCTACCTCGTGCTAAGAAACATGTAAAGTTTTTGGTCGTTGCCATTGATTATTTTACAAAATGGGTGGAAACAGAACCTCTTGTAGTCATAACAGAGGCGAAGATACAGCACTTCATGTGGAAGAATCTTGTTTGCCAGTTTGGAACCCCTCGCATCATCATCTCTGACAATGGGCGACGGTTTGACAATAGAAAATTCAGAGATTTCTGCAGAGAATTGGGGATAAAGAACCATTACTCTTCGCCCAGTCACCCACAGGCCAATGGCCAGACAGAAGTTACAAATTTGACTTTGCTCAAACTAATCAAAACCCGACTTGAAGGGGCAAAGAAGACATGGCCTAACGAGCTCCCAAGAGTTTTGTAGGCCTACAGAACGACGGTAAGAACCCTGACAGGTAAGACTTCTTTCAAGTTGACTTTTGGAACAGAAGCAGTGGTCCCTATAGAGATTAGAGTATCAAGCATTAGGAAGGCGTGGTATGACGAGCAAAGTAATGACGAAGGTCTCAAGTTAGCCTTGGATTGTTTACCTGAAGTCAGAGATGATGCTGCATAGAGAATGGCCCTATATTAGGAAAGGATGACGAGGTATTACAACCAAAGGGTCAAGCTGAAGCGATTCAACCCAAGGGAAATGGTCCTAAGGAAGGTTTCACAATCCACCAAGGATCCAAACAATGAAAAACTAGGCCCCAACTGGGAAGGCCCATACAAGGTCGTCCATTACTCAAGAAGGGGTAGCTACTACTTGGAAGACACAGAAGGAAAGCCTTTGCCTAGTCCATGGAATGTTGAAAATATTAAGAAGTACTATCAGTAAAGGAGCAAAGCCTCAGCCTTAATAAGTTCCAAGATTTGGAAAACCTTATTTATCCACTCACAGATAAGCGAGACATCGATTTTCATTACGTATTTGTACTTTCATTATGCATATATTTCATTTCCTTCCAATATTTTATCTTTAGCACTTGTTGTGTTTCCTTGTAATTCCCTTTTTATAAGCGAGGATGAATAAAACAAGCCAAGCATCTACAGAATCATTTCCTTTCAAATGATCGAAACAGTAATATTTCAGGGAAAGGCTCCCTAAAGTTAAGGATAAAAATTCCCATCAATATGAATGATGAGGATAAAAACTCTAAGTTTAAATCACAAGGGTAAAAAATCCCGTCAATATGAATGACGAGATTGAAATCCAATTTAAGTGATAAAAACTCTAAGTTCAAATAACAAGGATAAAAAATCCCGACAATGAGAATGATGAGATTAGAGTCCAGTGAAAGTGGTAAAGCTCTAAGTTTGAATCACAGGGATGAGAAATCCCATCAATATGAATGACGAGATTAAAACCCAACCTAAGTTATAAAACCTCAAAGTTTAGATCACAAGGGTAAAAAAAATCCCATCAACATGATTGGCAAGGTTAAATTCTGACTTAAGCAATAAAAGCTACACATGTGAATCACAAGGGTAAATACTCCATCAACACAAACAAGAATCAGAGCGATGGGGGCAAACATAATCTATGAAAAACCTTAGGAACATCATCAACAGAAGAATTCAGTAAGCAAGGTTATAATTCTAAGCACAAAAGTCATAAGCAATATGTAAGACGGCCCTAAAATCGAAGGGAAACCCGTCATTTCAAAAAATTTGAAAACCTCAAAGACAAGGAGGCAGCTATTCGTCATTAAAAATATAAAACCCCAAAACAAGGGGGTAACTATTGTTTTCCAAATAAAAGAAAAAAGAAAAAAGAAGGAAACGATGATAAATTAAGAAGGAGGGGCAAAGGATTCGTCCATGTTTTTGACCTCAGTTGCTTTATCTTTTTTTGGAACGCCAGACTCGTCCCTCTCTGGTTCCTTAGACTCGTCCTCAAGAATCTTTGTATCAATCTTCTCAAAATCTAAGTTGGAAAAGTCTACCGCTGTGCTGTGGTGCTTCATCGTCCATCTGCGCAAGAGCTCAAACCCCCTGAAGTACTGTATGAATTGGAGGTCTGAAAATTCTTCTGACCCTTTGAACTTCTTGATGACCTTGGCCCTTTCCTCGTTACTCTTTAAGAGAGCCGCCTGAATCTCTTCGTCTTTCTAGACAACCAAAGCCTTCTCCACACGAAGGGCTTCTATCAGCTCCTTTATCTTCTTGTTCGCCTCGTTCTTCTCGTTCATATTAGCGATTAAGTCCTTCTTCAATTGAGAGCATTCAACCTCCACAGATTCCGCCTTCGATGTGGCCACCACGACCTTCTACTCTGTATTCAGATAGTCTGTGGTAATGTGCAGTGATTCCCCAAGGACCTGATTGGAGTAAATAGAAAAAAGAAAAGTTACACTCGTGTACAAGACAAAATCCAAAAGCGACACTAGAAGAGCAGAATTGCTTACCTACACTAATTTGTGTATATGTCGACTAATGAGCTCATGAGAAGGAATAGACGACAAGCCCTTCAGCTTGTCATTGGTAATAACATTGTGCGCATGACCCAGGGCAGTAGCAGGGTCGTCCCACACACTCATCCCAATCTTGCTCTTCCCCTTTGAGCGAGTGAGTGGGGGAGTTACCGCAATTACCTCTAGTGAGGGGGTTGGAGAAGAAGGAGCTACATTAACAGCAGGAGAAGGGGCAGCATCAATCTTTTCATCACCAAACTTCCTTTACTTCGAATCAGATGTCAACTTGGCCAGAGGTTCGTTCTTTAAGTCCTTAATACGAGCATACTTATCTTTACTATATCTAGTTGCCATTTATGTTTTTTTTTTTCAAAAAAAAAAAAAAAAAAAAAAAGAAGTAGAAGAAGAAGAAGAAGAGATAGAGGGCAACCAAGGCCAAACAAGTAACAGACGGAGTTAGAAAAAAGTGACGAAGTTAGCAAGAGCGACGACTAAGTTAAGGAAAGCAACGAAAGGTTAAGGACATACAAGATCTTAATCTTTTCCTCTCAATGAATCTTCTCCAACACGTATCTCGAAGGTTCCGGACCTAAGCAACAGGCATATAACTAACGAGGATTAACAAAATCGTCAAATTCGTCCACTTCGCGAGCGTAAGCAAGCGCAATGCGAACACGATGATGGTACTGGTCTTCTAAGTCAAGTCGATCAAGCGCTGCAGCGGATCAGAAAAAGAGATTCATCAGACGAAGAACCCAAACAATGAAAAGAAGCAAGGAAGAATGACAAAGATATGCACCAAGGGCTGGGACTTCCCATTTCGCAGTAATCTGGGGACTTCTCCCCAGAAGTCATCAGACAGAGTTTCCCAACCCTTACCTGAGACAAAGAAATACTGTGATTTCCAATCATGGAAAGAATACCCTAGACTTCCTATCCCATGGTAGGAGTTCAAAATAGCCATAGTGGGTCGAAGCTTTTAAATGGTGCAAATACAAAAACTCATTTAGGGTTATCATTTCCCCGTCACAGGCATACAACCAAATAGACATACAACTAATGATCATCCTCCAAGTATTGGGGACAAGTTGACCTGGAGCGATTTGAAACTCGTCCAACACTTGCATGATGAAGGGATGAACAGGAAAACGGAGACCGCACAGGAAGTCGGCCTCATAAAAACACACTTCCCTGTGGGTGAAATTACAAGCCTTTTCACCCAAACAGGGCAATCTGAGGGAAGTTCCTTTAGGAAACTGGAACCTTTTCCTGTAACCCTTCAAATGGCTTTCTTTAAGGGAACAAGACTCAGAAAGAGCATGCAAAGGCAACGAGGTTGAGGTTGAAGGCAATTTGGAGATGACAGTGTCAACAACTTGGTTTAAAGACTCAGCGTTAGAAGACAAACTGGTCTCCAACTCACTGGACCTGACATCATCTACCCTATACTCGACAGGGTCCATCTCTAAGTAATACCTAACTAAAGATTGACGGATTAGGGGATAGAGGGTGAACAAAACGGACCTAATAGCAGAACTATGAGACACAAACAGACCTAACTAGGGATGCCGACCAGAAGAGTGCTCAAGGAAGACTCCCAACCTAGAAAAGAAAAAAGAGACCAAGGGGCACTCTTGATTGAGATGCTCAAAACCAACCACTAAAATGAAAAGTGAAGAAACCTTAGTAGAGATTTTGAAGATGAAGATCACTTGGCGCTTCAAAATCTAGGCAAAATAGGGCGAAGGTAGGGGAACGGTTTTCTCTCAAAAGGAAAACCCAAAATTAAAGTGCGCCAAAACCGATGTAACTTCGCACGCACCCCCAATTGAGAACCAACACGTGCCCGTTTCCTGAAGGAGTAGTCGCTTCGCATTTAAACCAAAATAATTGATTTCAGAAATTGCAGAAAACTGGATCGTCATGTCCAATCACATTCCTAAGATCATCCAAACTCATGACGACCATGGAATGGAAGGGCAACTGACAAACATCCATGATAGGTCATCTATAAGAGTGATGATCATAACTGCGTCCTTTGTAGAGACGAACGTAGGGGCAAGACCCTGTTGACACGATCAAAGGCATGCGTGCACACGTCGATGGCACAGATAAATGCCAACTGGGCAGCTAGTAATCCATAATTACGTCAAGACAATTACAAAAGCAATAACGGCACAATGATCATCCGTTATGCCTTAACTAATATTATCATTACCCATTAAATGCAACGATTAGGAGAAAAATGCTCGACCCAGCATTTAACGAACATAATTGCACCAACCTAAAGAAAGCTATAAAAGGTGAACCCAGCACTAAGGTACGACACATGTAAAATTACTAGAGAGAAAGAACTGTGAGAAAGTTTATTCTGGGAGTATGTAATCTGACTTAAGCATCGGAGTATTCTCAGCTGGCCTCACACTAGCGAAGACATTCCTTTGCTTTCTTCTTGTCTTGACAATAGGTCCAGGAGATTGTCCATTGCACTAACAAGGTACATTTTCGACTTCATCATCCATGACACAGAAAAAATTTTAATCTGGGACTTGAATTCATTTTCTACCATTTGTTGAAAAGTGAGAAAAGCACTGAGAAAATCATATTTATGCTTCAATGGGTACAATCATGTCGTCGACAAAAATAACATAATATTTGAAATGGAAAAACTTATATTCATACAAGCATTAAGGAAAATTTTAGTACAGGTTTTACCATTAAAATAAATCTGGACAAGGAATTGTCTGTCAAGAGTGAACATCCTTTGGATATATCACCCTTTAGTTTCACGTATGCATGAATAGTTTCTTTAGGACAATTTGGGATCTCTATCCAATGAAATGGCCCTTACAGACCTTTGGCACTTAAGAGTCTCTTGCATCACATGGGAGGATTACAGGCTAGTCAAAATTAAAAGAGAAATCCAATGAAAACAAAAATAAAAATACTGTTAATAATATGGCTTACATGATAGTCAAGTTAAAAGTAAAAGAAATAAGAAGAACGGGGAAAGGTAGCTCTGTACCAAATCCAATTACCCAATGAAAGGGTTAAAGAGACTCGTGAAGCTTGGGCAGTAATAAAATATTCTAAATCCAATTTCCAAACTACCCCCCATGGACGCTTACACACACAATTCCTTTGCAAATGTTACTTAAAGTCTCTTGCATCACATGGGAGAATTACAAGCTAGTCAAATTAAAAAAGAAACCCAGCAAAAAGAAAAGGAAAATACCGTTAATAACACGGCTTATATGATAGACAAGTTAAAAGTTAAAGAAATAAGAAGAAAAAGTAGATTTGCACTGCACCTAATTCAATTACCCAGGGAAAGGGTTAGAGAGAATTTGAACTTTGGGTCTTATTGTCAATATTCCTAATTCAATTTCCAAACTACCCCACATGAACCCTTACACACGTAATTCCTTTGTTAAAGAAATAAGAAGAAAAAGTAGCTCCGCACTGCACCTAATTCAATTACCTAGGGAAAGGGTTAGAGAGACTTTGAACTTTGGGTCTTATTGTCAATATTCCTAATTCAATTTCCAAACTACCCCACATGGACCCTTACACACGCAATTCCTTTGTTAAAGAAATAAGAAGAAAAAGTAGCTTTGCACTGCACCTAATTCAATTACCCAGGGAAAGGGTTAGAGAGACTTTGAACTTTGGGTCTTATTGTCAATATTCCTAATTCAATTTCCAAACTACCCCACATCGACCCTTACACACGCAATTCCTTTGCAAATGTCACTGCTTGATTTGCTGCCATGGCCTCGCGAGTTCATTTGAATGTGGACTTTTTTTGCTCAAAGCTACAATAATGTATTTACACACTTTTTTTTTTTTTTTTTTTTTCCGCCATATTGGATTTGCTAGTCTTTAAAGATTAGAAGATCTCAAGGAATTTTTTTTTATCTGAATAACCTCAAAATCTATTGCAAGGGTGATTGAAATTTTAAGTGATACTGGCTAAGGAATAAAATTGGTAAAATCAATTTGATTCTAGGGAGGTTTTTTTTTTTTTTTTTTTTTTTTTTTTTTTTTTTTTTTTTTTTTTTTTTTAAAAGAATAAGCATTTGCTATCATTTAGGGCCTGTTCGGATTAAGATTAAGGGAAGGGGGCAGGGGAAGTGGATGGAAATAGAGTAAAAAAAAATTGGCTGAAATTAAGTAGAAAAATTTTGGGCCAATTCTACTTTACTCCCCTCTCTCCTCCTCAATCCAAATAGACCAATAGGATTTTAGAGGGTTTACCTATTTAGGACCGACTTGTTGCAAAATACAATCTAAAAGACTAACAATGAAAAAAAAAAAAAAAAACGATGTTGCACAGGGATAGTTATGTCCAAAATGCTACTCATTTTTGTGTTCTCATTTTCTCTCCACATTTCTCCCTAATTTGGGGTGAATGTATTTTGGCAGGCCTAAGAATAAAATACTTGGGCTCCATTAGGTTCACTCCCCTTTTCTCTCCCAACAAAATAACACAAAAAGTGATTTTCTCTCTCCCTTTTTCCATCATCTTCCAAATCTTCTCAACCAAACAGAGTATCAGAGTTTGAGACGAAAATCAAACCTTAAGTAAAGTTCATGGATGTAAAAAATACTTTAACTAAAAAAAAAAAAATACTATTTGGAATGAGCACTCACACTTTAACAAAAGTTAGAATTAATAATTCCCTGTTAACTTAAATAAGTTAAACCTGTGTACATGGTGAGACAAAATGGCTAAGTCCTTAGAGACAAACGAATTACGTAGTAGGAAAAGAGAGTATCCAAGGCACCTCATTTTAAGAGCATCTTCTAATGTACCCTTAGAATCCTTTAATAAAGACTCAGGGTGAGCTTTTCAAGTGTTAATTTCTCCTAGGCATGTGATCTGAGGAACTTGACATGTCCCAAGCTCTGTTCAATACTTAAATGGATAATATGAAGCATTAATTTACCCAAAGTATGTGATCTGAGGCACCAAGCATGACTAAGGTTCTGTTTAATACTTAGTAAAATGACATGAAGAATTAATTTACCCAAAGTATGTGGTCCGAGAGACCAGGCATAACTAAGGTTCTGTTTAACTCTTAGGAAAGTGTCATGAAGTATTAATTTACCCAAAGTATGTGGTCTGAGGAACCAGACACAACTAAGGTTCTATTTAACACTTAGAAAAATGACAAGAAGTATAAATTTACCCAGAGTATGTGGTCCGAGGAACCAAGCATAACTGAGGTTCTGTTTAACACTTAGAAAGATGTCATAAAATATTAATTTACCTAAAGCATGTGGTTCGAGGAACCAGGTATGGCTAAGGTTCTGTTTAATACTTATAAAGATGCCATAAAGTATTAATTTACCTAAAGCATGTGGTCTGAGGAACCATGGCTAAGGTTCTATTTAACCCTTAGAAAGATGACTGAAAATATCAATTTACCTAAGGCATATAATCCGAGGAGCCAGGTATGACCAAGGTTTTGTTTGATATTCAAATAAATAACAGGATGTATAACGCATAATGTAATAAACCTAAATATGGCAGAGAAAAATTTCATCAATAATAATACCTCCTTAAGTTGTTTACATTCCAGGGACATGGTACAACATTTTCATCTAAATCTTCAAGATAATATCCACCTATTCCAGCAACTGAGGTGATCCGATATGGTCTTTCCCATTTGGGCCCTAACTTTCCCTATGTTGGGCTTTTTACAGTACCCAAAACCTTTCTTAAAACCAAGTCTCCAAGTGCTAATGGCCTTAGCCTCAAGTTGGCACCATAACCTTGCTTGAGATTGTGTTGACAATATGCCATTTGGACCATGGCATTTTCTCTTCGCTTTTCAATTAAGTCTAAGCTCTTCCATAACAGCCCATCATTGTTTCTTGGAGTAAAAAAACTCGTTCTCAATGTTGGGAATCCAGTCTCCAGAGGAATAACAGCCTCAGCTTCATAAGTCATTGAAAAGGGTGTCTCCCCTATTGACCTATGAAGTGTAGTCCGATATGTTCAAAGAATGTGTGGCAACTCTTCTACCCATTTTTCCTTTGTATCATCCAATCTCTTCTTGAGTCCATTCACTATGACCTTATTAACAGCCTCAGCCTGTCCATTCCCTTGTGGATAGGCCAGGGTGGAGTATCTATTTGTAATGCCCAGATCACAGCAATACCTCTTGAAGACTTTGCTGCCAAACTGAAGACCATTGTTTGAGATGAGCGTACAAGGGATTCCAAACCAAGTAACAATGTTTTTCCAGATAAATCTTTTGGCATCCATATCCGTGATATTTGTTAATGGTTCAGCTTCCACCCATTTGGTAAAGTAATCCATGTCGACCAGCAATCATCTCTTATTCCCTGCTACCTTAGGGAAAGGCCCTACAATATCCAAGCCCTATTAAGTAAAAGGCCAAGGGCTGGACAGAGGATTAAGGACACCACCTGGTTGATGAATGTTTGGGGAAAATTTCTAGCATTAATCGCATTTTTTTCACATACTTTTATGCTTCCCTTTACAGATTTGGCCACCAATATCCTTCAGTGAAGGCCCTGTGAGACAAGGATCTGCCCCCTGTGTGGCTTCCACAAATCCCTTCGTGTAACTCTTCTAGGAGTAGTTTCTCTGCCTCTAGGTGTATGCATAGCAAATATAGTCCAGAAAAGGAGCTCTTGTATAACTTTTGGTCCTCAGACAGCCAAAACTGAGGAGCCTTTCTCCATACTTTGTCAGCCTCAGACTTCCCCTCCAGCAAGATATCTTCTTTAAGAAATAGTACAATAGGATCCATCCAACTAGGTCTCACTCTAACTTGATGAATATGGACCATCACTTTCTTCATCTCAATAGGCTTGCACCAGTCTTCAACAAGGGTAACCCAAGATAAGCCCTATGCCGAGGAGGTTACAAGAGCGACCAAAGAATCAGCGTGTGTGTTTCCACTCCTACGGACATGCAACAAGTTGAAGGACTTAAACCTTGACTGTAAGTGCCTAACCTGATTTAAATATTCTTGCATTCTCACATCCCTAGCCTTTAACTCTCCTTTCACTTGGCTCACAACTAATCTTGAATCCAAAAATATCTCCATTACTTTTCATCCCAATATCTGAACCATGGTTAGCCCTACCAGCAGGGCCTCATCCTCATTGTTTATGATCGAGAAGCCCAATCTTAAGGATTCCTTAATAGTGATTTTTTCAAGAGAGATTAGAACTAGCCCCACTCTAGATCCTCTTTGATTCGCTGCATCGTCAACATATACCCTCTAGGCAAAAGGTTCTTGTAGGGAGACCATGCCAATTGATTTTCCATCCTCGTTCGGCTTTCCAACTTCTTCTTCCAATAAGGAGTCAACAAACTTGGCCACCAAATCAGCGAGGACTTGACCCTTGATAAAGGTGCGAGGCATGTATTTGATATCAAAAGCCTCTAGGATCGTACCCATCTTGGCAATCCTTCCTATGTAATCAGCACTCCGGAGCAGCAATCTAAGTGGAAGTTAGGTTAAAACAACAACCGTGTGGGATTAGAAGTAGTGGGGGAGCTTACGTGTAGCATGCACCACTGCCAAAATGACCTTCTCCAATGGTAGGTAATGCACCTCGGCCTCATGCAGTGATTTGTTCACATAATAAATTGGCCTCTGCACACCACTATCAACTTGTACTAGCACCAAGCTCACCGCATGGGGAGCCACCGCGATGTAAGCAAACAAAACCTCATCCACCTCAAGTCTGGACATAATGGGTGGCTGAGAAAGGTATTCATTTAATTCCTGGAAGGTCAGGACACACTCCTTGGTCCATTCAAATCCCTTCCATTGGTTCAAAAACTGGAAGAAAGGCCTACACCTGTCTGCTGACCGAGAAATGAATCGATTTAGAGCAACAGTCATCCCTGTCAACTTCTAGACCTCTTTGGGATTCCGAGGTGGCTGCAAACTATTAATTGCTTTAATCTGGTCAGGATTGACTTCAGTTCCGCGGTGAGTAACCATGTACCCCAAGAATTTCCCTGAACCAAAACCAAAAGAACATTTAGAGCATTAAGGTGCAGATTGTGTTTCCTTATTATTCCAAAAATATTACTGAGGTCTTCAACGTGCTCGGATACCACCTTACTCTTCACCACCATATCGTCAATATAAACTTCAATATTCTTGCCTAATTGTGGCTCAAACATCCTGGTCATCATCCTCTGATAGGTAAACCCTGCATTCTTCAATCCAAAGGGCATTACCTTGTAATGGTAATTTCCAGTGAGAGTGACAAAAGCAATCTTTTCTTAATCACCCAGAGCCAGTGGTATTTGGTGGTATCCCTAGAAGGCATCCAAAAAGCTCATCTAAGAATAGCCTACAGTTGCATCCACTAGCTGATCAATCTGAGGCATGGGGAAAGGGTCCTTTGGACAGACCTTGTTCAAATCTATGAAGTCCATACAAACCCACCACTTTCCATTCTTCTTCTTCACCACTACAGTATTGGCTAGCCATTCAGGGTAAAATACCGCTTTAATAGTCTTGGCATGCTTAAGTTTGATTACCTCGTCCCTGACGGCATCAGAATGTTCTTTAGATGAACGCCGATGTAGTTGTTTTCTGGGAATGATGGACAGATTAACATTCAGATGATGGCAGATGAAGTTCGAATACACCCCAGGAGCTTCATAAGCATTCCATGTGAACACGTCAATGTTCCCCTTAAGAAATACTACCAGCTCCTCCTTCTCCCAATGAGGCAACTAAGCTCCGACCTGAAAGAACTTATCCGAATCACCACCTTTAACAATTTTCTCTAACTCCTCACACTTCGCCCCTTCTAATGCCACATCTACGGGCAACACCAGAGTCCTTGATTGCTATAAACCCCTATCAGCAGAGGCTGAGGACCCAACTTCTGGTTGATTCATGATTGCAACCACCAAGCACTGCCTAGCCACAAACTAGCTCCCAACCAACTCCTCAATTTGATCCCCGAACCGATATTTCACTTTTAAGTAAAGGGTTGAAGAAACAGCTCCAAGGGCGTGAAGCCAAGGTCTCGCTACAATGGTAGTATAGGGAGAGTAAGCATCCACTACAATAAAGTCCACCTCTGAACCTGCCCATACGGGTAGCTTGATCTGGCCTCTTGGAATAACAACCTTCCCATCAAAACCCAATAGAGGTGAGTCATAACTTGTCAAATCCTCAAGTTTCAAGTTTAGTCCAGTGTACAAATCAAGGTACATAATCTCAACCCCACTATCCTGATCCACCAACACTCTCTTAACATCATACCCTCCAATCCTGAGGGTGACCACTAAGTCAAAATCATGTCGCTGTATGGTGCCAACCTTGTCCTCATCCGTGAAACTCAGCGCTGGTCGGATCTTTATCCTAACCCTCTTCGACACAGAGTTGGAGTCCTCAGTAGGTGGCTGAGCTATGGACATCACCCTGGAGGGGTGAGAACCAGTCCTCCCTGGAGCAGCGAGGATAACATTAATTATGCCCAAAGGGGCTCTTGAAGAAGTATCTCCTCGAGGGCTTAATCCTGACCGGCCCCCATGCCCATTGGGCTGATGTAAAAATTGCTTTAACCTCCCCTCTCTAACCAATTGATCCAAATGATTCCACAAGGTTCTGCAATCTTCTGTGATGTGCCCTCTCTCCTAGTGGTATTGGAAATGAAGGCTTTGATTACGCTTCATAGGATCTCCCCCCATCTTATTTGGCCATTTAAAGTATGGCTCATTCTTGATTTTTTCTAAAACCTGATGCATTGGTTCTTAGAACACTATGTTGACCACCTGAGTAACAGTAGGTCCAGATTGCCCAACAAAATCTCTACGGGGCCGATTATTGTTGTACCTATCCGACCTGAAATCCCTCCTCTCTTGAGGGGGATAACCTTAGCCTTCCCTTTCCCTTGCTGCTGGTCTTCTTCGTCCCGTTTATATTCATCAATACGGTCTATGAGCCAACACACACTCCTTACGAGTTTCTTGGTCAATGACTTTCTCAAATCATGCTCGGCAGGTAGGCTGACCTTGAAAGTCCTTATGGCCACATCATCAAAGTCCCCATCGATTTCATTAAACATTTCCCAGTATCTGTCCGAATAGGTTTTCACGGTCTCCCCTTCTCACATGGCCATAAACAGTAAGGAATCTAAGGGTCGAGGAACCCTGTTGCACGTAATAAAGTGAGATCCAAACGCCTGAGTGAGTTCCTTAAAGGAATCAATGGAACTTGCTCCCAAGCCATCAAACCACCTCATGGCCACAAGCCCTAAACTGGAGGAGAATACCTTGCACATCAAGGCCTCATTCTTGGAGTGCACAGCCATTCTCTGGTTGAAGTGGCTCACATGCTCTACACGGTCTATTCGACCATTGTGCATGGTGAACGTTGGCTGAATGAACCACCGAGGAAGTCTCCTTCCCTCAATTCTACGTATGAAAGGTGATCGGGAAATTTGGTTAAGCGCTTTGCTCATTGCATCATCTCCCAAGCCTTTGGAAGATGAGCTCCTGTTTCTGCATTCATGGTAGTAGTCCTCATCATACAAGAAGGATTTGCTAGGAGGAGTCCTTGATCTAGGTCTGTAACTATCATCACCACCATCAGAAGAAACGCCAGAGTTTGAAGGAGTCATTCTCCGTCGTTCACGACGCAATCTCCTTCGCAAATGATCAATCTCCAGTTGCACGGCTCTGGTATTCTCCTCATGAGAAAGGTGGCTCCCGTTTCGAGGCTGGCTCCTGCTAGTATAGGTGGTATGCACACTAATCTCCTAGTCCCTTCTCCACTCAAAATTAACAAAATGATCCTAACGTTGGGACCCCACAAATTCCACCCGATGTGGAACTAAACCTACCATACTTGAATGTTACACTCACTTAAGCACCAAAATTTCCCATAAACAACGCCAATTGTAAGGACTGAATTTGAGTCCTAAGCCCAAAAGTTAAAAGGATCTATGCCCAAAGAGCCCAATACAATGAATTTGTAGAGAGTCAATTGGAAAACTAGGCTCTAATGAGTTGGGTCATGATTGTAGTAGATCCAAAATGACAATGAAGTAGAAATAGACTGGTTTTATCTAAGAAAATCGTCCTCAGTACAATCTGAGAAGATCAGTTCTTGTATATAATTCTTGAAGTTGATTACAAGTACAGTTCTTATTGCTACAATATTTCTCTTTTAATTTTCCGATCTCTCTCTCAAGGCCTCCCTTCTATTTTATACTATCTCTTTCTTTTCATCTCTGCCCTCCACATGTAGATTAGATTGTTGGTGTTGATCCTTATCACATCAACACCTTCCTGAAGTCTCTAGGGAGTAGTTGTAAGTCTGAAAACTACTGTTCAAGTATCACTTCCTCATTAATGCGACCAGAGAGTTAGCTGCAGAGCATTCAATGAGGTGGTAGCAGCTTTTCCCTTAAATATTTCCCAGCTCCCATTTGTCCTGTACGTTCACAATACATATCCTTATCAATAGAACTTCTTGGAATGTCACTCTGGATGACAGAACACACTTTCTGACCTTTGTTTTGTTTCGCCGAGGGGATACCCCTCCTCAACTTACCTTCCTCGGCCTTCTCATTCGTAGCTTGCTCATGGAGTCCTGAGTCTTACATCTTCATTACTATTTATCGGTCCTCGGACCACAAAGTGTCTTCAAACAAGGCCCAAGGCCCAACATATATTCTTGGGCCCTTTATCCCTACAATATGTATAAAAGGTAAATTCATTATAAATTTTACATATATTCAACTAATACCTAATTTATCATCACTTATGTAATAATGTTGACAAACTAACTAAATAAATCAAACTAGCATGCATTTATAAAATACAAATTCAAATTGATTAAACTCAGAAGTGATAATACATTACAAATTACTCAAAATATTAAATTTTTTTAATCATATTCATCATCTTGCCTAATTAACTTCATTTAAGTCAATGTTATCATCATGTTCATCATTTTACAAACTTATTTCTTCATTGAAATTTTCTTCATCAGCATCAACATTTACAATCTCCTCTTGTTCATTTATTTTAATAATTTAAATAAATAAATAAATAAAATATAAATCTATATATGTTTCTTCTTGACATTCTAGTTTCTTAGACTTATAAGAATAATGATAAAAATAAAAAATAATTATATTATCAATTAATACAATATTCATAGAATCATAGTATAGAAAAAAAAAAATTTTCTAAATAAGAAAGCGTGTGGTCCAAATTTTGTAAGGGAAAGGGGGGAAAAACGAAGACTTATGGACTTGTTATTTTATTAGATTAAATTAAGTATCTAGTAATTTTTAATCCAAAACAAGTATAACAACTTGTTAGATTTAAATAAAAGTGCAAATTGTAACCCAAAATAAATAAATAAAATGCACTTTAAAGCTTGTGTTTATATATCATATGAAACGTACAATATTACAGTACAATACGATTCATATGATATGCACAATGTATCATATGATTCATGAGCACTTCTTATACACCCTTATTATACGAAACTTCACACGATACCTATCGCGTATCATACAATACTGACAACTATGCCTAGAGGTACATTAATGAATAGAAATACCAAAATGTTAGTGTAGACACAAGAATGCAGATGAATATGATTAGTGTTAGTGATTTGGTTAATCTAAGGATCTCAATTACAAATTGACAAGTTTTAATTCAAGAGTTGCATGATTGTTTGGGATATGATCATGTAGGCTTCATTTGGATGTCATATGTACAAGATATATTCTTATTAATTATGCTATTTTTGTGCTTATTGAAACCTAAACTACAATTATCAAATTTTGTAATGAATTTGTAGACATGGCAAAACAAGTCAGAATTTTCAGACTCGACCCGAAAAATACCTAACCCAAACACAATTTTTTTGGCTCTAGGCAAAAATGGGTTGACCCATGACCCAACTCGTGTTTTTTGCGAGTCAACTTGACCCACAACCCGACCCGCAATCCGAACAATTAAAAAAAATTGGTAAAAAAATAAAATAAAATTAAGACAATATTGGTTTAATTGTTTGTTATGAGTTTAACGAAACAATTGAGACATTTACATAAATGCATGCAAATGAATTGAAAAATGAATGGTTGAGCATTCTGTTATGAGTAAAGATTTTTAGATATCAAATAGTAAAGTACATGCCAAGATAATCTGGTTACAGTTAAGTTAAAAACATAGATTTAAACTTGTAGACGTGTGAGAGACATTCATAAGTGAGAAAATAGTGAAGCCAAAGTATCAAAGTAGCGTAAATTATGAATGCTTAGACCTATTTTTAACAATTTATATCCAAAATAAATAACTTTTCAAAATAAATTATGATATTTCCTAGAATGTGTATTGCTTAACAATGATATGATATTCATAAAAGAGACCATGTATAAATAAGTAAATAGTGAAACTTTAATGTATATTCTCAAATTGAAATAAAGTGCTAACCACAATTGATAATAGATTATAAAATTAATTTTCAAGATTGTAAATTTCTTATATATTTTTATTTTTTGTCAAATGAGTTATCCAATAAGTCATTTGTAATTTTGTTTTATATTTTAGGATGTTGATATTGTGTAGAAATAAAATTTGTGTGTTTGTTTTACTTATTTTTGTATTATTTTGTTTTAGCTAGCAATGTTGGGATCTAATACTATATATAATAGCAGAAGCCTTTAAGGAGGTGCTGACACGTTAGGAAAAATGCCCCCTCAAGATGCTGCCACGTATATAGTTTTCCATTTAAAAAACCGTACGGTGCGTTTAGAAGACACACTTTCATCAAATGTGTATCTATAAAAACACCAAGCCGCCTATTAAAAAAAAAAAAAAAACGCATACCCTAAAACGCTCTAACTTCCGTTTCTCCTCTTTTGGATACTCTCTCCTTTCGCTTCCTTTTGATTTTCTTAACACCGATGCTTACGATACAAAGATAGAGAAGGAGGGAAAAATAAACCTTGCGATTCAGAGATGAGAAGAAGACAAACGTTGAGAGAACTACCACCGGTAAGTTTTTCTTTTCTTTTTTTCATTCTTTCTTAGATCTGGGTATGGGTATGAAATATGAATTAGTTTTGAGAAATTTGGTTGGATTGATTTTAATTTAGGTATTTGGGTTACATTAGGTTTTGATTTTATTTTTTGAAATTTGGGGTTATATATGATTTAGGTCTGGAGAGGCCAAAAACAGAGAAATAAGAGAGAACAAGAGTTCTTATTCAGAAAGAGCAGAAATCTTTATCGGTAATTTTTTTTTTTTTTAAATATTGCTTTAAACGTTTGAGTTGATTTAGTATTAGGTTTGGGTATTTAATTGAATTGATTTTGATTCAATATCTGTCTTCCTTTTTTTCTTTTTCCCCTTAAACTACACTCTTAGATACCATTTAGAGGACAGAAAAACAGCGAGTCGGAGATAGAAGAAGTTTGATTTTTTTAATTTGATTTTGATTGTCAATTTGTCAATTTTATTATTATTTTTTTTTTTCAATTAGTTTGTTCTGGGAATAGGAACAATTAAATAGGAATGTTGATTGAAATCACTAGCAGACAAATAACTTGCGGAGAATGACTTAGCTTTGGTTGATTAGTAGTTTGGATTTGTTTTGATTAACGTTTTTGGAATCCATTTATATATATATATATATATATATGGGCATGTTGTTCCTTTGGGAAGGTTACCGTGTAAATTTTAAGGATTTCTTTGTTTTTTAGCATTGATAAAGATTATTGATATAGACGCTCTTATGCTATGAGCGCATCAACTTTTATATGTTTATCCAAGTCAATGATATGGACATGCAGCACCATGACAAAGATAAGATAATCATGGCCTTTTATGAATCAAGTTCTAATTCAATAAAAAACAATATATCACATGTATTAATCACGGCACACATGAATAAATCCAATACTTATGCAGAAAAAATTACTGCAAAATTTTTAATATGAAGAAAAGAACTTTTCTTTCATTCTAAAACACAATTAACTCATTAGTGCTGTTTTGTTCTCAAAGCAAATTGACCTATAAAATTGTTATGATTTCATTAATTTTTTTCCCACCTTTTCCCAGCAGCCAAATAGATTGTTAGAGTTCTCTTTTTTCTTCTTTTTTAGGCTATGCTTTGTAGCAAATTTGGCTTATTTGTGTTTGTATAGTTTTACAATTCAGTCTACCTCTAAGATTACATATAGTCTTAGTTTTGTGAAATTTGAGTTTCTATTAGTCATATTTCTATAACTACTAAATTTAAGTCCAAACCGAGTTTTATATATATGGTTTGTGGTCTCTAGCATTTTTTCCTACAAAACAAATACATATGTATAGTTTTAAGTTTGACTAAACCATGTTTCAATAGATTTTCATACTATACATATTTTTTTAATTTATAAATTGATATTTAATGTAATTTTTCTCTTTAGTTAAATATGGATGATAGAAAGGTTATAGCGAATGTGAAGATGAGAGACATACTTTGGTTTATGGTGGTTGACTATTTCAACAATTACATGTTGGTGCATACACATGTATAGAAGGAAATCTATTTATGTGGGTGAGGTTGAACCAACATATATCGAAGACTAAATTATATAATGGATTGAATGGTGTGATTAGAATCCTAACTTTGAATAAGAAAAATCTTTGAAGAGGAATGAGACTAACTTATTACTAAAAATTTTATGATATTATGATTTCGTTTAGCTATTTTATAGAGTTATCTTAGAAGTTTTATCATATCATGTTTATATTATTAGATTATGATAGTAGTAGGTTTAAGCAATAAGTGAAAATTGTAGTACCATACTAATAGAAATTATTTATAATTCTTTGATTCTATACCTATAATTAAAGGATTTTACATATTTTTCCATAATTAATTTGTTTCCCCATGTTATATGCTTAATAATCAATGTTGTTTGTTCTCTAGAATTGGTTTTTTGTTTAATTTTGCTTTCTCTTTCATTGTATTTGATAGATAGTATACCTACGAAAAACATAAATGAGTGTCTTAAGTTCATTGTCTCCTCATACATAACCATCTATTGAATGGATAGAGTATGGAGAATATGTGTCTAAAATTAATGAGAAAATTTGTGGTTTATATGTATTTATGATTTTTTTTTTTTAAGTTTCTTATAAAGTTTCTAAGATACATTTACTTTGTGCAGCATATAAATGTTGAGGTTGAACGGAATCTACAAAGGTCTATATTTATTCCTCACAAAAGGGACATGATAGGTGGAAAATAAAAAGGGGAAACGATATTTGACCGATTGGAAGGGAGCAAGAACAAAAAGAACAACTGAGATATGAAATGAGTTGATGCTGAATTAGCATCTTCAAATGCACTTGGTTGGATTGTTTTAGATTTAGATATTTGAGTTAGATTTGGTTTTAATGGGTTTAAAATAAATTTTGTTTTGATTATTTGTATTAGATTTGGGTTAAATTAGTTTTTGGTATCTGCCTATGGTGTTTGTAATTAGATTTATAAATGGAGATATGTGTTGGGTGTTTAGTACGTGGTAAAAGTATATTTAAATATTATTAAAAAAATTCTTTTCTACTAAATGTAAATAAAAAGGTTCCCGCACATAGTGCGGGTTAAAAAGCTAGTTTGTATAATTTTAAAATCATTGAATAAGTATTAATAAGTTTAACTAAGTTCATTCTTGATATAAGTAGTGAATTCAAAGTAATGTATTTTACTTTAAGTAATTTGTTACATGACTTTCCAAATGTCAAATACAAGTTGGTTTTTTTATTAAAAAAAAAAAAAAATCATGTGAAAAATACGGGTCAACCCGACCCAACCCACCTGCAACCTGATTGACCCGAACCCATTTTGACTCACAACTTGATTGGCCCACAATCCGATTGACTCGATCTGAACCCGACCCAACCCAACCCGCAAATTTTGCCATGTTTATGAATCTGTGGCACTGGAATCCGCTACCTACTTAATTGCATAGCAACTTGACAAATACTATTCGCTATGAATCAGACTATACAATAAGGGAGATAGAAGCTTAAACCACGGCTATGATGTTACATCATTCACCACAATGTCAATCATTTGTCTGTCCAATGTTTGGTCTGGAACCGTAATCCCAAATGTCTCCAAGTCTGCAACAATTGCAATGGCTACATCTAGTTCCTCAAGATAGAGACATATCAAGATGATTTCATCATAAAGTTGATTGCAATAGAGGAAACACAATAAGATAAGTTTTACGTTAATGATTTCAAATAGCCAAAAAAGATATGCAATTTTAAGGCTTTTCTTGTTTAGACTTTTTTCCGATGACCTACATAACCACGATGAAGTTTTAAGCTTTTGTGCTTAAAGAAATATATATATGCATTGTATCCGAATGCAAGAAGACTACTAAAATGCTAAAAATAAGAATCATTGACAATTTAGACCCATTTGGATTGAGGTGGGAGTTGAAGGGAGTAGAGTAAAAGTGGTTGAAAATAGGCAAATTTTAGGTCATTTCTACTTTACTCTACTTCACTCTCCCTCTCTCCTTTAATCCAAACAAATCATTAGAGAAAGTTCATTGAAGTTGTTCCACTAATCATGCAACTCTTAAATTGCGCTCTTTTGTGGACATTGCTTTATAAAGAGATCAAGTTTATCCATGCAAGATTTTCAACCTTTTCTTAATAGGCATATAAGCAAACTTCGAAAATTGATATAGCAAACAACATACAAATGTGATGCCTAGCACATGGAAAGTGATCAAATTAAACTATCAAATCAGTTAGTTATTTTTTTATTTTTTTCATAAAAAATTTTCTAAAATGGTATACTAACTAAAAGTTTGGATTTGTGTCAAAACACAAGAGCTTGTTTAGACCCCCCAAATTAAAAAAAAAAAAAAAAAGGCTAGATAGCTTTTACTCTAACTTATACTAAGTGTGGAGCAAGAGTAAAGAAGCGCAATCACTGGATCTACTCTAGTGCATACACATGAACAATAAACAATAAAAGAAAAGCACAATAGTAAGGGAAGAGAGATGCAAACACAAAATAACACCAAGACCGTGTTATCGAAGTGGAAATCGAAGAATTTGGCGAAAAACCTCTTCGCGACCCTCCAAGTTGAAATCGATCCACTAGTGAATAAGTTGGAGTACACGAATAATCTACCCAATTTACTTGAGCCCTCCAAGCTCTTGCTACCAACGGACTTCTCAGAGTCTTGTCTTCACTAACTTTCCGGATCCCGCAATACACCCGATTGCATCCGCCAAGTCTCACCGGCTTCTTTTGGTAAATCCTCAAAACTTCCCAAGCTCCAAAACACTCTACACTCTAAAAATGTGTGCGTTGTGTTTGGGTACAGCCTCCTCTCAAAGTATGATAATGGGAGAGGGAAGGAGAAAAGGTTAGAATGATTTCTCACTAAGGATGAGTAGCTCTCTCTCTCTAAAAGATGGGTGTGTTGTGTTGTGTTGTAGAAAACCTACCTAGGGTTTTTCTCTCTGAATAGCCTTTTATACTTTTGTAGGTAATAGGGGTATATATAGTATGGGTGAAGGGTAAAAAAGTCACACTAAAAATCCTCCAGGCGGAATGTTTTGCAGGTACCTTGCGAGATGGCCTATCTCACGAAGCACTAGCAAAATGCAACTGGCACTTGACTCTTCAGCTTCCAGCATGTGCTTCTCACATGGCCTTTTCACGGGTTACTCTTCTCATGAACTTCTTGCGAGCTGGTCGCGAAACTGCACTGATTCTTCAATTCATGCTTGATTCTTCACCAACTTAATACTAAACCCAATACAATAAAATCCCACAAAATACAAGGAACAAAATTAATGCAATTACAACACTTTTTGTCATGGAATAAAACCAATATAAAACATAGTAGTAAATCACAACTTTACAATAACATATGTTTTTAGGGCATACGTTAATATAACCCAATCAAAAAATATGATCTTTCTTTATCAATAAAGACCAGGATCTTACCTCCCAAATATGTAGCCAAGGCTGTGCATTGTATGTAGGATCTTCAAGAAAAATTATGGCAACAGAGCCTTTATTGTTGGGCACAAAATCATGGTAGGCGTGTTCATTAGGCAATATTTCCCAACAACAACAACAAACCAAAAAAAATAAAAAAATGAAAGCTAGTTTTCACAAGAGAAATGCTATGTTCACAACATTTTCACAACAAATCATAAAGTAATAGGTTGTTACAAGTAGTTATTGAAAGGCAACAAAGTATTTTCATTAGTAAGTTTAAATTATAACCAATAACAATTTACCACATATGATTTGTTATAAAAGTGTTGTGAATAATATTGTGGATGTCGCACTTTATTTTTCACAATACATTTATTTTTAGTTGTAGGTGGTTCCAGTATGATATTATTATTTTTAGCCTATAAAGAATTAATAGTATTAATTTAGTGCCTCAACTAATAGGATAGACGATCTCTCTCTTACAGACAAGAAAACCAAATATCTCTGTCAGTATATCTACGTCACTAATGGAGGAAGGCAAGCTATTCAATGCAGTCAATAACGCCTTGGACGGTTACAAAACCAACTGTGTAGACCGTTGGAAGCCCATCAAGACCCACATTACTGAGCATGAAGTGTTACCAAGAGAGACATTAAAACCACATTAATAGCCACAATGACTAGGGTCTGTGGAAACATATATAAAGCCCTCACAAGCATGAATAGAAGGTATATAGACACACCTAAAATCACTCATAGTTATTCTGATATTCTTCTTAAAAGGCTTCCTTATACTGACTTTGGCATTGAAGACGTTGTGGTAGACACCACACCGATGACCACCTTCAGGGAGCCATCTTTCCATATTTGCAGGGACACAGACGAGGACTCAGCTCCATCTAGATGCACTTACAAAGACTGACGATTTGCACTTCATCATCAACAATTGCGAAAAGATATATTGTGGCAATTTGTTATGATAATATTTTATTCTTTTAGGGTGACAGCTCATATGCAAATAAAAAAAAAAGTGTGTTCAATAGGCCATATTTCCAAAAAAAATAAAGAAAAAAAGAAAGCTAGTGAAACTACTTGGATTGAATAAACCAAAACTAATGTATCTTTGAGCATTGACCCTTTTTATATATAGATTAGTTTAAATTAGAACTAATAACAATTTACCACATATAATTTGTTATGAAAATATTGTGAAAATTGTTGTAGATGTAACATTTTTTTTTTACAATACCTTTATTTTTAGTTGTGATTAGTCCCAGTATGATATTTTTATTATTTTATTTTGTCCTGAAAGGATTTAACACCTTTAACGATTACAAAAATATTATGAAAATTTGCTGTTTTAATAGCGCAACAGTGCCTCTTCAATAAACCAAATGTATTGTAACTTTACTCATTCACACTTTTTATATAGATAGATAGAAGTTGTGATTGTACTTCGTTAATTTCAACTTTTGTAGTAGGAAGCTACGAGCCCATGATATAGTAGGACCAATAAATATCATTTGTGTGGTGCCACAGGAATTTGGTCCTTATTAGGAAATCCAAGTTCAACTTATTGGACACTGCGTGAAGCAACCGACTCTATTGACCAAATAAGTGGCAATGGCAAACCCAAAACTATAGTATATATATTGAGAACGAAGGTTTCCAGAGTTCATTTGAATATCGGAGTTTAAAAAAGGCAACAATCATGAATGTGATTTATGACCCAAGTGTTAATCCTTATTTGTACAGCCGGGTGGAGTGGAGGTACTACACGTCAGAAAAGTGAACAAGTTCACATGGTGATTACTAATTAATCTAGTCTAATGTTTTTATATAGTAGACCAAGTCAATCCAATTACTTCAAGTTGGTGCCATGCTTTATAATTTGGTAGCCCTGGTAGCTGGCAAGAATTGACGAGGAAGGACAGATTAAAATGATGACAGACGAATAGACCAATATCCATAAAAAATAAAAATAAAAAGAAGTCCAATTTAACCATGCCTTACAAATAGGTACTTCCATCTAACAATCTAACTGACCTTCACTCATTTCTCTCTGCATTCAACCATGGCGCTCTCCAACGTACCCTTTTGCCTTGTTCAACCTCCTCAAAAAGTCCAATTTCTTTTCAATCAGCTCTTCATCTTCTTTTTGTTGCTACTTCCCAATGCAATGTCAATTTCCTTCAACTTCCCTAGTTTCAACACAAGTAACAGTAACCTAATCTTACAGGGTGATGCATTCACGAACCCATATGGTCTCCAACTCACAAAGGATACTCGTGGCAGCTCCATCGGCGGAAGTGTTGGTCGTGCCTTATATCATGAACGAGTTCACCTTTGGGATAATAGCACAGGGAAGCTTAAAGTTACAGACTTTACCACGAACTTCTCCTTTAACATTACAGCTGTTAATCAGTTTGCTGGTGTCGGTGATGGGCTTGCTTTCTTCATCTCACCATTTAATTCTAGTATCCCTAACAATTCAGGAGGCGGGTATCTTGGACTGTTTAGTAAAGAAACCGCTATCAAGGGCAATCAAAATCAAATTGTTGCCGTTGAGTTTGACACTTTCCGAAACGAGGATTGGCCCGGGGATACAAGTGCTCCTCATGTGGGAATCGATATCAATTCCATTGTCTCAAACGTAAGTGAGACTTTGCCACGAAGCATTAATATTACGAATGGGTCAACAACATATGTATGGGTAAGTTACGACTCAGCATCCCAAAAGCTTAGTGTGTTCCTTACTTATGCTACTAAATCAGCATACAGTTGGAATTCTATTAATCTTTCATGTATTGTTGACTTGACTATTTTGCCGGAATGGGTTAGCGTTGGTTTCTCCGCTACTACAGTTTTGGCGTTTGAGTTACATACAATACTTTCTTGGTCATTTAGCTCAACTTTAGAGGCTGGAGATGTGTCTACTCAACCAAACAAGACAGGAGGTGGATTTACTCAAACAAACAACACGGGAAATGGGAGCACGAAAAACAAATTGGGGTTGATCATTGGTTTAGCAGTGAGTTCCGGTGTAGTGAGTTGTGGTATAGGTCTACTTTGGTTTTTCTGTTGGAGAAAAAGGGCCGGTGGAAATGCAGAAGATTCGAGTGATGATGACAATATGGATGATGAATTTGAAAAAGGAACAGGGCCAAGGAGGTTCACATACCGTGAACTTCTCAATGCAACAAACAACTTTGTTGAACGAGGGAAGCTTGGACAGGGACGATTCGGAGGAGTTTACAAAGGTTTGTTAAGGGAATCCAATGTGGAAGTTGCAGTTAAGAGGGTCTCAAAAGGATCAAAGCAAGGAAAAAAGGAGTACAAGTCAGAAGTGAAGATCATTGGCCGTTTGAGACATAGGAATTTGGTTCAACTCATTGGTTGGTGCCATGAACAGCATGAGTTACTTCTTGTGTATGAGTACATGCCTAATGGAAGCCTTGATTCTCAACTATATGGAGCAAAGATTATGCTAATATGGCCAGTAAGGTATAACATAGCCCAAGGATTGGCTTCTGCATTACTCTACCTTCATGAAGAGTGGGAACAATGTGTAGTACACAGGGATGTAAAGCCTAGCAATATCATGTTGGATTCAAACTTCAATGCCAAACTTGGTGATTTTGGTCATGCAAGACTCGTAGATGATGAGTTGGGCTTACAAACAACTGTTTTAGCTGGGACCTTAGGCTACCTTGCCCCGGAGTGTTTAACCACTGGTACAGCTTCTAAGGAATCTGATGTTTATAGTTTTGGGATGGTTTGTCTTGAAATTGCATGTGGGAGAAACGCAATCGATTCACAGGCGGAACCAAGCAAGGTTAGGCTAGTAGAGTGGGTGTGGGATCTCTATGGAAATGATCAACTCCTTGAAGCCGTTGATAAAAGATTAGGTAAGGAATTTAATGAAGGGGAAATGAAGAGCTTGATGGTGGTTGGATTATGGTGTTGTCATCCTGATCCCACTAGCAGGCCCTCTATAAGGCAAGTAATACACGTTTTTAAGTTTGAAGCTTCTTTGCCTAACCTTCCATCAAAGTTGCCGGTGCCAATGTATGTTGGGACCCCAATGGACCTATGTAAATTATCCAATACTTCATCAGATTTCACCAGATCTAAAGATCAAATGCAATGTTCATCTAGTAGTTGTTCTACTAATTCGTCTATGTCAACTGGGCCAAGGAAACCTCTTCTATATTCAAGCAAAGCTAAAGTGGAGTTGGCATCAACTATGCATTAATGTATTTGATAATTCAAACTTTTGTAATGAACTTGAAAACATGCATGTATCATGAATGTAAACTTTTATTTGAAAGTGTCTTTCCTGAATGGTTTGAAAAAATGAAGTATGTTTAAAAGTCCTATTAAGTTAGGCAATGACAAAGTCCATATTTTTGGTGCTGGTCCTTTCTTGCATATGGTCACTTAGGTGCAATTTGGATAGCTGAAACACAGCGCATTTTGCGTCTGCATTTCAGCATTTTTTTTCTTTTTCTTTTTCTTTTTTTTATATCAACGCATGAACAGTAACTCGCACGGTTCATACACACTGTGCAGGAGATATTATGCACTGTTCATGGGACCCACAACCATTTTATTCAGGAAAAAAAATATTAAAAATGGGTCCCACGGTACTATTTACACATTTAAAAACTATTTCGCTACGGTATTTTCAGTTTTCAGTTTTCAATTATATCCAAACGGACCCTAGTACAAACAAGCTTATAAAATTATTTTATGCTCCAAATGGATCTCAATATCAAAATGGTTTTCATTCAATTTTAGAAGAAATAATCCCTATACTCTTTTCTAAAATGATATCCTTTTTTTAATTAATTATAAGTGGGTTTGGCATTTTTAAAGGATTATAAGTGGGTTGTTACTTGTTGGACTTAAAAAGTAGAGCGTGGCTATTTCCGTAATTGGACTTGTGGGGGCCGATTAATCAGTAATTATTGAAACCGTGTCAATTGGGCCTGTGGCCCATCTGAGGACGTAAAACCATCCGAGGAGGCCCATATTAGATTATAAGGTTAACCAAATGAAAAGAAGAGTAGATACCCACGGAGATAAGTCCAGCACTCGTCCGAGGACAAAATCCATCTCCGCAATATGTGTCCGAGAATGACCTGAATGCCAGGTTGTTGCAAGCACACTTCAGAGCCACATTACCACTAAAGGTAGGATATGGGACCAAGGGTAAGAAAGAAAAGGTAAACAAATATCTATAACAATAGCTGCCTCCGCATTAATTGCCTCTCAACCAACTCTCTGGCAGTATTAATGTGGAGCTAATGCCTGAACAGCGATGAAGCAGCCTTACAGCTGCTGGTTGGAGGTTCCAAAAGGTGTTAGATGGGACAAAAAGAGATCCCCCGAACCCAACCTACACGTGTGTGATGAAGATAATATCAAGAGGGCAGTATATAACATGAAAGAAGGCATTGAGGGAAGGGGATCGGAACTTCAAAACAAAAAGACTGAAAAGAAAACCATATGAAAGAAAGAAATGAGCTTGTTTCAAAGGGAAATTAATCGTTATATTAGGGCTAATCCATCTATAAACATGGAGAAAAATCGTTTTTCTTTTGGAGTTAACCTAGTTCTTTAATATCCACGCTCTACAAATTTATTGTTTGGGCCTTTAACGTTTGAACCCAATACGAAATTGGGATCGTTACAAATTAAGTCCTTACAATTGGCGCCATCTGTGGAAAGAGCTTGATCTAACTTAAAAAGAAATCTAGTGCGATGTTTATGATGGAGGAAGCAAGTCTAGATCACCATGCAGCAGGACCACATCAGGAAGATGCCAACCCACTCCAAGCTGAGTCAAGGGGCTCCCAGGGAGTTGATCCCCACCGAAGTCCCGAACGGAGAGAAGGCCGCAGAAGGAGTGTGCGCACAACTCATACCACCAAAAGTCACTCTCGTGGGAAGAGTCATGTTTCCCATGCAAAGAGTGACAGGAACCTACGATGTGAGGTTGACGAGTTGAAGAAAGAGTTACGCCATGCCTGGCGTGAACGTTCCCCATCTTACTCTAAACCATCATCCGAGGAGACGGATGGAGCTAGTTATAGGCGGAGATCTAGAACTCCGCCTAGTGAGACCTTTTCCTATGAAGAGAAGCACAACCATCGACACTGGCACAGAAGCCCACCTAGCAAGGGCTTGGGGAACAACGCCATGAACAAAGCGTTGAGCCAAGTTTCTAAATCACCCTTCACAAGGAACATAGAAGATGCGATTCTTCCTCGGCTATTCCACCAACTTGCATTCACCCTGTATGACGGCCGGTTAAACCCAGTAGAACACGTTAGCCATTTTAGCCAAAAGATGGCTATCTACTCCAGGGATGAAGCCTTGATGTGCAAGGTCTTTCCATCAAGTTTGGGTCCGATGGCGATTAGATGGTTCAACAGTTTAAGGGCCAATTCAATGGAGTCCTTCAAAAAGCTTACCCGGGCTTTTGGCGCACGCTTTATCACTTGCAGTAGGGTTCCCCGGCCTTTGAGATCCTTGCTGTCTATGTCCATGCGAGAAGGCAAAACTCTCAAAACTTATTCAGATAGATACTGGGAAATGTTTAATGAAATAGAGGGAGAGCATGATGACGTGGCCATAAGTACTTTCAAAACTGGCCTTCCAGCCGATCATGATTTGAGGAAATCTTTAACCGGCAAACCTGTTACCAGTGTACACCAATTGATGGATAGGATTGATAAGTATAGAAGGGTAGAAAAGGACCAGCTTTAGGGAAAAGGAAAGGCTAAGGTAATCCCTCAGGAGATGAGGGATTTCAGATTGGACTGTTGCAATAATAGCCGACCTTGGAAAGACTATGTTGGGCAATTAGGTTCTACTGACGCTCAGGTGGTTAATGCAGTGTTTCGGGAGCCGGTGCAGCAGGTGTTGGAGAAGATAAAGAATAAGCCCTTTTTCAAATAGCCAAACAAGATGGCGGGAGAACCTAGGAAATGCAACCCGAACCTATATTGCCACTATCATCAGGATCATGGGCACATGACGGAAAATTGCAAGAATTTATGGGACCATTTGGAACAGTTGGTCCAAGAGGGGAAATTGAAGCAACTCTTGCATCATTCAGTGGTAGGGCAAGCCAAGCAAGCTCGGAGATGTGTGGGGACACTTCTTCAAGACTCCCCCTTGGTACAATCAACGTTATTTTTGCCGCCCCAGCAAGGACCAGATCTTGCCCTTCCAAGGTATTGTCAGTGTTCCGACCTCCAACCAAGGATCATTACCAAGCATCGAAAAGAGCCAAGGTGGACGTCCCCCTGATTCTGGGCTTTTCAGATGAAGACAAGATTGGAACCTTACAACCCCATGATGATGCTCTGGTGGTCACGCTGAGAATTGGCGGGTACGATGTCAAAAGGGTGATGATAGATCAAGGTAGCGCTGTGGATATAATGTACCCAGATTTGTATAAGGGGCTAGGTCTGAAGCCAGAGGACTTAGCAACCTACAGCTCCCCTGTAGTGAGTTTTAAGGGAAGGTTGGTCGCTCTGTACGGATTGATCAGACTACCTGTGCAAGCCAGTATGGATGTGGTAGAGATGGACTTCATTGTCGTGGACGTTTTTTCTCCATACACGGCTATTATGGGCAGACCTTGTCTTCATACCCTGGGCGCAGTCTCGTCTACTCTGCATCAGAAAGTGAAGTACCTATCCGGAGGCCAAGTATTGGAGATAGTAGGAAGCCAGGTGGCAGCCCAGCAATGCCTAGTAGCGGCTATACAACATCAGCCAGAGGCAGAGATCTCGACTACTACCGATAATGAATTATAGCAATTAAAACCCCCAGCATTACCCTTGGATGTACCAGCCGATGAGGTAAAGTGTGAAGATTTGGAGAGGGTAATTGTTGCTGATGATCCGAAAAAATTCTTTCAGGTTGGGGCTAAGTTGCCTTTGCAAGAAAAGGAGAGATTGATGGAATTCCTCAGAGCAAATGTAGACATGTTCGCATGGAGCCCATATGAAGCCACGAGTGTCTATCTGAATTTCATTTGTCATCGACTTAACATGAATCCTTCCATTATTCCCAAAAGACAGCCACCTCGGCGACCATCAAAAAAGCACACCGAAGCTGTCAGGAGTGAGGTGGCCAAGCTCAAGCAAGCTAGGGCTATCAAAAAAGTTTTTTATCCTCAATGGTTGGTCAATACGGTGGTGGTAAAGAAGAAGACAGGAAATTGGCGAGTGTGCGTGGACTTCACGGACCTCAATAAGACTTGTCCCAAGGATCCATTTTCCATGCCAAAGATAGACCAGTTGATGGATGCAACCGTGGGTCATCCTAGGATGAGTTTCTTGGATGCCTTTCAAGGATATCACCAAATACTGCTAGCATCAGACGATCAGGAGAAGACTGCTTTTGTCACCCGTATTGGAAACTATCATTACAAAGTGATGCCATTTGGTTTGAAAAATGTCGGATCTACCTACGAACGGATGATGACTAAAATGTTTGAACCACAACTGGGTAGAAGCATTGAATTTTATATCGATGACATGGTAGTGAAGAGTAAAGTGGTGTCCGAGCATGTGAAAGATCTTATGAACATCTTTGAAATACTGAGAAAGCATAAGCTACGTCTGAATGCTTCAAAGTGTTCCTTTGGGGTAGGTTCAGGAAAGTTCTTGGGATACATGGTGACTCACAGAGGAATTGAAGTGAACCCTAATCAGATTAAGGCCATCAACGATTCACAAGCACCTCGGAATCCTAAAGAGGTGCAAAAACTGACTGGAATGACTGCTACTTTGAACCGATTTATCTCCAAATCGGCCAAGAGGTGTCGGCCCTTTTTTCTTCTACTGTATAAGTGGAAAGGATTTGAATGGACCGAGGAGTGTGCTGTGGTGTTTCGGTAGTTGAAGGAGTACCTGTCCAGGCCGCCGATCATGTCTAGTCCTGAGGTGGATGAGGTGTTGTTTGCTTATCTGGCAGTTGCCCCTCATGCAGTTAGCTTCGTCTTAATACGAAAGGATAGTGGCATCCAAAGACCAGTTTATTACGTAAGCAAGTCCCTTCATGAAGCTGAGGTGAGATACTTGTCATTGGAAAAGGCCCTCTTGGCGATGGTCCATGCAACACGCAAACTTCTGCATTACTTCCAGACCCATATTGTGGTTATCTTGACTCAGTTACCTCTCAAATCCATACTTAGAAGTGCAGACTACACTGGGAGAATTGCTAAGTGGGACACAATCCTAGGTGCTTTCGACATCAAGTATATGCCTTGCACCTCTGTGAAAGGTTAAGTCCTTACTGATCTGGTAGCTGAGTCCACGAAGTGTCCAGAAGAAGCTAACATGAAACAAAATGACATGGATGAAAAATCGGTTGGTCTAATCTCCACACAACGCGCTCCCTCCTGGAAAGTATATGTGGACGGAGCAACAAACCAACGGGGGGCAGGATTGGGGCTAGTTTTAATATCCCCTGAAGATGTCATCATTGAGAAGTCCTTAAGGCTGGGATTCTCTGCTACTAACAACGAAGCAGAATATGAAGCTTTATTGATGGGAATGAGCATGGTCCAGAAAATGGGTGGAAAGGTAGCAGAATTATTCTCGGATTCAAGATTGGTAGTCGGCCAGGTGAAGGGAGAACTGGAAGCCCGAGATCCAAGAATGCAGGGGTATTTAAGTCAAGTTAGGCGTAGGCAAACGAAATTTGAAACTTTCGATTTGTCGCATGTCCCCCAAGGTGAAAATACTCATGCTGAATCCTTGGCAACCCTTGCCACCTCTTCAACACGAAGTCTTCCTTGAGTGATCATCGTCGAAGATTTGTGTACCCCCACCCCACCAGAAACTGACGTTTGCCAGGTTCATCAAGTCAATCTAGCACCAAGTTGGATGGATCCCATATTGCAATACCTCGAAAGTGACATCTTACCCAAAGAGAAAGTAGAAGCTAAGAAAATACGGAGGAAAGCTCCTCAATTTTAGTTAACTGAGGATAAAAAGTTATACAAACGATCCTTTTCTGGGCCGGGTTGATCCGTATCATCTTGACTTGGTTCTGATTTCTCTATTTTTTTAAGAATACCGAGTTGAGTTCTTCTCCTACCCATATCGAATAGAACATGCTGAGCCAAATCTTCTTCATGTAAAACTTGCTGTATTTAGATCGGGAAAATCGTACGGTTTTATGAAACCTTCTTATATTTAACAATTTAAAAATGAAATTAAAAAAAAATATATATATATATATATTAATTAAATAATTTTATTATACTATTTATTTATATTTATAATATATTATTATTTATAAATAGTAAAAAATTTCTATAATATTTATAATACTATTTTGATAATAATATTTTTTTGATAATAACAATATTTATTTTTTTATTATTAAAATTGAATGATTATAATTTTAAATTTATATATTCTAATTTCACTATATAGTTATTGTTAACTATATATAGTATTTCTATTAGAATAGTATCTAATTTTATACCATTCAAATTTGATATTATTCTAATTACTATTAATATTTTTAATAATTTATAAAGAATCTAAATGACAAAGACATTGTTGAAAAAAAGATGGCTTTTCCCGGATGAAACGAAAATTGGATTCATGTAACAAGAGAAAGGTTTACCATTCCTTAGTACCAAAAAATATTTGGCAGATATTAAAACGAAAAAATCTTCGATTACTTCGTAAATCACATTATTTTGTAAAATTATTTATTGAAAAGCTATACATGGATATCCTTCTATGTATCATTAATATACCTAGAATCAATGCACAGCTCTTTCTTGAATTAACAAAAAAAGTTATTAATATATACATTTAAAATAATGAAGAAAATCGGGAAAGAATTGATAAAACAAATCAAAGTATATTTAACTTTAGTTCGACTATAAACAACGATCCGAGGTTGGAGCATAGTTGAAGTTGAATCTAAAGGATCGACTGTTGGATAGATACCTTTGGCAGCTAATCCTCTTGATAGTACGGTAGTAGCATCTAAATGTGCAAATGTCGTAGCCAAAGGGTCAATGGGTCGGGTTTTACTACAATTACTTGAAATGCATTTGGATAACATCCTTTTTCGATTGGGTATGGCCTCGACTATTCCCCAAGCCCACCAATTAGTTAACCATAGACATATTTTAGTTAATGGTCGTATAGTAGATATACCAAGTTATCGCTGCAAACCCCAAGATATTATTACAGCGAGGGATGAACAAAAATCTAGAGCTCTTATTCAAAATTGTCTTGATTCATCTCCTCGTGATGAGGAATTACCAAAACATTTGACTTTTCACCCATTCCAATATAAAGGATTAGTCAATCAAATAATAGATAGTAAATGGGTCTGTTATGGCATATGCCTTTTTTTTATCGAGACGTATCCATCTCATTTAAATAACTAAAAAAGCGTGTTTTTTTAGTTATTTAAATAAATCCTCTTTCCCCAATCTCATTAGTCTCCTTGGCCAAAGCATGTCAACGCTCTAATTTTCATGATCCTTTTCTGATCCTATCATCTTAATTATCACCCATTTTTTTGTTCGACAAAAGATCCATTTATATACAATAATCACATTGTAGCGGGTATAGTTTAGTGGTAAAAGTGCGATTCGTTCTATTAACACCTTAAATGGTGAAGGGGTCCTTCGGTTTAATTAATATTCCGATCAAAAACTTTATTTCTTAAAAGGATTTAATCCTTTACCTCTCAATGAAAGATTCAAGGAAGAATAGACATTCTCGTGATTTGTATTTTAGTTTATGCTTCTATATATTATTTGGATATACCAAGAAAGATGTACGGTCTAATGAGGCTACTATGAAATATTTACTCATGGGCGGGGCACAATAACTGGCACACCAGAGGTGCGTCCTTCCCGGTCCTCTCGTACTAGGGAAAGGTCCTCTCAATGCTCTAACGCATGTAAGATTTTCCAGCTGTTCAATGGCTCCCCTGCGTAGTTCTTCTGAATTTCGAATAGTCTTCAAGATCCTCTGTTTTCGATTATCTAATAAATCACTTAATGAAAATAGATTATCTTTCCATTTATTTCAAAACTTCCAGATCTCAGCCCAGGCACAACAACGCAATTATCAAGGGCGCACTCTACCACTGAGCTAATAGCCCGTCATGCAGGCCTCCCATCGAGGCCCGCTATGCCAACAGCGAGAGAAAGCTCATCCCTCTCTTTCCTTTTTTACGTTCCTATGTCCCTTCTGTGTGGCGACATGGGGGCCCCGGCGGGAGGCCCGCACGACGGGCTATTAGCTCAGTGGTAGAGTGCGCCCCTGATAATTGCGTCGTTGTGCCTGGGATGTGAGGGCTCTCAGCCACATGGATAGTTCAATGTGCTCATCAACGCCTAACCCTGAGATGTGGATCATCCAAGGCATATTAGCATGGCGTACTTCTCCTATTCGAACCAGGGTTTAAATCCAAACTTCTCCTCAGGAGGATAAATGGGGTGATTCAGGTGAGATCCAATGTAGATCCAACTTTCTATTCAGTCGTGGGATCCGGGAGGTCCAGGGGGGACCACCACGGCTGCTCTCTTCTCGAGAATCCATACATCCCTTATCAGTATATGGACAGCTATCTCTCGAGCACTGGTTTAGGTTAGAAAGCTGCAATAAATAGGATTTTCCTAATCCTCCCTTTCCGAAAGGAAGAAGTTGAAATTCTTTTTCCTTTCCGCAGGGACCAGGAGATTGGATCTAGCCATAAGAAGAATGCTTGGCTGATAAATAACTCTCGGGAATGTCGGTAAAAAAAAAAATGATCCGCATAATTATTTTTACAATTAAATCTTATGTTATCAAATGCTACCAAGCCAAAATCCATTCTACAGATTTTGGCTTTGATTTCTATAAACTAAATAACTACTCATTTTATAAAAAAAATAATAATAATTTATATTTTGATTAATTAATATTTTTTTTATTTTTATTAAGGATCCACTTGATTAAATTTTGATTCAGAGAAAAGAAAGCATGGAGCTGAAATAACTCACTCAGAACGTCTTTTAAAAGATTACGTGGTATGATTAGGTCGAATTGGCCCGTATGGAATAAATATTCAGCCGTTTGTGAGCCCTCAGGTACTGTCGTATTCAATGTTTGTTCAATTACTCTTTTACCCGCAAATGCAATGTAGGCATTGGGTTTGGCAATAATGATATCGCCCCCCTAGATCTGTTCCCTTACAAAATGAATCAATACTTTTTTTTTTTTACTCAAGCTCCATTAAGATCATGTACTATTTACATCCCAACCCCCGACCTCAAAAAGAAGGGTTCTAGTGAAACAGAACAAACGATTTCGAGCCAAGAGCACCCTCATTCTTATCTAATTAATATAAAAAGAAAATGATGGATGTAAGAATTCACAAACGACCATATCCCTCAAGTCGTGCATTGCTTTTTACCACATCGTTTTAAACGAAGTTTTACCATAACATTTCCTAGTAGGTCAAACAAGCACAGGTCAACTAAACGGTATTCCCATAGCAATTGGGGTTATGGATTTTCAGTTTATGGGGGGTAGTATGCGATCAGTATAGAAAAAAATTTCATGATATATGATCAATAAAAATATATATATATATATATATATATATATATATATATATATTATTGTTATAGTTTGATTGTGCCCGCAAAAGAGGGATGGGATTTAATGGAGCGATTCCTTCTTTCTTTAAATTTTGAAAGTATCGACAAATACTATCAAGGAACAGATGTTCTGCATCAATCAATGAAGTTAGTTTTTTCGAAAACATCATGAGAAAGAAATGAAATGGGGTTCCCGAAATCATTTCATCTTTTTAGTTGGAACTTTAAATGGTTCCCGAAAACAGATGGTGTTGGAATAATTGGAATCTATCTCTGACTCTAAAAAAAGTAAAAAGTATACTTTAAGTTTCATTTTTCGGTTCTTTTCTGATTTCTTATAATATTTATATATATTTTGCTTTCGAGCACGTATTCTTCTGGTCCAAGTGTATCTTATTTTTACTATGAATTATTTTCCTTGGTTAACAATAGTTGCCGTTTTACCAATATTCGGGGGCCGAGTGGTTGATAGCTCTGGTCTTGAAAACCGGTATAGTTGGTAAAATTTCTCTTTGCCAAGGAGAAGATGCGGGTTCGATTCCCGCTATCCGCCCAGAGTCACTCCTAGAAGAGCTGCATGAAGATATTTGTGGAAGCCATACAAGAAAAAGGTCTCTCTCACACCGGACCATTACTCAAGGGTATTGGTGGCCAAATATGAAGCGCAGAAGTATGTCAAAAAATGTGACCAGTGTCAAAAGTTTGCTTCAAACATCCAACAGCCTAGAGGAATTCTTAACCCTCTATCCAACCCTTGGCCTTTTGCTAAGTGGGGGCTGGATATTGTCAGCCCTTTTCCTAAAGCCTTAGGAAATAAAAAGTATCTGCTGGTCGGCACGGATTATTTCACTAAATGGGTTAAAGCCGAACCTTTGGCTAACATCAGAGACATGGATGTTAAGCGGTTTATCTGGAAGAATATTGTCACGCGATTTGGAACTCCGCGCACCCTTGTCTCGAATAACGACCTTCAATTTGACAGTAAGGCCTTCAGGCAATACTGTTCAGACTTAGGTATAAAGAATAGATATTCCACTCCGGCCTATCCTCAAGGGAATGGGCAAGGAGAAGCTGTTAATAAAGTAATAGTTAGTGGGCTCAAGAAGAGGCTAGACGATGCAAAGGGAAAATGGGTGGAGGAATTGCCCCATGTTCTTTGGACCTATCGAACAACGTCTCGGCGGTCAACAGGAGAGACCCCTTTTTCCATGACTTATGAAACTGAGGTCGTCATCCCTCCAGAAACTGAATTCCCAACATTAAGGTCTAGCACATTTTCCGCGGACAGTAACGATGGGATGTTAGAAAAGAGTTTAGACTTGATTGAAGAACAAAGGGAGAATGCAATCGTCCAGTTAACTTACTACCAGCATAAGCTCAAGCAAGGCTATGATATTAATGTGAAGCTGAGACCATTAGCCATAGGAGATCTGGTGCTGATGAAGGTTCTGGGAACCACCAAGAATCTAGCTTGGGGAAAATTGGGGCCTAACTGGGAAGGGCCTTATCAGATTACTTCGATAGCCGGAATAGGAGCCTATTATCTGGAAGATCTAGATGAAAAAGCCGTACTTCATCCTTGGAATGTAAATAATCTTAAAAGGTATTATTATTAATAAAAGTAGTCTAGATTGGATTTTTCCTTTGATTTATGCTAGTCATGCATCCTGTGTTTCCATACCAAATGACATCTATTGAAGTATTAAACAGAAACTGAGTTATGGTAGGTCCTCGAACCACAAACTTAGTAGAAATTAATACCCTATGACATCTATTGAAGTATTAAACAGAAACTGAGTTATGTGAGGTCCTCGGACCACAAACTTAGTGGAAATTAATACCCTATGACGTCTATTGAAGTATTAAACAGAAACTGAGTTATGTCAGGTCCGAGGACCACAAACTTAGTGGAAATTAATACCCTATGACATCTATTGAAGTATTAAACATAAACTGAGTTATGTCAGGTCCTCGAACCATAAACTTAGTGGAAATTAATACCCTATGACGTCTATTGAAGTATTAAACAGAAATTGAATTATGTCAGGTCCTCGGACCACAAACTTAGTGGAAATTAATATCCTATGACATCTATTGAAATATTAAACAGAAACTGAGTTATGTCAAGTCCTCGAACCATAAACTTAGTAGAAATTAATACCCTATGACATCTATTGAAGTATTAAACAAAAACTGAGTTATGTCAGGTCCTTAGACCACAAACTTAGTGGAAATTAATACCCTATGACACCTATTGAAGTATTAAACAGAAACGGATTTATGTCAGGTCCTCAAACCACAAACTTAGTGGAAATTAATACCCTATGACGTCTATTGAAGTATTAAACAGAAACGGAGTTATGTCAGGTCCTCGGACCACAAACTTAGTGGAAATTAATACCCTATGACGTCTATTGAAGTATTAAATAGAAACTGAGTTATGTCAGGTCCTCGAACCACAAACTTAGTGGAAATTAATACCCTATGTCGTCTATTGAAGTATTAAACAGAAACTGAGTTATGTCAGGTCCTCTGACCACAAACTTAGTGGAAATTAATACCCTATGACGTCTATTGAAGTATTAAACAGAAACTGAGTTATGTCAGGTCCTCAGACCACAAACTTAGTGGAAATTAATATCCTATGACATCTATTGAAGTATTAAACAGAAACTAAGTTATGTCAGGTCTTCAGACCACAAACTTAGTGGAAATTAATGCCCTATAGCATCTACTGAAGTATTAAATAGAAGCGTATGAACATCAACTAATGTACAATTGAAGTACTGAGGGCCCAACTTTATTCAACTTTTGAATATTCCCTTAAGTTCCAATTGATCAGAAGGAATACGTGTGCATCCAAAAGGTCTCCCTGAGATCTCATAGTATTAATGTTTATCACCCATTTTTGATCGCCAATTATTGATGTTTGTAAATTTTTTTTCTATTGCAAACAAAGGATAGTCAAAGTGAATCCACTCAAATTAAGATAACACAGTAAGCAAGTGCAAAAATAAGATAAAAAGGCAACAACAATAAACAAATAAACATAAATATCCTTACAAAAATCCTAATCAAATTACAAGATAAGTCCTACTTTTTCAATTTGATTTGGAGCTTGGGAGCTTGGCTGACTGATTTATCTGCCTCCGAGGTGGTGATTTCCTCTTTATCCTTAATAACTCCCCCAGCTAGCATGACCGTGGAAGCCAAATCCTGCTGAAAGCCTCGAGAGGCCACCTCTGCCTCGGAAGCAGTTGCAGTCTTGTCCAAGGAAGCTCCTGGAGGGGCATTAAGCTCTTGAGCTGGCTCTGGTTGCCCAGGAGGAGGAAGACTTGGAGGCAGAACCCCCTCATTAGGGTTAACGGCTAAGGGAGTGTCTTCAGCCTGACTGGGTGGAGGAGCTGAGGAGTGGATTGCTTTAGGGTAGAATACACTCTCAAGCCTCCTTAACTCAAATGAAGCTTCAACCCCAGCTCAATTAAGGGCTTCATTCCAAGTTTGGGCGCAGTAAATGCGGCACACCATTGGCACCTCGGCCCTTAGAGTCTCCTCCATCTCAGTTACCCCGATCTCATAGCCCGTCTGTTCGGCCTCATTAGTTGCCCGTTCGGCCTCGGCCTTTGCTCTCTCAGCTTCCTCCTTAGACTTCTCAGCTCACTCCCTCAGCTTTTGAGTCTCCTCCAAATGCTTCTTAATAGCAGCGATCTGTTCCTGGGCAGATTTCAGTTCAGCATTCGCTTCACGCAGGCGCTTCCCCTGGTCCTCGGCTTGTTTTTGAAAGCCTTCCAAAGCCGAGTCAGCGCTCTTGCAAGCTTGCTCCTCGGCAATTAATTTTTTCCTCGCTGCAGCCAAGTCCTGCTCGGATTGTGTCAGAGACTGCACTGCCAATGCCTGTTGCTTCCTTTCATCGTCAATCTAAATATAGCAGCGATCAAGCATCTCATCCAATTTAAAAGTGTTCTGGATGATCTAAAAAAAAAAAAAAGTAACATTATAGTCAGTAAAAAATATGCATCAGTAAGCGATAATCACAAAAAGAAAAGAGTCAGCTCCTTACCATGCCCAAGTATCTTTTATTGTTGAGGATAAGTTCATTCTTCCTCACATTCTTTATTTCGGCTATATCTCTTGGGAGCAACAAGGCCTCCTCTATAACCGAGGCTATGTGGCACCCAATGCCGCCATTGAAGTCCCTAATAGATGCATCATCTCATAGGGGCTCCCCGCTATGCATGGGTGCTGGCAACCATGCTTGTGGCTCAGAAAGTTTGGTATCAGACCTCTCCTGGCCTCACGGTGCTTGGTGTCTGGTTTTTTGCTGCTTTGCAGCTCACTGGACATCCTCCTCGCGAGTAGGACGAGACTTACCAACGTCCACCACCTCCTTACCCTTCTACTCCCTGTGCCTTTTTAACTCGGCAGCATCAGGTCGGACTAGCTGGGGAGGTTAATGAGAAGGCTGGTAAGGAGCAGGAGGAGAAAACCTAGTAGGAAGAGATCAAATCTGGGATTGTGTTGATTTTGTCAGCGCATTCTTCCCGAGTTGATTCTCAATCAACTCCATCAAGCTTCTTTGAGGTTTCCTTTGTATTCCCATCTCTTCAAAGTCTTCCTTGGATTGTATAGGCTGATCGAAAACTCCAAAGTCTTCCGAGGAATCTGAGAGTTGCACAACTTCTTCTTCTTCCTCTTCTTCCCTTAGGGCAAGCTGGGATGAGGAGGCTCCTGTTGAGACTGCAGTTACAAAAAAGGGCTCGGTGCGGGTTTCGTTCTCAGGAAGAGGAATACCTTCTAGAACGATGAACCCCTTGTAGGCCACACTAACCCGTTGAAGCCGAGGATCACAAGCTCTAATCACGTACTTCGACGCTTAGAAAGCAAACGAGATGGGGGTGTAGCCGAGGATCAAATGGGCTGCCCGAAGTTGACCGTCGGTTTCGTTCACGTATATCTCCACTCTCAATACTTTGTCTAAACTTGCCTTGTTAACTAAACCAAGTTTGGGCTTGGTAGAGCGTTTATCTGCAAAGTCATTGAATCGAAAGGAAACATCATTAAGGATAAGAGTACTCAAACTCCAAAACAAAAAAGAGAAAAAGAGCAAAAGACATGTATGTGTAAACCAAATGTTATGAATCTATGACTACTTTCCCACCTGGAACTCCTTCCTCCACGGGGCATCGCAGACCATCATGCCATTCCCCAGAAAAGATAAGGAAATCCTCCTTTAGGTTCTTGTTTGAAGTAGGAAGGCATTGAATTAGTCTCACCACGGGATACCTCGACTTGAGATAATATCCCTGCCCTGACAAATGGTGGAGGTTGTATACCCAGTTCACGTCGTGATGGATCAGGTTTAGGTCCATCCTCTCATTCAAAGCCTCTATACTTCCCAGGACTCTAAACATATTTGGGGCACATTGAGTGGGGGATAGCCTAAAAAACCTAAGATAGTTCCTAGTAATAGTTCCCATGGGGATGGTCATCCCACCTTCTATAAAGGCGATCATGGGTTTAATCACCTCCCCTATTCTTCTAGCGTCGGCCCATTCCCCTTGGGCTGCGTACCTCATACCAACTGTTGAAGGGATCCTATACTTCTCGCAGAAACTCCTCATACCCTCCTCGGACTCAACCAGACATCAAAACTTACCCTCTTTTTTCCCCATTTTCCTAAAGAGTTTAGTAGAGAAATTGACAAGCTTATGATGAAAGCTGTAAAGGTTTTGAGAAAACTTACAAGTTTGAAAGAAGGTCTTTGAACAAAACTTAAGTATTTGTAGACGCTAGGGTAACGACGAAAAGGAATAAAGATAGGTTCAGTGTATGAGCTCTAGAATGGTGTGATTGCTGAAGATAAGAGAGAGAATTGATTTGAGAATCCCTTTATAGTTGTGCAGAAGTTATGAGCGGGAAATTTCCCGCTCGCGAAACGAGATAGACCCCCTACTATTCGATTTACATCTCACTGTTGAACGTGGGAGACAGGGGCGTCGCCAAAATTTAATGCTGCCACACTCGGGAAGCTGAAGCGTCAAGAGGATGCCTAAAACATAAAAGGGTATGGGCAAGTGACATCAAAATCAATCTTTTCTCCTAAGGAGTCGAAAAGCAAGATTTTGAGGGGCTATTGTGGGGGCCAGTTAATCAGTAATTATTGAAACTGTGTCAATTGGGCCTGTGACCCATCCGAGGACGTAAAACCATCCAAGGAGGCCCATATCAGATTATAAGGGTAACCAAATGAAAAGAAGAGTAGATACCTAGGGAGATAAGTCCAGCGCTCGTCTGAGGACAAAATCCTTCTCGGCAATATGTGTCCGAGAATGACCTGAATGCCAGGTTGTTGCAAGCACACTTCAGAGCCACATTACCACTAAAGGTGGGATATGGGATCAAGGGTAAGAAAGAAAAGGTAAACAAATATCTATAACAATAGCTACCTCCGCATTAATTACCTCTCAACCAACTCTCTGACCGCATTAATGTGGAGGTGATGCCTGAACAGCGATGAAGCATCCTTACAGCTGCTAGTTGGAGGTTCCAGAAGGTGTTAGATGGGACAGAAAGAAATCCCCCGAACCCAACCTACACGTGTGTGGTAAAGATAATATCAAGAGGGCGGTATATAACATCAAAGAAGGCATTGAGGGAAAGGGATCAGAACATCAAAACAAAAAGACTGAAAAGAAAACCATATGAAAGAAAGAACTGAGCTTGTTTCAAAGGGAAATTAATCGTTATATTGGGGCTAATCCATCTATAAACGTGGTGAAAAATTGTTTTTCTTTTGGAGTTAACCTAGTTCTTTAATATCCACGCTCTACAAATTTATTGTTTGGACCTTTAACGTTCGAACTCAATAGGAATTTGGAATCGTTACAAATTGAGTCCTTACAGGACTTAAAAGTCGACAATAAAAATAGAGTGTGGCTATTTTGGTAATTGAACTTAAAGTGACCTAAATATCTATTTATTATTGGACATAGTTTAGTTACAAAATTAATTGTAGCCTAAGGCTACAACTTTACTCAATAAATTATATATTATTACATATTTTGAAAATTTAACCGTTGAATTGCATATTCTTTACGCTCTTAATATATATATATATATATATATATTAAATTTTGTGTCAATCGGATATTATTTACTATATGATCTAAAAGTTTATATTCTATGCATAATTTTAAATAACAAAAATTTACAATTTAAACAATTTACTGATGAAATAGCTATTGATATTTAATTTTTTAGAAATTTTGTGAGTATGGAAGGTATAAGAAGAAAATATAATTCAATTATGAATTTGTCAAAATACACCTTTATTAAAAAAATATTAAATAAGGTTATAGTCTAAGACCCCAACCAATCTTGTATTTAAATTTTGTCCTTTATTATTTTCTTTTCTCCCTCGCAAGTCTCCCTTTTCTCCCCAGGCCAACCCGCATCTGATCTGACTTTAGTCCACACTAACTTAAAACCTTTAGGTCTTTCTTTTACCCATCTTGTTAGCTAGTCACAGTCTTCTACAATTCAGTCAATGTGAGCTACTTTGGTGGGGTTGAGGGCTGTTGGGCACTTCACGCAGTTATACTAGTAGGCTAGGATCAGAGTCTTTTGGGTTAATATTGTAAAATTCAAAGTCAATTTGCGTTATACGAACTGTTCAAAGATAATTGGGGAAATGAGGAAAGAGACTGAATTTCGGCAATGGCATTGCCGAAATTCAGCCAAAAAGCAGGAGAGAGAATAAAAAACAGGAGAGAGAATAAGGAAAAGGAAAAAGTAGGAGAGAGAATAGGGAGAGAGAAAATGTTGAATTTCGGCAATGGGATTGACGAAATTCCACTGCCCAGTTTTCCTACCCGAATGCTGTGTGTCCGAGTGTAGAGTGCTCTTAAAAAAAAAAAAAAAAGGCAATCGCGGCAATGTCATTGCCGAAATAGGGGAATAAAATTTTTTTTTTTTAGCAATTGTGATAATGGCATTGCCAAAAATGGAAAAAAAAAAATGGTTTCGAAATCTCTAGAAGAGTAAAAAACAGGTTTCATATCCACAATATTTTCACAATAAATCACATATAATTAGTTATTATTAGTTAAAAAAAATTGTGACAACTAATTGTGGCAATGTCATTGCCGAAATAGGGAAAAAAAATTTGTGGCAATACCATTGCCGAAATAGGGAGAAAAATAAAAGTGATAAACTACTTAAGGCAATTGCATTGCCGAAATAGGGAGAAAAAAAATTGGAAATACCATTGCCGAAATAGGGGAATAAAATTTTTTTTAGCAATTGTGACAATGGGATTGCGAAAATGTGAGAAAAAAAAGAGAAAAGGATTATGGCAATGGGATTTCCAAAATAGGAAAACAAATTTCGACAATTCCATTGACGAAAATGTGGGAAAAAAAAAAAAGATTTGTGGGAATCAAAATTTTTCCCCTATTTCGGCAAAATGTGAAAAAAAAAAAAAGAAAAAAGAAAAAAAAAAAAGAGGAGAATAAAATTACGGTAACAGGATTGCCGAAATAGGGGGAAAACAATTTCCCCCCTATTTCGGCAATCCCGTTGCCGTAATTGTTAAAAAAAAAAAAAAAAAAAATTAAGAGAAATGCATTGCCGTAATCCATTTCTCTTCTTTTTTTTTCTTTTTTTTTCTTTTTTTTTTTAACAATTACGGCAATACCATTGCCGTAATTGTTAAAAAAAAAAAAAAAAAAAAAAAAAAAAAAAAAAAAAAAAAAAAAAAAAAGGGAGAGAAATGGATCACGGCAATGGTATTGCCGTAATCCATTTCTCTTCTTTTTTTTTATTTTTTATTTTTATTTTTTAACAATTACAGCAATTCCGTTGCCGTAATTCTTTTTTCCTTTTTTTTTTTTTTCACATTTTGCCGAAATAGGGGAAAAATTTTGATTCCCACAAATCTTTTTTTTTCCCACATTTTCGTCAACGGAATTGCCGAAATTTGTTTTCCTATTTTGGAAATCCCATTGCCATAATCCTTCTCTCTTTTTTTTTTTCTCACATTTTCGGTAATCCAATTGTCACAATTGCTAAAAAAATTTTTATTCTCCTATTTCGGCAATGATATTTCCAATTTTTTTCTCCCTATTTCGGTAATGCAATTGCCTCAAGTGGTTTATCACTTTTATTTTTCTCCCTATTTCGGCAATGGTATTGCCACAATTTTTTTTTTCCTATTTCGGCAATGCCATTGCCACAATTAGTTGTCACAATTTTTTTTAACTAATAATAACTAATTATATGTGATTTATTGTGAAAATATTGTGGACATGAAACCTGTTTTTTACTCTTCTAGAGATTTCGAAACCATTTTTTTTTCCATTTTCGGCAATGCCATTATCACAATTGCTAAAAAAAAAAATTTATTCTCCTATTTCGACAATGACATTGCCGCGATTGCCTTTTTTTTATTTTAAGAGCACTCTACACTCGGCCACACTTGGACACACAACATTTGGGCAGTAAAACTGGGCAGTGGAATTTCGTCAATCCCATTGCCGAAAGTCAACATTTTCTCTCTCCCTATTCTCTCTCCTGCTTTTTCCTTTTCCTTATTCCCTCTCCTGCTTTTTATTCTCTCTCCTGCTTTTTGGCTGAATTTCGGCAATGCCATTGCCGAAATTTAGTCTCTCTCCTCATTTTCCCAATTATCTTTTAACAGTTCTTATAACGCAAATTAACTTTGAATTTTACAATATTAACTCAAAAGACTCCACTTTACACATACACAATAAATTATAATTTTTGATAATTGAATAAAAGTTCTAAGTTCAATTTGTACTTACATCAAAAAAACTCGATTGATACTTAAGTTTGACGACATAGAACTATCTTCAAAACTATAACAAAACTACAAGTTGAAAATTAAAAACAAAAAAACAAAAGACAAATACACACGAGCAGGAGTCTTTTGGGTTAATATTGTAAAATTCAAAGTTAATTTGCGTTATACGAACTGTTAAAAGATAATTGGGAAAATGAGGAGAGAGACTAAATTTCAGCAATGGCATTACCGAAATTCAGCCAAAAAGCAGGAGAGAGAATAAAAAGCAGGAGAGAGAATAAGGAAAAGGAAAAAGCAGGAGAGAGAATAGGGAGAGAGAAAATGTTGAATTTCGGCAATGGGATTGACGAAATTCCACTGCCCAGTTTTACTGCCCAAATGTTGTGTGTCCGAGTGTGGCCGAGTGTAGAGTGCTCTTAAAATAAAAAAAAAAAAGGCAATCGCGGCAATGTCATTGTCGAAATAGGAGAATAAAATTTTTTTTTTTAGCAATTGTGATAATGGCATTGCCGAAAATGGAAAAAAAAAATGGTTTCGAAATCTCTAGAAGAGTAAAAAACAAGTTTCATGTCCACAATATTTTCACAATAAATCACATATAATTAGTTATTATTAGTTAAAAAAAATTGTGACAACTAATTGTGGCAATGGCATTGCCGAAATAGGAAAAAAGAAATTGTGGCAATACCATTGCCGAAATAGGGAGAAAAATAAAAGTGATAAACTACTTGAGACAATTGCATTGCCGAAATAGGGAGAAAAAAAATTGGAAATATCATTGCCGAAATAGGAGAATAAAAAAATTTTTAGCAATTGTGACAATGGGATTACCGAAAATGTGAGAAAAAAAAAAGAGAGAAGGATTATGGCAATGGGATTTCCAAAATAGGAAAACAAATTTCGGCAATTCCATTGACGAAAATGTGGGAAAAAAAAAGATTCGTGGGAATCAAAATTTTTCCCCTATTTTGGCAAAATGTGAAAAAAAGAAAAAAAAAAAAGAAAAAAGAATTACGGCAACGGAATTGCTGTAATTGTTAAAAAATAAAAATAAAAATAAATAAAAAAAAAAAAGAAGAGAAATGGATTACGGCAATACCATTGCCGTGATCCATTTCTCTTTTTTTTTTTTTTTTTTTTTTTTAACAATTACGGCAATGGTATTGCCGTAATTGTTAACAAATAAAATAAAATAATAATAAAAATAAAAATAAAAAAAAAGAAGAGAAATGGATTACGGCAATACCATTGCCGTAATCCATTTCTCTTAATTTTTTTTTTTTTTTTACAATTACGGTAATGGTATTGCCGAAATAAGGGGGAAATTGTTTTCCCCCTATTTCGGCAATCCCGTTACCATAATTTTATTCTCCTCTTTTTTTTTTTTTTTTTTTTTTTCACATTTTGCCGAAATAGGGGAAAAATTTTGATTCCCACAAATCTTTTTTTTTTTTCCCACATTTTCGTCAATGGAATTGTCGAAATTTGTTTTCCTATTTTTGAAATCCCATTGCCATAATCCTTTTCTCTTTTTTTTCTCACATTTTCGGCAATCCCATTGTCACAATTGCTAAAAAAAAATTTATTCCCCTATTTCGGCAATGGTATTTCCAATTTTTTTTTCTCCCTATTTCGGCAATGCAATTGCCTCAAGTAGTTTATCACTTTTATTTTTCTCCCTATTTCGGCAATGGTATTGCCACAAATTTTTTTTCCCTATTTCGGCAATAACATTGCCACAATTAGTTGTCACAATTTTTTTTAACTAATAATAACTAATTATATGTGATTTATTGTGAAAATATTGTGGATATGAAACCTGTTTTTTACTCTTCTAGAGATTTCGAAACCATTTTTTTTTCCATTTTTGGCAATGCCATTATCACAATTGCTAAAAAAAAAAAATTTTATTCCCCTATTTCGGCAATGACATTGCCGCGATTGCCTTTTTTTTTTTTTTTAAGAGCACTCTACACTCGGACACACAGCATTCGGGTAGGAAAGCTGGGCAGTGGAATTTCGTCAATCCCATTGCCGAAATTCAACATTTTCTCTCTCCCTATTCTCTCTCCTACTTTTTCCTTTTCCTTATTCTCTCTCCTATTTTTTATTCTCTCTCCTGCTTTTTGGCTGAATTTCGGCAATGCCACTGCCGAAATTCAATCTCTCTCCTCATTTCCCCAATTATCTTTGAACAGTTCGTATAACGCAAATTAACTTTGAATTTTACAATATTAACCCAAAAGACTCCTAGGATCACTATATTAATTAAATTAGTAATTTAAGAAGAAAAAAAAAATATATATATATATATATGACCGAACGAGTTTATATCTGGGATTCGCACAAAATTTTTTATTTGTAAATATATAAATATTAATATTTAAATGAAAAAATTTAACAATAAATTAAATTGATTATAGTTCAAGACTACAATCTTACTCTATATTTTTTTTTTATTGGAAGTGAATTTTGACAAATTTATCAGTGGATTACTTTTTCTTATTATATTGTCCACACTTGCAAAATTTCTAGAAAATTAAATATTAATAACTATGTCATCAATAAATTTTTTAAATTACAATTTTTTTGTAGTTTAAAATTATGTATAAAATATAATCTTATAAATTATATAGTAAATAATATCCGATTGGCACAAAATTTGACATGTAAATTAGTGTAAAGAATATGCAATCTAGTAGTTAGATTTTTAAAATATGTAGTAATGTTAATGATATATGAAATCTAATCGTTAGATTTATTAATGCACCCCAACCCAAGTAAGTTTCCTGGTCTCCAAAGAAGGATCTCAAAAAGGGGCAAAAATAAATGCTTGCGGGGGTATGAGTATGGCTATGAAGAATCTTTGACACAACCAAGGCAAAGGAAAGAAGCAAGTCTAAGTAAGAGATAGAAAGAGATAAAGGAAAACCCAAGATGGGGTTTGTACAATTTTTTAACAAAAGGTTCCCTTCAATGCCATGAGAGCCAAATAAGAGGCTGTTTCCTTGGTCGGAGGAAAAGCCCACGCGGAGCCTGAGCGCAACCAGTTAGCCAAGGAGACATAGCCAACAGGCTATTAACACTAAAATATTTCTCATATCAGTATCACCCACAAGCACAAATCTGACTCCACCTCACTCTTTCTCTATATATTTCTGTTTTTTTCCCTTCACTTGCTGATCACTTTGTTACATTTGTTTTCAATTTTTTTAAGGATTCATACCACTAGACCCTTTTGTGACCTTTAAAGCTTCAAGTTCCAAACACAATATAAAAAATCAACTTTTTTGTATGAATTATTTAACCGTTGAAGCTTCAAAGCAAGGGTGCCAGAATGAGGTCCACTCATTCTACCTAAACTTCATAATTTTTCATCAATGTAAATAAAAGGCCTTTAAAGTTTATTATTTTTTAAAAAAAAGGTAAAGGATGTCACTGGTAGCTTTTTTTTTTTTTTTTTTTTTTTTTTTTTGGGGGGGGTGGGGGGGCTAAAGGTTAATCACATTCAAACGAAAAAGTGATAGCTATGGCCTATAAACTAATAAACATTGACAACACATACCCAACACAGAACCCAATATCAATATACACAAACTAGGACCAAGTGACCAACAAACAACAGGAAACAAAACAAGTTAGTAAACTAGAACAAAACCAGGACACTAGTGGAGGACATTCTATCTTCTAAGAAACCAACATAATGAGGGATTTAGATAGACACCCACAAAGTGGGGAATTTGAATTATTTGAATTTATAAGCACTCCCTTAATGAGGAAGTCTTTGAACATAATTTTTGTGTCATGATCCTGGGAGCATCTCTAACAGCTTAGTTAAATTTTCACACTATTAAGAGAGCAAACAGTTTTTGTAAGGTTGAATTTATTCAACCATCTAATTGACTTTATTCCGTGTCAAATTTGCTTGTAATTAAGCATTTAGTAACCCTGTATTTAGGTGGGTTTGATGTAAGGGTAGTGAGTGAGATAGAGTGAAGATTGCTCAAGAGTGTGCAAGAAAACAGAGACTCGCGGCTGGGCCTCGGGGTTGACTCACGGCTGCAAGCCGCCAGACGCAGCACACATGCCAAGCATGCTGGAAGGTGAACAGTCATGCAAGCTGGAGCACTACAGGACAAAAAAGGACAACTGGCCATACGGTTATCTCGCAACGGGATTTCGCGACTTAGTCAAGCCACGAGGTCAAGCCGCGAGCCAACCCTGTTTTGTAAAACCTGACGTTTCACATTCCTCTTCCACTCCAGTATAAATACCCCATTTACCCACGATTGTAAGAGAGCTTCCAGAGAGAATTTTGAGGGAAAAACCCTAAAGAAAAACAAGATTGATTCACCCACAATCTATACATTAGAGTCTCTTCAAATTCCTCAACTCTCTTCCTCTCCATTGTCAAATCCTTGAGAGGCATTATACCAAACCTGATTCTCACCATTATCATTACTGTGAGAGAGCTATTTGGATTTCTGGGAAGCAGTTAGGAAGGAACCAATCTTCATTAGTTGATGCTACAGTCTAGTAGCGGAATCTGGGAAGCTAGAAAAGAAAAAGGTTCGGCGTAACCTCATTGGAGCAAGAAGCTTAGAGGGCTTAGGTGCACTGGGTAGATTAGGCTTTGAGGGTCTATTGCTGTCCATGTATCCCAACTGTATTTTCTAGTGGATTGTTTACCGCTTGGAGGGCGGCAGAGAGGATTTACGCCGAGGGCTTCGGTTTCCTCTTCGATAACACATCGCGTGTTGTCTTTGTGTTGGCATCTTCCTTCCTCTCTATCTTTGCTTTTTTATTATCTGCTGTGGATTGTGTTTTGTTTTGGCTTAGATAGTTTTTAACCAATTCCATATTATAGCTTATGTTAAGTTTCCGCACACTAGTTGTTTGACATATTGCTTGAATTGGTTAAGTTGTAATTTGGGGGTCTAAACGTTCAAAGGTGTTGAAAGTTCAAAAACGTGTATAAAAACACCTTTGAACGTTTAGACCCCCAAATTACAACTTAATCAATTCAAGCAATATGTCAAACAACTAGTGTGCGGAAACTTAACATATGCTATCATACGAAATTGATTAAATACTATCTAAGCCATAACATATTACTATCCACAACAGATAAATAAAAGGGCAAAGATAGAGAGGAAGGAAGATGCAAACACAAAGACAACACGCGATGTGTTATCGAAGAGGAAACCGAAGCCCTCGGCGAAAAACCTCTCCGCCGCCCTCCAAGCGGTAATCAATCCACTAGAAAATATAGTTGGGATACAAGGACAGCAATAGACCCTCCAAGCCTAATCTACCCAGTGCACCTAAGCCCTCCAAGCTTCTTGCTCCAACGAGGTTGCGCCAAACCTTTTTCTTTTCTAGCTTCCCGGATTCCGCTACTAGACCGTAGCATCAACCAATGAAGATTGGCTCCTTCCTAACTGCTTCCCAGAAATCCAAACAGCAGTCTCACAATGATGATGATGGTGAGAACCTGGTTTGGTATAATGCCTCTCAAGGATTTGACAATGGAGAGGAAGAGAGTTGAGGAATTTGAAGAGTCTCTAAGGTATAGATTGTGTGTGAATCAATCTAGTTTTTCTTTAGGGTTTCTCTCTCAAAATTCTCTCTGGAAGCTCTCTTTCAATCGTGGGTAATAGGGGTATTTATACTGGAGTGGAGAGGAATGTGAAACGTCAGGTTTTCTACAAAACAGGGGTGGCTCGCGGCTTGACCTCGCGGCTTGACTGAGTCGCGAGATCCAGTCGCGAGATAACCGTATGGCCAGTTATCCTGTTTTGTCCTGTAGTGCTCCAGCTAGCATGACTGTTCATCTTCCAGCATGCTTGGCACGTGTGCAGCTTCTGGCAGCTTGCAGCCGCGAGTCACCCGCGAGTCCCAGCCGCAACACTCTGTTTTCTTGCACACTCTTGAGCAAACTTCACTCTATCTCACTCACTACCCTTACATCAAACCCACCTAAATACAGGGTTACTAAATGCTGAATTACAAGCAAATTTGGCACGGAATAAAGCCAATTAGATGGTTGAATAAATTCAACCTTACAATCTCCCCCTTTGGCTATTCCGTGACAAAACCCTAAAACAGACTCTAGACTTAACATGTGAGTTGAGAACAGTTGAACAAAACTCACTCACACCTAACTCTAGAAGCTGTGAAGCACTTGAATCATATGAACATAATACTCTTGAAACACAACAATACACCATGATCATTGTAAGCAGAAAATTATAAAATGCATATGAAACAGGCAATATGTGATCAAGCAAAGATGGAGTTATGAAACAAACCATGTCTTGATCAACCAAGTGACCATCACAAGATAGTGATCACAGTGCTCATTCACACTTGGAATGAACACAAGGACATACAAGTTAACAAGCACAAGACAAGACACTTGTATGCTCAACACTCAACCAATGCATATCACACAAGGCATATGCATCTAGGAACAATCCTACAAGGGCACAAGAGTGACAGTACATAAACCAAAATGCATACCATTTAGATTAAAGTACTGATTTCAACATAGTATAAAGGCTGCACTAGGCAAGGTACAAACCATAAAGCCTACAAACTATGCATAAAACATAAACCCTAAAAGCTTACACAAGCACATGGGTACAAAGCACATTATATTGAATAAAAACTTAAACAATATAAACTAAAAGTGCTTAAAGTTTCTCCCCTTCAAAGTGATGAGAAGCTGTGATGCACTTGGAACATATATATACTTGTACCCTGAAACACTTGCACAAAACACATTAGACCCTCAAGGTAAAGCAAGTAATAAATGACAAGTATAATATAACAAGTATAGAAATGACTATAATGATTACATAGCAAAGCAAATGATCATCTGAACATGCATTCAATGAAGCATAATAACATAGGGATATATGTATGTCCAAAGCACAAACATGATGCAATGAGAAAACCAAAGCATAACACAAAGCACCATAAAGCCAACAAGAAAACAAACAGAACAAGGTTTTCTAGTTAACACAATGTCTTCTCCCCTTGGTATATGCATCTCTCCTATGGAATATCTCTCCCCCTACAAATGTGCATGAGAAAAAGAATTTCTCCCCCTAAGGATGTGCACAAGAGTCATATAGAAATGACAAAATACTCCGAAACATTCTCTAGAGTATACTCTCCCCCTTTTTGTCAGGAATAGACAAAGGGTCAAGAAGAAACGAGGGCAAGAGATGAAGGTATGAACAATGCTAATGATGCATGAGGGGTTCAAGATGAATGAGAAAATGAAGCTCAAACCCGTGACAAAATAAAATGCTACAAAGCATAAGACAGACATGACATGCTAGAATGAAGAAGCAATGTGTAGACCAATGCATGACAAGAGTAGCAAAGGTGTGTGCAAGAGGTGGCTAAGTGCAATGCATGACCAATGCATGAAAAATGCACATGTGGGGCACGGTGTATTAAATACACAACCAATGAACCAAACATGTTCCTAATGAGGAAACATGAGAAACCCCAAAGTTTGGTACTCATCGGAGTTCAAACAGGCGAGAAAATGTCTAAGAGACATTTTATCAAACACCTAGCATGCACACTATGAACAATAATGTGAAACAATGCATGAACAACATGAAAAACACCCTTAATACATGTTCATTCTGCCACAAGGGGCCAACATCCAATGCAAATCAACAAAAGAAACCAATCCCAAGAAGAAATTTGACAAAAATTAAGTTTTCCCAACCCCTATGATGAAAATCCCAACCAAGAGCACAAAACTCTCCAAAACATAATCTAAGGATCAAAATCAATGAAAAGAGTTTATAATTACCTTAGAGATGTTAATGGATTGAAAAACCATTCAAATTGGTTGGGTTTTGATGTAAAAATATTGAAAGAGGGGTTTTAGAGAGGATGGGAGAGGTTTAAAACAAGTTTCCCACGAAAAAGCTCTTTAAAAAACTGATTCTGGGCGACTCGCGACTGGCGAGTCGCAAGCCAAGTCGCGAGTGAGCCGCGAAACCTCTCTGTATGAAACTCGCGGCTTAGACTCGCGGCTTGCAAGCCGCCAAACCGAGTAGCCAAAACTGGCAGCTTGCTGGCAGCTCACGCAAGTAGCCAAAATGAGTGGCCAAAAAATCTGACACTTGTTTTTCAAACCAGAACATGTTTAAACATTGAAAAACACAGTAAGCACTAAACATAAACACAAAAAGTGATAAAAATCACTTCCAAAAACATATAAAATGATCAAAAATATTTTTGGATTAATCCATATAAGATTGAGCACACACACATCACATTTAGACAAGTACAATCTAACAAATGAATAAGACATTCATTGAACATTAGGCATGTGTGTTGTGTGTGTGTATCAAATGTGGAATAGACTTTAGTCTAGAGTGAAGCTTCAATGATCAATTCAATCAAGTCATACACAACTAGTGCTAAATCAAGTGGTCTATCTCAATTATAGAAATGAGCATATATGACCTCCCACAATAAAATGATTACATATGATGAAGCTTTTCATTTGGCTTCTTTACAATTCATAACATTTGATCATTTTGAATCAATACAACTCATTTTGAGCAATACATCTCATTTTTGAGATTGATACCTGAAATTTTTGATATTTCAAATTGATGAACAAGTCTTTGGCTTTTTGGGCATCATACATTTTCATATAAGTCGCTTTCCCTTTTTCCTAGTCGAATACTAGTATGTGCGACGGCTTTTGCAGCTCATTATCTCTTTTCATTTTGAGATTTACATTTATTGAGCTCTTTAAACAATAAAAATAAAAGAGTGGGAAGAGATATAAGCACGAGTCTACGCATGTATCAAAACCAACATGACTATTGACAAATCATTCATGACAAGCTTGAAGATCGATTTACAACAATCACACAAAGATGTCAAGATTTTTCCCACAAAGATATAAGTGCAAAAATAACAAGCTAAGCTCGTAAATGCACAAAGCCATTTGTACAAAGGTACAAGGCCAAACTCACATGTGATATGTGCTCAAACATATACGATCAAACTTTTTGAATTTTTCACTTTTTATGTGGTTTTGGATTTTTTTTTTACTCACACAAAACTGAAATATAAAAGTAAGATCAAAAACAAAATAATGCATATAAATAGATGCAAGATGCACAAAATGCATGAAGTTATGACATTTAATGCATGAAGGGTCCTACAAAGATCGAAAGAATTAGATCAAGGACCAAAAGAGCAAAGGCTCAACCATAGGAACCCTTCCTCATCCAAACGGAACGATTGTTTGGAATGAGTGTCTCAAGAGAAGCGAGACGAGGGTTGGAAGAATGAGAACCGGAGATGCACATAGTCAAGGAGTTAAGAGCATTAAACATTTTTTTTTAACAACATGCTATTTTCACTCAAATCCAGTTTACCTTTTTTAGCACAACTTCCAAAAAGCTCAAGTTTCTCTTTTCTTTTGATTCTCTTAAGAGCTTGAAACTTAGAGCAATGAGGTCTTAGATGACCAAAGGCACCACAATGGTGACAAACAATGTGTTTAGGTCCACTAGGCTTTTTGGGAATGGATCTAGCAACATGGTTTTGTTCCCTCTTCAACTTATGACATTGAGGTCTTATATGACCAATCACACCACAATGGTGGCAAGTTGGAACAAACATAGATCCATCCAAAGTCTTAGGTTGAGACCTAAACGAAGGTTTTGACTTAACAGCCTTTCTCTCCACCTTTTGATTTCTTTTATGTGGAGGAATGTACACCGATTTGTCCTTTAAGGTAGAACACACACTAGGCACAAAATCGGGTACCACAACATGATTGCAACAAATATTATCATCCATTTTATCAATGGGTTCAGCAATCAAACACTTGGCATGCATCTTAAGAGATTCATTTTCACATTTAAGATCATCAACAAGTTTGTTAGACAAAACAAGTTTAGCATCCAAGTCCATATTCAAACATTCAAACTCTTTCAGCTTTTCAAGAGAAATTTCAGCAAGTTTTTTATATTTCTCAACCAATTTGTTGGATTCATTGAGCTTAGCAATCAAATCATCCTTTTCACAAAATAACTTGCTCAAATTCTTTTGAAACTTCTTAGCATTTTTCTTCAAGAGTTTGTCAACAACACCCATGGATTCAAATAACATGTCATCACACTTATGAGGATTAACACTCATAGAGGCATTTTCACAAACACGTGGCATGTTACATTCATCACCAACCAAATCATGCAAAGAGTCATACAAAGCACAATCCATGGCAAATAAACACAAGGGGTCAAGGATCACACTTAGGTATTTAAACCATAACAAGTGTACCCGCTCTGATACCAATTGAAAGTTCAAAAACGTGTATAAAAACACCTTTGAACGTTTAGACCCCCAAATTACAACTTAATCAATTCAAGCAATATGTCAAACAACTAGTGTGCGGAAACTTAACATATGCTATCATACGAAATTGATTAAATACTATCTAAGCCATAACATATTACTATCCACAACAGATAAATAAAAGGGCAAAGATAGAGAGGAAGGAAAATGCAAACACAAAGACAACACGCGATGTGTTATCGAAGAGGAAACCGAAGCCCTCGGCGAAAAACCTCTCCGCCGCCCTCCAAGCGGTAATCAATCCACTAGAAAATATAGTTGGGATACAAGGGCAGCAATAGACCCTCCAAACCTAATCTACCCAGTGCACCTAAGCCCTCCAAGCTTCTTGCTCCAACGAGGTTGCGCCGAACCTTTTTCTTTTCTAGCTTCCCGGATTCCGCTACTAGACCGTAGCATCAACCAATGAAGATTGGCTCCTTCCTAACTGCTTCCCAGAAATCCAAACAGCAGTCTCACAATGATGATGATGGTGAGAACCTGGTTTGGTATAATGCCTCTCAAGGATTTGACAATGGAGAGGAAGAGAGTTGAGGAATTTGAAGAGTCTCTAAGGTATAGATTGTGTGTGAATCAATCTAGTTTTTCTTTAGGGTTTCTCTCTCAAAATTCTCTCTGGAAGCTCTCTTTCAATCGTGGGTAATAGGGGTATTTATACTGGAGTGGAGAGGAATGTGAAACGTCAGGTTTTCTACAAAACAGGGGTGGCTCGCGGCTTGACCTCGCGGCTTGACTGAATCGCGAGATCCAGTCGCGAGATAACCGTATGGCCAGTTGTCCTGTTTTGTCCTGTAGTGCTCCAGCTAGCATGACTGTTCATCTTCCAGCATGCTTGGCACGTGTGCAGCTTCTGGCGGCTTGCAGCCGCGAGTCACCCGCGAGTCCCAGCCGCGACACTCTGTTTTCTTGCACACTCTTGAGCAAACTTCACTCTATCTCACTCACTACCCTTACATCAAACCCACCTAAATACAGGGTTACTAAATGCTGAATTACAAGCAAATTTGGCACGGAATAAAGCCAATTAGATGGTTGAATAAATTCAACCTTACAGGTGTTTATACACGTTTTTGAACTTTCAGTTTTATCTATCGAATTTTTCAAATACATTTTTCATTAAACTCTCTATCCATTTTTTTTTTATCACAAATAAATATTAATTTTTCATTATTTATTTAAACCTTTTTATTCTTTATTCTTAATGTGCACAAATAAAGGGAGAGAGTGGTTGAATATTTTAATTAGTAAATATTTTAGTCATAAAAATTTATTTGGAGAGCAACAGTAACTTTCAATGTGTGGAGAGTACTGTAGCTAATCTATTTTATTTTTTTAGATTTTGAAGAGGTTGTTGGAGCTGATTTTTGTGAATTTTCTTCCTAAATATGACTTTAGAGAGCATATTGGATTTGGCGATTTGCTCTAATGCAGTTGACAATGATAGATAGAGAAAAAGTGATAAATCAGTTATAAAAAATAAAAATGATTTGTTACACTCACAGTCAACTGTGTCAAAATTGCAGCACAAAATTGTGGTCATAGAAAAATTGTGGAAATGAATTTAATCATAGTTTGACATCAATCCCACAAAGATTTCAATGATAAAATGTTACTTCCATATCGTTTAGTTATAGATCTTCAGTTCAAACCCTCAACAATAACGGCACAATGTTAATTGCTGGTTCAAAGAAACTAGTGAATGAATGTAGTAAATTATTTGGAATGAGCAGCTTTTGAATCTTTTTTTTTTTTTAAAGAAATATTGAGCGAACTAACTCTAATAAGCATGTCTATTTGGTGCTCCCGATTTAATCCATAACGAGAAATTTTGGCTTTGCTTGAAGAAGTCGCGACTCTTACTAAAATGGAGAGCCTCTTGGTGAAAGAGTGACTATTGATGACTGTTGAAAAAAAAATTTAAATAGAAGGGAGACTCTTGATGAAGGATTACAACCTTTGAAAAATGTTACAAAAATTTTGCATTTATGTTATTTTATTTTGAGGTACCAATTAAGGTAGACCTCATAGGCAAACTCTTTAATCAAAGATGTGGTTTTCTAGATAAATTTATTTTAAATTAATTATGATTGGTTGTTGGTTTCTTCGCTTCCATATGATGGCAGTTGTATGCATTGCCAACCTTCATGTAAATCCATTGCAGCCACCGAGTTTTCTATCCTCTCTCGACTCTCGGGTTGAACAATATAATTTCTCAACAGAAATATACATTCATTATTTATTTTCATTCTTGCTCTAGTCACTAGTAAGCACAGATACAAATATGCACTAGAATGTCTATAAAATATACTAACAAGTCCGAATAGCATTAAAATTTTAAAATGATGAGGGAAATTTTGGACCAACCCTAGAAAGGGACGGTTGAACTTGAAATTGAAGATTGTCCCGCAAAAGGGACGATCTGGCCCTACAAGGGATGATTTGGCCCTTAAACGGAAGATCGATCCCTGAGAAGGACAGCCCATCCCCGAGAGGGATGATCCTCCAGGGGCCGACGAGTCAGACGATTCTTGGTTTGAGCGACCCATCCCTAGGGTTTCCCCATGGCTTGCGTGGGGCCTATTTACATAACATTACTTGGAAATTACTTGCACATCACAACCAAAGGCCTTGCCACGCAATCAGATCTCTTATATATGAAAAGGCAATCCTGAATATCTCGGAACCCTTCTCTCTACAAGGAAACTCCCCCGAATCAAGGGATTCAAGTCAGCTATCTACCACTATATAAACCGCCAGCCTAACCTTTCTTGAGATACATGAATTCTCCCTAGCTCTTGCACTCTCGAGTTCTTGGAGATTCTTCTATCACTAACTTAATCTTCAAAGGATCTTTAGCCAGTACCCCACAGGTGCCCTTTGATTGGTTCTTCTCTTTTGTTCTTCAGGTACACCCATTGACATGTGTGTGCACAATCAACTTACTGAAGATTTTTGTGCATCATCATAAAATTAAGATATATGTTAGTAATGCACACCCAAAAAAAAAAAAAAAAAAAAATTAGGTAGTAATAATAATATTAAGTTAAAAAATTTGATTCTCCACATAAAAAAAATATAATAAATTAGATTACCATAGGGAATAAAAAAAAAAAATTTTGATGAACATAAAAAATATATGTTAATAATGAGCTTTAACTCAAATAGTATTTTCTCCTCTCACAAGAATGATTAGAAAGTGACATCACGAGTTCAAAGTCTATGTTCAAACTTCAAATGATTATATGCTTCAAGAAAAATTAACATTTTTACCCACAAGAGATTTAGAAAAGTGACAGTTACCACCGGTGATTTAGGAAAATGACACTTTTTTCATATAAGAAAATTGAATTATTATATTTCAAAAGAAAACTACCTCATGAATAATACATAGTACAAGATAGTCTAAAAAATTGTATCTAAGAATTAAAATTAAAGGATATTAAATTAGTAATTAAACCTAAGGTTTTTTATAAAGAAGTAATGACGTGTATTGTATGTGAACTAGATAAGTATGATGGTGACCAAAATAAGGAGGGAGCAATTTGACAAAGCTTTGGCATTCGAAGCACTTCAGTCTAGAGGGAACAATGTACAGACCATCATTCCTAGCATCCTTCTACCCTTTATCTTGACTCTTGAATTGTGAAAAACTAGATTGCTTTTGGTCCTTGTCAAATCCTTTAGCATTGACATTCTTCATAAATTTTTTGAACTACCTTGTGATGTAGGATTTCATTTTAGAATCTTCATTATCCAAAGACTCATCTGTGTCACTACTTTTGGCCTTTAGTGCCATGTTCTTACCCTTGCTTGATTTCCAAATCTTAGTTAAACCTAATTCATAGGTCTGCAAGTTGCCAACCAACTCTGTCAAAGGAATTTTGTCAATGTCCTTTGATTCCTCAATGGCGGTGATATTAGCATGAAATCTCTCAGGTAGAGATTTGAGCACTTTTCTAACAATCTTGGATTCTGGAATGGTTTCCCTAAGATTAAATGCAAAGTTCACTATGTCCTTAAGCTTGTCATAGAACTCATCGAACGACTCATCCTCCTCTATCTTAGACTTGAACTTTTGTTCCGTGAAGTATTAAACACATCCTAGATCTACCCAATTACAAGTAAAGTGCGTTTTGTCAAAAGAATTAGCCAATTCTAAATTACATATGTTCTTAACATGATCCACATATGTCCTAACAATATTAGCTGAAAAAGGCAGTTTTTTTTACTATTTAGTTTATTTTTACTACTATTCATAAGTCTTATTACACTTTTTGGTGCTATTAATAAGTCTTACTGTATTATTTTAGCTAGTTTTTAGTTTTATCTACAGTACTTTCAATAAAAAGTTTTCAATTTCAACTGAATAAATTTTTCCTAAACAAACTCTTAATGATGTGGCTAAGGATCGAAACTTTAGTTATGAGGGATGGGGGCCATGGGGCTGGGTTGCTTAATTAGAGAATGCTAATGGGAAAACTCAATTCTTCAAGAGGACACCCTTGAATTAAATAGCTTTAGGTTGTACTATAGAATTGCAATAAATAAATAAATAAAACTTATTACAATTTTCAACATAGGCTCTTAGCATTTGATTGGTTAATTGAGTAGCTTACTAGCTAACCATTACTATAGTTCTAATAAACACAACGTGTGGTGTCTGCAGGATCTTCGAGAAAGCTGATGGCAATGGAGCCTTTAATGCTACGTGCAAGATCATGGAACAATCGCTAATAATGGGTTTTACACCCAATTCTATTACCTGCATTATATCATTCATTCAAGAAAAACATATATATAATTAGAATGATCCGCTGCATCACTTTGCCACTCACACTCAGAATCAATTCGTGTATGGCTAACATCAAGATAAAAAAATAAAAAATAAATAAAAAACAATTATGGACACATTCATACATTAACATACTTATTAAGCTGATATGCTCAAATAGTCAAACTTGAATAGTTTCTTCTGTGATAAAATTTTGAAAAATACTAAAACTACTACATATTTTAATATATAATATTTTTAAACTGATATGGTACTGAATGCGATTTCTGAGTTTCAAAAACCTAAAATTGAACGTTTGATTTTTTTTTTTTTTTAATGGTAAAAATGTCAAATCAATTAATAAATTATAGTATATAATAAAATTTGTAATAAACCTATCATTTTTCCCTAAAATCTTAACCAAAAATCATTTAGATGGATCCGGCCGGCCGGTTGGGCTGCGATAGGTAACAAATAAAAACAAAATTTAAAGGGGAGAGCGAGAAGTGCAGAGCCCACTGTAAACAAAGTTTTGTTTGCATATGGGACCAAGTGGTGGCTTCAATCTAGATCCTCAACATGAAAATGATATACACGTACGATACATAATATGATCAAATGCTTAATTAAAGTTGTCCCAAAGGATTGCTATCCAACTTATCGTTCTCTACGCATTCAACGTAACCATATATGGACATCTCCAACATACATTCTAGCCTTCTTCAATATTAGAAAGTCCATTGTTTTCTCAGTCAACTCTTCATCTTCATCTTCTTTTTATTTCCACTTCCCTCTGCAAACTCAATTTCCTTCAACTTGTTTAGTTTCAATTCAAATGTTGTCAACATAACCTTTCAGGGTGATGCACACTCGCTACCAGAAGGTCTGCAACTCACAAGGGATTCCGGCTACGAGAACAACACCTATAGTGTTTGTCGTGCCTTATATCATGAACAAGTGCACCTTTGGGATAACAGCACAGGGAGGCTTGCGGACTTCGAAACTCAATTCTCCTTTAACATCAAATATATTCATGAGGTTTCTGGTGATGGACTCTCCTTCTTTATTGCACCATTTGGTTCGGACATCCCTAAGAATTCAGATGGTGGGTATCTTGGATTGATTAGTTCTGGTACTCTATCTTCTTTTAACGAGTCTAGCAAAAATAATTTTGTTGCAGTTGAGTTTGACACTTATAAAAACTGGTGGGATCCAAGTGATAATCATGTAGGAATCGATGTCAATTCCATCAATTCAAGCGTCACATTCAGTCAAGTTAACTTCAGGCCAGCAGCAAGCGCATTGGTACGTTATAACTCAACAACCAAAAATCTGAGTGTGTTCCTTACTCCTTCTGCCGAGAATCTTGACCTCAACTGGAATTATATCCTTTCATTTATAGTTGATTTGAGGACTGTTTTGCCAGAATGGGTTAATGTTGGATTCTCCGCTGCTACAGGTGAGTTCAACCAGTCTCATACAATACTTTCTTGGTCATTCAATTCTAGCTTGAGGGAAGAAGGGATTCATGGGAATACCCTGCCAAACAAGAAAAACGTATTGGTATTGGGGATTGGTTTTGCAGTGAGCTTGGTTGCAGTCATGAGTTGTGGATTAGTTCTACTTTGGTTCATCTGTTGGAGAAAAAAGGAAAGTGGGAGAATGGAAGAGTTTATTGATGATATGTGTATGGGTGATGAAATTTGTGCAGGAACCGTGCCAAGGAGGTTCACTTACCTTGAACTTAGCCGTGCAGCAAACAATTTTGTTGAAGAAGGGAAGCTTGGAGAGGGAGGCTTTGGAGGCGTCTACAAGGGTTTGTTATGTGAATCCAACACAGAAGTTGCTGTTAAGGTCTCAAAAGAATCAAAACAAGGAAAAAATGATGCATATCAAAAGTGAACATCATTACTCATCTAAGACACAGGAACTTGGTTCAGCTTATTGGTTGGTGTCATAAACGGAATGAGTTTCTTCTTGTGTATGAATACATGCCTAATGGAAGCCTTGATTCTCATTTATTTGGAGCAAAAATTACACTAACTTGGCCAATGAGGTATAAAATAGCATAGGGATTAGCTGCTGCACTGTTGTACCTTCATGAAGAGTGGAATATAAAGTCTAGCAATATCATATTAGATTCAAATTTCAATGCCAAGCTTGGCGATTTCGGCCTTGCAAGACTTGTAGACCATGAGTTGGGCTCACAAACAACTGTTTTGGCAGGTACCACGGGCTACCTAGCTTCGAAGTGTTTCACCACTAGCAACACTTATAAAGAGTTTGATATTTATAGTTTTGGTGTTGTTTTCCTTGAGATTGCATGTGGAAGAAAGCCAATTGAGCCACAGGCAGAACCAAACAAGGTAAGGCCTGTAGAGTGGGTGTGGGATCTCTAAGGAAAAGGCCAACTATTTCAAGCTGATGATAACAAATTAAGTTTGAAATTTGGTAAGCGGAAAATGGAGTGTTTAATGGTAGTTGGCTTGTTACCATCCTGATCCGTCAATCCGACCCTCTATAAGGCAAGTGATGCACGCTCTTAATTTTGAAGCCCCTTTTCCCAAACTTCCATCAAAGTTGCCAATGCCAATGTACTTTGGACCTCCATTGCATGTAACGCTCACACCCCAAACCTGCTAGGGCCAACTGCATGAGAAAACTATCCATCAAGAAAAACTTGTAAATTTTATTTTCATATAGGGCATTCTTGGGAAATTCTCTTCATTTAGGTTTCCATATCATCAAACAATTGAATTTATGTTAAGTATTGATTCATTATGATGTGTTAATAGGTAGATGCATGCATTTATTTCTATTCACTAATTAACTTGTCCAAGTAATTTTTATGGTTCTCTCTCTCTCTCTCTCTCTCTCTCTCTCTCTCTCTCTCTCTCTCTATATATATATATATAGTACAAGTGTAACTTTTTGTCATTTTAATTACATCACTCTATTTTTTATTGGTTTACTATATTCAATATCGCATCATCATTGAATTACACATTTTCATTTTTGTTAATACAAATACTAGATTTTGTGTTAATCGGATATTATTTCCTATATGATATAATATTTTACACATATTACAAATAAAATAGCAACTAATATTAGTTATCTTTTTAGTTTACATGTATAATTTAAATAGACAATGTAATATCTGACCAACAATTTAAATATTTTTTCTCAATTTAATAGCATAATATAAATCAAAATCAATTTCCCAAATACAATCAATGAAGTGTAATATAGTTTAAATTAATCCATGTACCATAAAGATAATTTCCTATTACAATTTTCAAAATGAAGTAATAGCATATTGGCTAGTTCATAAAATATTAGCCTCCTAATATCACTCATCACTATAAGTGAGAGCTCAATAGTCTATAGATATTAACAAAGCTTGCAACTCAAGTCGTGTATCTCACAAAATACACACTTTACAATGGTATAACTGCAAGTGACATCTAAACTGTCACTATGATAAATATAGTTCAACGTTATACCATAATCCTCTTTGGAATGAGCAATCACAAGAATATATCTAGTTCTTGCACACCTAGGATCGATCCACAAACTCTAAGATCCTTTAGTAAAAGTAACATCCCATGAGTAATGCACAAAAGATGCTTTTGACCATTGGATACTAGAAAAACGGTTTATAATTTGGCAATGTTGGTGCATAACACCTTACTACCTCAGCTCCAAACCCGAATCTTGAAATGTCGATTATACGTTTCTATTTCAATTAGAGTTTACTTGTAATTTTTCTTTTCCAATACTATAATTACATGTTCCTTTTAAATTTTATTTAAAAATTAAAGTGGCAATTCCATCCTTAGAATGTTTCTAAACAGGGGTATGATATGTAGATAATCAATTTCTCACCTTAAGAGACCCTAAAATTGAATTATATAAAAGTTACTTCCAAAGAATCAATATGCAATTTCGCGTCTCATTTATCAGAGAAACACTTAAAAAGAGAATAGATTCTCCTTCTCATCCACAAATCTTATCTTGATAGTTAACTAGGCATGTCAGTACACTGTAACAAATACAATTGCACAAATTATTGCTGTCATTCTTCTCTAAATATGCAATAGATATTTGCTACCAATATCAAATCTGATCCCAACTCTTGAACAACAGTCACAGAAAATGGCACATTGTAATACATAGTGCTCAATAGTAAAGATGTAGTCATTAAAGACTTTTCTATGGATGTAGGCCTTCATACCAAACCACACAAACCTCTCTCTTTCTTTCTCTCTAAATCTTTTATTTTTTTCAATTTATTATTGCTATCAAAGCTATGTTCAAATGTATCTTTTCTCACACAATAATGCCTACAAACATAGTTGTCAAAATGTAAATCGTATTGTGAATCGATTTCTTATTTTTATTTATTGTGTATCGTATCGTGTCATGTATCATATCGTATCGTGTATAGTAAGATACACAAACACTTAATAAAATTTATAAAAAATTATAAACATACACACACACATATATATACATAAAAGGTAAAATCATTTTAAATTTTGAATATATTCCACTAATGCCTAATTTACCATCACTTATATAATAATATTTGACAAACTAACTAAATAAATTAGACTACCATGTGTTTATAAAATACACATTCAAATTGATTAAACTCAAAAGTGATAATACATTACAAATAACTCAAAATATTAAATTTTTTTCATCATATTCATCATCTTGCCTAATCAACTTCATCTAAGTCAAAGTTATCATGATGTTCATCATTTTACAAACTTATTTCTTCATTGAAATTTTCTTAATCATCATCAACATTTAGTATCTCTTCTTGTTCATTTATTTTAATAATTTAATATATATATATACACACACACGCATATATATTTCTTCTTGGCATTCTAGTTTCTTAGACTTATTAGAATAATGATAAAAATTAAAAATAATTATATTATTAGTTAATATAATATTCATAGAATCATAGTATAGAAAAAAAATTTGTAAATAAGAAAGTGAAAGTGAAATATAAGTATATAGTCCAAATTTTGTAAAAGAAAGGGGGAAAAAAACAAAGACTTATGGACTTGTTATTTTATTAGACTAAATTAAGAACCTAGTAATTTTATGTCCAAAACAAGTATAACAACTTGTTATATTTAAATAAAAGAGCAAATTGTAAACCCCCCACCCCACAAAAAAAAAAAAAAAAAAAAAAAAAAAAAAAAAAAAAATGAAAGAAAGACCTCACTTTAAAGCTTATGTCTATGTATCATACAAAACGTACAATTTTATGAAACGATACAATTCATATGATACGCACAATATATCGTACAATTCATGAGCACTTCCCATACACCTTACTATATGAAATTTTACACAATACGTATCAAGTATCGCATATCATACAATACTGACAACTATGCCTAGAGGTACATTAATGAATAGAACTATCAAAATGTTAGTGTAGACACATGAATGCACATGAATTTGATTAGTGTCAGTGATTTGGTTAATTTGAGGATCTCAATTAGAAATTGACAAGTTTTAATTCAAGAGTTACGCGATTGTTTGGGAAACGATCAGGTTTCATCTGGATGTCACATGCACAAGATATATTCTTATTACCATATTTGTGTTTATTGAACTAAACTACAGTTACCAAATTCTGTTATGAATTTGTGGCACTAGAATCTGCTACCTACTTAATTGCATGGCAACTTGACAAATACTATTCGCTATGAATCAGACTATGCAAATAGGGAGATAAAAGCCTAAACCACGGCTATGATGTTGCATCATTCACTGCAATATCAATCATTTGCCTAGCAGAAATCACTTTGTCCAATGTTTGGTCTGGAACCGTGATCCCAGATGTCTCCAAGTCTGCAACAATTGCAATGGCTGCATCTAGTTCCCCAAGATCGAGACATAACAAGATGATTTCATCGTAAAGCTGACTGCAATAGAGGAAACACAATAAGATAAGTTTTATGGTAATGATTTCAAATAGCCAAAAAGATATGCAATTTTAAGGCTTTTTTGGATTGGACTTTTTTCTGATGAATTACACAACCACGATGAAGTTTCTAAGTTTCCATGCTCATACATACATACATACATATATATATATATATATATATACACACACACATATATATATGCATTGTATCCAAATGCAAGAAAACTACTAAAATGCTAAAAAAAAGAATCACGTTATTGCATCAATCTAATGCATGGACAATTTAGGGCCCGTTTGGATTGAGGGAGGAGTGGAGTAGAAGGGAGTAGAGTAGAGCCAGTTGAAAATAGGCTAATTTTGGGTCATTTCTACTCTACTCTATTTTACTCCCCTTCAATCCAAACGGACCATTAGAGAAAGTCCATCCATGGTGTCCCACTAATCATGCACCTCTTAAATTGCGTTCTTTTGTGGATATTGCTCTATAAAGAGATCAAATTTATCCATGCATGATTTTCAACCTTTTCTTAATGGGCATATAAGCAAACTTCCAAAATTGATATAGCAAACAACACAGATGTGATGCCCAGCACAAGGAAAGTGGTCAAACTGAATCTAGAAAATCGCATCTCTCATAATCTTTCTTTACTAACAAATCAAAAAAATATGATCTTTCTTTATCTGTAAAGACCAGGATCTTACCTCCCAAATACATAGCCAAGACTGTGTGTTATCTGCAGGATCTTCAAGAAAGCTGATGGCAACGGAGCCTTTATTGCTGCGCGTAATATCATGGCACAATCGCCAATAGTGGGATTTCCACCCAATTCTATTACCTGAATTATATCATTAAAAAAATAATAATAATAATAATAATAATAAAAACATAATTACAGAAGATGCTTGTAAGGCAATGGTAAAGTTTCCACATCAATGAAATCACTAGTGAATCCTTCAAGCCTAGGTTTTAATATACTATTAATACATGATATACACATCAAGTTAAGAAAATTCATATATTCATATATAACAAACCTTTTTTGATTCAATAGTTAGAATTGGGGAGGGAAGGGAGGGGGTGGATTTGGCCCATGGATGTCTCCATTGAAAACACTAGGAGATGCCAATTAAGTTACAAGGCTCTTGACAAAACAAGTGTCAAAACACACATGTTTTGATAAATTTAGCGTTAATCAAAACATTAACTTACTAAAGATTTTTACTACACTTTTGCTCAACCACTGTCCTGATAAGGGAGGACTCATAAAGCCCTTTTGAATCACTAGGAAAGTGTTAACAACAAGACATCAATATTTCATTTTCTGTTTAGCAGCAGAATTTAAACCAAGACCTTCCCAACCTCAACGACCCCCTTCCTACCTTAGTTTTGCTTACTAAAAATAAATGTGATACTTAGGGGTATTACGGAGAACATCACCTTATACATATTAATTACTTTTGAAAATTTTTAATGCATCAAATATGTTCAAATAGGACTTGATGTTGTAACTCTGGATCAATGCTAGCCTCTAGGTAGTAACTCTTTGATCAAAGATTGATTTTTTTTGCTTTTTTTATTGGTAAGTTACACATGCACCCAATGGATCTTGAACCACAACTTCACCCTCCACCAAGAACTTTTAAGGGAATGAGGTACCATTTGAGCTAGAGCTCATAGGCAAACTCTCAGGTAAGTTCCAATGCAGCCAATGGGTTTTCTGGACAGTAAAAGTATTTAGAAAAACAAGTCAATTCTTCCATCTCTTGGGTTGAACAATGTTTTCAACATAGTCAAAGGCAACCTTAAGGCACAAAGGCCTTGTACTGCCCGAGACATGAGGTGACAAAAAGGCACTGGACTGACTAGAGAGAGGAGCCAAATTCTCAATATAGTTTAGGTTTTACAACAAGATTAGAATAAAAGCAATTATAAATTTAAAAAGTAAACGAGGGAGGGAGGGGAATTAGGCTCTAGCCTTAGCACCATGCCTCGCCCAGGTGCCAAGGCAAGTGCCTGGCTCACCTTTGACACTTCCATGGATGTATCTCAACAAAAATAGATATTTACTAATTAGGTTCATTCCTGCTCTAGTCACTAGTAAGCAAAGATACAAATATGCACTATAATATATACAAAAAGTTCGTATAGCATTAAAAAAATAAAAAAATTAAGCTATGTTAGTGAAACACACTCTTCATCCCATTTTGATGGTCCTCAAAAATTCTTGTGCCCAACTACTATCGTCAACTTGAATATGTAGTCAAACCAAAAATGTTAAACAAATATATAAAATCTGAAAAATCCACTAAATAGCCATAATAGATGTTTAGACTTTAGAATGTATTATTTTAGTCCACAAATTGCAAAACAATGCAGGAAAATTCAAAAAATAAAAAACCACAAGTTTCAGGGGTATATTAATATTCAATTTAAAAGTTAATAAATTGAAATAGAGGGAGTATTAAGTAAACAAATATGTTGCTAATGAGATCAAACTCAAATAGCATTTCCTCTTCTCACAAGAATGTGTAGATGGTGACATAGTGAGTTCAAAATCAGTAATAAAAAGATTATGCGCATCTAGAAAAATAACATTTTCACACGAGAGAATTTGAGAAGTGGCAATTACCACCTGCGGTTTAGGAACATGACACTTCTTTTTTATATATAAGTAAATTTATCATATTCTTTATAAAAAAATTAAAACAACCTACCTCATGAACAATACAAAGCACAAGAATGTCTAAAGAATTACAATTAACAGATTGAATTGGCAAACTCGGTGGCAGTACCACTGTCACTGAGATCCAGAACAGTCAGTCCTTCAACAAGTAAGAGATGAAAGCCTCAACTACCTATCATAAAAAAAATAAATAAATAAAAAGAGATGAAAGCCTCAACTACACTTCCGAGCCTTCCACATGTTCAAAAAGGTACAGGGATTCCACTCCCACCACAAAAGCCAATTAACTGCAAAAAATACTATATGTGGCTGCACCCAATTAACTGCAAAAAATACTAAGCACATGGCCCCATATTGCATAGGCAAAATCACAATAAAGTAACAAATGTTAAACTGATAAACAAATTTGGTTCCTATCATATTATATAAACAGCACCAGTATTATAATGTGATTCCTATCTAAGGTTATCATTAGCCAAAATCTTCCCCCACACTACAAAGAAGAAGCTACCCACTTTGGGTCTTTGGCACAACAAATTCCTCTCAATGGGAAAGAGATCTCTCTTGGGGCTTGGCTTGCAGCACACCATAGTATGATCGCACATCATACACCCCCGTACCTCGCAAACTCCATCTCATTCTATTAGGACCTATCCTCCTTCGTATATTTGAAAGCAATGATCCAATCTGGGAAACGACCAAATCCAACTCCCAGTCATTAAAACTGTTTATAAAGCAAACAACCTAGTGTTTCTCTCTCCCTCAGTATTGCATTCCAAGTATGAAGCCACTAAAGTGTCCTGGTCAACTACCAAACAGTAAAAGGGTAGATCTCCACACCACTTATCAGTTATTATGCCAAAATCGTACACATTCTCTATTCCCCACCTCAAAATGCATAAATTCATCCTACCCTACAAAAAAACTCTTTCCATAAGCTACATCAAATCATCTATGATTTCTATAGTGGCTTTCATTCTCCAACCACCCCCCATCCACCCCATGCTTTAATGCAATGACCCATCTCCACAAATGAGTCTCTTCCTCCCCAAAACACCATCACCATCATGCATTCACAATTTAAAGGTTCGATTGAATCAACAAATTCTAGATTTCAATATGTTTTTCTATCTGATACAGATACAAGAAGTGTGACCTAGTGATCACCTTCAGTGATGAAGCTTGTCCAACATAAAATCCAATGCAGCCAAAAACGACAAAAGACAAAATTGCAAGTGTTCCTGTAACTAATTATAAATCTAAAATATTTTTCAGACATTTGATATTTGTGAAATTAACAAGCTACATTTGAGGTTTGTCATTGACAAAAGGGTAGACTACATTTTTGATATAGAGTCAAGGAAGAATATCACTGCTGTTTTGACTAAGAAGGCTTAACTAATTATTTATCAAAATAAAAAATCCAGAACAAACAAGAAGGGTACTTTTGAAAGATCACTAAGACCAATACAAGGAAAAAAACTGAAAAAGCTGCCCTCACCCCAATCTCTAAAGGGGCTTAAGCACTCTGCTCATATAAGCCCCTTTAGAGATTGGGGCAAGTCATGAGCTTACTTCGAGTTTTCATGACTCTAGTGGTAACACATGACAAGAAAATGACATGATTCTTAAGGAGTTACATGACGGCCATGTATGTAAGGGGCCTTTTCTTGCTTGTTGCGCCCACTTACCCCTGTTTTCTTAGTTTTTTCATTAAGGAACTCAAGTTTAGCCTTTTGACAACCTTACTAATAGAAAGGAGCTAGCATGCAATGGCTTTCTCTGATATGGGCTCGCTACTTCAATCTTCGCTTGCTGCTTTTCATTTTGATAGGGTTCATTCCCGTCAATACCAAGAGCCCTCGAGTCCGCTTTGGTTAGGGAAGGCATTAAGTTGGTTGATCACTATTCGCCTCATTAGTGTAAAGCATGACATGAAACAGATATCAAATCAGTGATTGTTTGGATTGCTGTGTGAACCCCGCAGGGCCACTTTCCTTATTTCGACCATGAGCGCCCGCGCCGGGGGGGGGGGGGTTGCAAATCCTTATTCCTACTTTTCAATAGGCTTCTTTCCCTCCTTTTAGCCAGTAAATTTTGGCCTCACCATTTCAGAAAAGAGGAAAGATCTTCTCCGTATAAACTGGCGCACTAGAAACATTATCCAATTTGATCAACACTTCAACTAATTGCATACAAAAAGTATCCATTTATAAATGCATACAGTAGCTAAGGCTGCAAACTGATAAAGCTACTAGCAGGTGGCCTTCAAATTTGCAATGTTACGATTGGTGCATGATTCCTCAACTCCCAAAACCTAAAGAATCCAAACAGCCAAACCACCATGGACACCCTCTCTCTCTCTCTCTCTCTCTCTTTTATCTTTTTTTTATTTAATAAGTAATAAGTTTTTTTGATATCAAAAAGGAACACCCTAGTACATAGGGAGTGTAAAAGGGGTCAAGAAATCAAATACAATAATTGCAAGAGTCTAGGAAATCAATAAAAGGGAATGATTGTTTTTGCAAAGCAAACAACCAATCCACTAAAGTTCTAAAAAAGAATAGCTTGAGGTCCGGAATAGATCTCTCAATATCTTCAAAACATCTACTATTTCTCTCCCTCCAAAGACACCCCATTAAGCAATGAGGAATGATGGACCAAATATAACCATTTTGATGACGACCAAAGCTGCCTTACCAATACCCTAACAGCCCCAAAACAGTATGTGGCATAACCCAAGTTACTCCAAATAAACCCAAAACCATAGACCATAGATCCATAGCAATGGGACAATGAAGGAAGAGATGGTCAACCGATTCACCATTTCTCTTGCACATGTAGCACCAATCCAAAATCCACACCTTCCCTTTTTGTAAATTATCAAACGTCAAGCATTTCCCTAAGGCAACAGTCCAAACAAAGAAAGCTACTCTCTTTTATCTTGAAGACGGAAGAGTGATTGTGACAGCATTTTGACGTAAAGTTGAGCAATTTTTAGGGAGTTTTAAAGCAATAAAGTGAGTTGTGGTGGGCAGAGAGAGAAAGAGACGAGTATCTGATCTCCAATCTTTCACTTATATAAGGAAACCCTTAGACCTAAGACACCTTTTTTCTACGTTTTCTTTTGTTTTTTTATAAGTACTTTTTTCTACGTTTTCCATGTGGTCAGCAACAAGAAGGCAAACTTTAGGCTTTCATGTTGATTAAAAATTCAAATACTCAAAAAAATATCAGTTTATATGCTGAATTGAGAATTCAATTGGAATCAATTGAATTCAAACATATTTGTTGCCTTAAGAACTACTGTATCGCAATCAGGATTGCAATTTTAAGCCATTATAAGGTTAACTGGTTGAGAAATCCATCACGCATTCAGGACTTCAATTGAAGTGAGGCTCAATCTCTATTCAAGCATGGGTCAACTTGACAAATTTAATGAACCAAACTGAGCCAAGCTCAAGCCGATAGCTTTTTCACAAGCCAAGCTCAAGTTTGGTAGTCAAAGCTCAATTCAAGATTGAAGGCAAGAGATATAGTTTCTTCATCAAGAATAACTTCAAGTAGCTCAAGGCTTAATGCCGCTTGGCTCCTTGGCAGCAATGGTTGCAGCTCCAATTTTTAACAACTACTCAACGATAGGGCAAAAGAAAAGTGAATTCAAGGAACCACATGACAAGTAGTCAGGCACACAAAGAAAGAGACATGCCATTATTTGCAGAGTAGGGGTTTTGATTTCATTGATTGATGCATCATGTGTCGCTGCTATGGGGAGATAGTGGATCATTTGTTGCTACATTGTGACAAGGCTCATCATTTGTGGAGTTTTGTCTTTAGAACTTATGGGATTTCATGGGTCCTCTCAAGATCAGTCGCAAATTTCATTTTTGGTTGGTGGAATTGTTGGGGAAGCATTCATCTAACATTTGGAATTTAGTTCCGTTGTGTTTGATGTGGTGTATTTGAAGGGAACGTAATCAATGGACTTTTTAGGATTTAGATAGATCCAATGACCAGTTGCTTGCCTTTTTTACTAGTTCACGTTTTGATTGGTCTAGAGCATGGGGACTCACATCTAGTGAATCTCTCCCTTTGATTCTTAGCTCTCTATTTCTTTGTAATTAGTTTCTTTTCTTTGTTCCTGCTTTTCTCTCTTTATTGTAATCTTTGATATGCTTTGTCCTTCTTTGCATAAAGTAGTTTTTTGAATATACTTTTTTCTTACATATCAAAATAAAAAATAAAAAAAAAGAGGGGGCGAAAGGGAGGGGGGGGAGTGAACAAAGGATTAGGTTGTGGAAGAAATATTGTGCTCATCAAAAATAAGGATAACTAATGTCACATGCAAAGAAAAAAGCAAGAAAAAGGTATTGGACTTGCCTTCAGCATAACTTTAACTGCCAACTCAACTTCCCATTCTTGCGACCATCTTCGAGGAGTTACATTTTTTAGTTCTCTCTCCCATGTCCAACCCCATGCGTCAGCTAATGTATACATGTCTGACACATCAAACACCTTCCTTTTTCTCAGCTCCTTAAATGCCTCAAATATATCCTCAGGAAACCAGTCCTCATCATCATCGTCCTGCATCCATATACAGAACATATTCTAAGGTAAGATTATAGGTCCAAAGACAGATTGTGGTCCTATTCCACAGCTAGTGGAACCCTAATAACAAAAGCAAAAAACCAATATACAGAATTCCACACATAGCATATACTCTTAAATTTTTCAATTAAAGAATCGAAGCACATCCGACCAAGAAACCAGATATGAAAAAGACTATTATTATAATAATTTAAACATATTAGTGACATTGCTTAGATTGAGGAAGCCTATCTAAGTGTACTTGCAGTAAGGCTTGGGAGAATCTGAGTATACAGGATTATCCAAAAGGAAGTATTAGGATTTGTGGTTTGAATTATGATTTGAAAAAATTGAATTTTGATGGATAAAAGAAATTTGAAACATGGAGAACTACTTGCTAGAATTTTCTGGCAAAAAATAAAAGGTTTTGCTTTTAATGATGTTAAGAGGAGTGATTTGCTATCTGGAAGGGTGGAAAATTTTAGGGTTTTGGCTTCAAAAGGAATAGAACGAACTAATTTGGGTTTATAAAAGAAGAAAGAAAGACACTAAGTCTAATATGACTTACAACTTTAAAAAATCAAATATTCCACTAATACATCCAATCTTCAGCGGATATTCATATTCATAGAAATTATAAATACAAAAAGACTAGCATTTCTACTTATTAAAAAAAAAAAAAAAACTAGCATTTTTTTTATTGATAAGTTCAAAAAGATTCATATTATATGTGACAAATCACTAAAAATTTGTAAGTCAAGCTGTAATTTTGGACAGTGACCATTAATTCTGCTACACAAATTTCAGGCCTATATCGATTCTCAGGAAAAAAAAAATTCAGGTCTATATTCTTTTTCCTTTAACAAAAATATAATTTCAAAAAAATTGAATTGGAAGGGCATCAAACCTAGTACACGAGACATATACAAGAGATACACAAAAGTAAATAAAAAAGGAAAAAAAGACCATCCAAATTACAGATATTTACAACTATGAAAAAGGCCCTGGAAGAAAACTCTCAACTCATCATCTAATTGAAATGTGATATAAATAACAGTAATTTTAGTCTAACATTATAAAACAGTTCCTTCAAAAGTCCTAGCATCCCTCTCTACCCAAATACTCCACATGCATGAAGATATTGTATTCTCACATTTTAGGCTTGTTTTTCTTAATAAAAATTCTTACATTACTTATCAAAAAAAAAAAAAACATGCAACTCCTATTGATCGTTGGAATCTGAGTTCTTGAATTGTGCCGCTGTAGTACACTTACAGTGTACTTGGTTGGCTTTTTTTCTTAATAAAAATTCTTACATTACTTATCCAAAAAAAAAAAACATGCAACTCTTCCAGACTTTCATATCTCTCGTGGAACCGAAACAGTGGCATCAGGTTAAAAAATTAACCTATTGAGTTGATATCAGAAACTTAAAACAGCCACCCCCCCCCCCCCCCCCCCAAAACCCCCGAAAAAAGAAAGGAATAGTAAGAAATGAAACCATTACAGACTTTAATACCTCCACTGATATTCGAGAGGATCTTCTCCTCGACTTTTTGGATGAAGTAGTTGTTTGATCAGAATCTTTCAACAATTGAACTCCAATCATTTGAAGTGGCTTTTTGGCTTCGACCCCCTTATCCTTTACCCTGTCTCCATCTTGGCTCTCAGTCTGGTCTACATCCTCCTCCTCATCAGTCTCATCATCCTCCACCTCTTTTGCAGCATCTTCTACATCAGCATCATCCAACACATCTGGAGGTTCTAATTTGCTCATGTCCAGAGGCTTCTCATGATCATCACTAAATCCTTCTCCAAGGAAGCGACGTTTCCAGAACTCTGTATTTCCTTCTTCAAGCTTGATCCGAGATATTAGTTCATCAAGCTCTTCATCAACCTGCCAGATGAAAAAAATACAGATTGATATATGAGTATTCAGGAAATATGTATATGATTTAAGAGTAAATTAATAAGAGGAGATTAACCTCTTCTTCTTCCTCCTCAATGGGAGGAACCCATAGAGGCCGACCACGAGAGCGGTTTATTCTCCTTGCTTTTTGCACACGCTGGTAAAGAACATTTCTAGTTCCATCAGTTGGCAGACCTTGTGCTTCTAGTTCTTCCTTCAGTTCAGATACTATCATCTTACTAGCAGCCTTGGGTTTTAAAACGTTCTGATCAGGACCTTTTATGATTTTCTTTAACCATTCCTCCACTCTGATATAATCAGATTCTGATGCATCCCCTAGAGCTGAAGGTCCTTCATTCTGTAAGGTTTTCAAAAGCTTTTGGTGGTGTTCCCTCAAATCCTCAATACATCTTTGTTTAAAGGAGGTTTCAATGGGATTAGAGTATATAAATCCAGCAACATCTGGATCTAGAGGAGTTTTCCCCCTTCTAGGTACCCATCGCTTGCGGTCACCAGTAAGCCCACCCTCCTCAATATACCTGATTCATGTGCAAAGACACTCAATACCTTACAGTAAAGTTATGATCAGGGCATGCATTAGACCAATGGTAAAACATGCCTGGAAAAAAACTGAAGAAATAAACGATCAAATAAAATATTTGAAGCAAAATAAAACGTCAAAAGTCCCATCAATTTCTATTCAATACTTGAGTTATGATTCCACAAGCAACAGGTAAAGATGCTAGTCCATGAGAATAGGACTCATATAGGCACGGAATAAAGGGTCTTTAATTGGGAAAATGGGAAAAATAATAGATACAATGACCAGAAGGAGAATAAACAAATACACCCTTAAGTGGCTAGGTGAGAAATCTAGGGAAGTTGAACATACAAGATATAAATTACAATATCCATAAGTGAATTGATATTGATGAACACTTTGATTCAAGAAGAGATTCACACACAAATTACCATCAAAAGTTGGATAATCATTAGCCAAACAGATTTCATCCTTACTCCAAAATTTGATAGTAAATGTTGTATAAATTGCAAAGGTGATACAAAGAAAGAATGTAACCACAACATAAGCTGCTAGTACTAGATATTTGTATTAGAAGATGGAAAGAAGATACAGTAGACAGAGAACCCAAGAATTAGGTGGTGGAGCTTGAACAAAGGAGATATTTTAAACTATACAAATTGCCATGGAATTAAGTTTCAGTCACATGATGAAACACTGGGAAAAAGTGATAGTACATAGATTAACACACAAAATAACAATATTGAAGAATCAATTTAGTTTCATGCCAAGATGGTCTACCATGAAAGCTATTTTGCTATTTAGAAGCCTAACGATGAAATATTGAGAAGATATTTATCTATACAATATTCTTACATTTGTCTACATCTAAGAGGCAGAGAGACAAAATTTCTTAATATAATACAGATATAGATTAGAAACAATGCTGCTGTGTACAATAGGGGAACAGAGCATTCGGCAAATCTAAAAATAAGACATCATAGAATGGAGGGCTAAAACTTATAACATAATACAAAATTGTATTAAAAAGACATGAAGGTCTCTTTTTTCATTGTGTTCATTCCTGAATATGCTTGATCTTTTACTTAGAGAGTTCGATATGTTGTTCCATGTATATTCCCTGTGTACTTGGTATTTTCATCAATGAAAATGTTGCTTAGCTCTAGTACGCAGGAACACACACTTTTTAGCTTGCAATTTACACTCAATGAAATAACTAAAATAATAAATATCAATGTATAGACTCGCAGCACTGTAGTAATGTATTGATTATAAAGCAAACCTAGCAATGTAATCAATCTCATATCCAAGTTCAGCTTCTTCTTGTAGAGGTTCAATCCATGAGCTCACTAAAGACCGGTACTTCCTGCTCAAGATCATGGCTCGTGGTGGAATTGGTTGGTTATCTTTTGCCATAGCTTCTAAAGCTTCTAGCAACTCAACAATCCTGCCTGGATTTAAACATGACTACTAGCTCAGAAACATTTCTTAGTGAGGTCGAATGAAGAAAAATCCAAAACGTAAGTAAAAAACAGAGTGAAAAAATATATATTGTTTGAACCTACCAGATTATTAAAGAGGTAGTAATCCCACACCTGTAATAAACCTAAAAGCTAGAACAATAAACTATGGGTAGAAGCACTACAAACTAACCTGAAAAAATGTATACTGAGCTTTAATTAATGATAGAATTTGAACAAAGATAATGACTACTAGAAGGTCCAAATACAACATCTGGTGACATAACTTGTGATTCCATTGTAGACTAAGAATTAATTATTTTCTAAACAGAAACCTTCCAAGCTACTATGCTAGATCCTAAAGTAAAAACCTAAACAACAATGGCCAGCCTCATACATGGCTTAACTCAAATAGTCAAGCCCTCATTACATAAAAATTATTAGTCAAAATAATATTGTTATCAACAATTCAACATACAAAGGATTAAATTATTTTGTAAGTTTGTAGCACATGTTGAAACAGCAAAATAGAGAGCAATTCCAATGCACACTGAGAAAGAAAAAGAAGACTGGAGAGAAACTAGAAATTATGCCTCAAAACAAACATGCAACTCCATCATTAACATTTAATTTTTGTTATTACAATTAATCAGGTTAGTGTAGGGGGTGCTTTATAAACATTGTCGGTTTACTACCTCAAAGCATAAAAATTTGGAATAGATGGGTCCTAATATGGTGTCAAACTTTGGCTTGAGAGGTCACTTGTCCAACAAAATAAGCATGTGAAATGACAGATTTAATCATCAATAATAATTCTGACACTCCTGAACACATGGGTTTTTGAACTTAAATGGGAAAAGACAAATTTTGGATAAAAAACCCTCAGCTATAAAACCATACTATTAACCATTAATCCCAAAAAGAAGAAATTATTACAAAATGGACCAAAAGAGTAGATCAGATTCACCAACATTAACACTACCTATGTTTATAGACTTGAATAGATTTGCTTGGCAAGTAAAATCTCTCCTACACGTAAGTTAAACCAATATAGAAACTTAAACATACTTAATTTCTATCTTATGTACACCCCCGGTGGACCTGGATTTTCTATTAATATAATTCTGTTATTTGGTCTATTGATCTCCCCTTAGAAGGAGGAACTTGGTCTAATTCTCGAGAAGCCGCTTCGAAGGCTAGGCTGGATACATTTTTGTTCTCAGCAGAGTGGGAGGATAAGTTTCCTACGGTTTGCCAATGAAGAGTGTCTAGATTATTATCAGATCACTTTCCGACTGTCCTAGAGGGTGGTTCTTTTCATCGGGGCAAGAGGCTTTTTAGATTTGAGAACATGTGGCTTAGGGATGACGGTTTTTTGGATAGGGTGCGTTCTTGGTGGGAATCTTATCATTTTCAATGTGCTCCGAGTTTTGTTTTGGCAAACAAACTAAAGCTTTTGAAAAATTATTTGAAAAAATAGAATGTGGAGGTGTTTGGAAATGTAGAAGAATGGGGGAAACAATTGTGGAGGGATCTGAGTGGACTGGAGACTATTGAGGAGAGTTGTGGACTAACGGACGAGGAAAGCTGGACTTGGAAAGAATCCAAGGTGAGCTAGAAAAAACTTCTCTTTTGGAAGAAATTTGTTGGAGGCAGAAATCTAGAGTGCTTTGTATTAGGAGACAAGAATACTAAATTTTTCCATCGTATAGCCAATTCTCACAGGAGGTTAAATTCCATAGATAGGCTTATGGTGGATGGAGAACTGTCCTCGGATCCGAAGGACATAGTAGAGTGCTTTTCTCATTTCTACAGGCAGCTTTATTAAGAGAATGTGGTTAAATAGACCTGTCCTTAATGATGTGGAATAAACTAGAATTTCCGAAGAAGATGCTATTTGGTTAGATAGGCTTTTTGACGAGGAAAAGGCATATGGGGTGCTTAATGGCTTTAATGGTGATAAGGCTCCTGGCCCGAATGGGTTTTCCATGGCATTCTTCCAGTCTTGTTGGAGTGTTTTGAAGAAAGAGATTATGGAAGTCTTTCAGAACGTCCATACTCAAGTTGTTTTTGAGAAGAGTCTTAATACTTCTTTTCTTGCCCTAAAAAGGCAAATGTTGTGGAGATCAAGGATTTTCAGCCTATCAGTTTAATTGGTGGGATTTATAAGCTTATCTCGAAGGTGTATCGGTTCCAAAGGGTGGCTCATGGGCTTATTTCAAATTCTCAGAATGCATTCATGAAAGGTAGACAAATTTTGGATTTCGTGTTAATTGTTTCTGAATGTATTGATAGTAGATTGAAGACACAGATTCCTAGGGTGTTGTGTGAGTTGGATGTGGAGAAGGCGAATGATCATGTGAATTGTAGTTTTTAATGTATTTGTTGCAGCATTGTGGGTTTTTGGATATGTGGAGAAAATGGATTATATGTTGCATTTCTACTGTTAAATTTTCCATCTTGATTAATGGGATTCCTTCAGATTTTTTTGGAAGCACTAGGGGAATTAGGCAAGGGGATCCTCTATCTCCATTGCTCTTCGATGTTGGCATGGAGGCTTTGAGACATATGTTGGATGTGGCAGCAGCTACTGGACAGTTTTCGGGTTTCTATGTAGGTTCTACCCCTAGTACTTCGATGAGGGTGTCTCATCTTTTATTTGCAGATGACACTTATTTTTTGTGATACTGACCCTAATTAGTTAGTTACTCTGAGGGAGATTCTAACTAGATTTGAGGAAGCTTCAGGTTTAAAAATTAACTTGGGGAAATTAGAATTGGTACCAGTTGGAGAGGTACATAATCTAGATGTGTTGGTGGGGCTGTTGGGTTGTAGGCATTCTTCCCTTCCTTTGAAATATTTGGGACTTCCCTTGGGCGCTAAAGTCAAGGAGCTATCAATCTGAAATCCTATATTAGAGAAGATGAAGAGAAGACTAGGAAGATGGAAGAGGCTTTATTTATCTAAGGGGGGTAAGGTAACTCTTATTAAAAGTACCTTCTCCTCCTTACCTACTTATTTCATTTCCATTCTTCTTGTACTTGGGAAGGTTACTAATTGCATGGAGAAGTTACAGAGAGATTTTCTTTGAAGCAGTAGTAGTGGAGATGCTAAATTACACTTGGTGAAATGGGCTAGGGTTTGTAAGCCAATGCAAGTGGGGGGATTAGGTATAAGATGATTGAGAAGTTTCAACTCTACCTTGTTGGGCAAATGGTTATGAAGGTATAATTTAGAGAGATGCATTATGAAGGAGGATTATAGAGACGAAATATGGGAATATTTAGGGTGGTTAGTGCACGAAAAAGGTGACAAGTGCACATGGCGTTAGCCTCTGGAAATTTATTACAAGTGGCTGGTTGATTTTTTCTAAACTCCTACGGTATGATATGGGTAATGGAATTAGAGTGAAGTTTTGGAAGCATGTGTAGTGTGGGGATTGTACTCTCAAAGAGGCTTTTCCAGAACTTTATTGTCTTAGTAAGGCAAGGGACTCTTCAGTGGCGAAGGTTATGTGTTGGTTTGGTGGGAGGATTCATTGGAATTTTCATTTTCGTCGTTCACCGCAAGATTGGGAGGAAGATTCTTTTGACAAATTTATGGACACTGTTTACTCTTCGAAAGTGCGCGGAGTTGGCCTTGATAAGGTTATTTGGATGCCAGTAAGGAGTATTGAGGTTAGAGGTTTTTATCTTTCTTTCTACCCTCCCACTCTTTCTTTCCCTTGGAGGTTGGTGTGGCAATCGAAGGTTCCTCCAAGGGTGGCTTTCTTTTCATGGTCAGCTTCTTTAGGTAAGATGCTTACAACTGATAACCTTCGCAAAAGGCGTATAATTGTTCTTTACTGGTGTTACATGTGTAAGAGGTGTGGGGAGTTGGTGGATCATCTTTTGTTTCATTTCCCCACAATTTTTGAGTTGTGGTCTTTGGTGTTTTGTTTGTTTGGTCTTCATTGAGTTATGCCTCATAAGGTAATTGAGGTGTTTAAGTCTTGGCAAGGTAAATTCAGGCGACATCGCAATATAGAATTTTGGAGAATTGTGCTGCATTGCTTGATGTGGTGTATTTGGAGCAAACGAAATGCTAGATGCTTTGAGGGATGCGAACGGTCTTTGCTAGAGATTAAGTCCTTTTTCTTACATACTCTCCTTGTTTGGAGTGCGGCATTGCCGCATTTTTCTTGTTTTTCCCTTCCTATTTTACTTGGGTTGGCTATTTTTCTTAATAAAATTTTTTGTTACCTATCAAAAAAAACTATAATTCCATTATTTATCAAAAAAAAGAATCTATCTTATAAATCCTTAGTTTAAACACAAGCACATACAAGGCTAAGAGAAACAACTAGAAACCCTAGACTAAACTTAATCCTAATAAGCCTGATCTCCATTGCAGGCTGCACGTAAGAAAGTTGTTGGTTCAATTTTCATGAAGTTTTACCAAAACAGGGGTTCTTAGGTAAGTCCATATTTTCTAGAATGAGCTGCACAAGAGACCCATGAGTCATATTTTATGTTTTGAGTTCTTTTTCTATTTGGTTTAGAAGTTCTTAATTAATTTTATTTCTTATTAGGAGTCTGATTCTTCCTAGGAAAATATTCTTTAGAAGTCCTAATCTTCTAGGAAACAATTTGGCAATTTAGTCCATAAAATTGAGATAGAGCTTTAAGGGTGTAATTGCCTTCACATTATTTGTTTCTAGTTCAATTAACTGTTTCAACGCCAAACAACCATCAAATTCCCTCAAGATCCAATCTTTATTCACCTAACCATATTTGAACCCTTCAACTATAAACCTCTATCAAGAATCCTTTAAGGTCATATAGGAATCCTAAAATAGAGTCGAATTTCTAAGATCCAACATCAAAATTGGTATCAGAGCCCATTAAAGCTTATATCCTCCATCAACCACTTAGGACAATGAAACACTTTTGGAATTGATTTATTTCATGTATGATCTAACAACTATTACGTAAGAGATGATAGAAAAGACTTGACAGACAGCTGGACACTATTTTAACATCTACAAACAATTTTAGGCATTGACACTCTCACTATTGCAAAATGGCACAAGTCTTGAAGAAGTATCTTGCATGATAGTTTGGTTCCCATGCTACCTGGCTTATACAAATTAACTGCAGATTGGCATAACTTCTAGCCACCACTATTGCATAAATTTTAGGCTACAATTTATTCAAGCACGATTTTATATTGCATGGTTCAAAAACTCTAGCCAGTATGTATTGAAAGAAAGGAAGAAATCAAATGATTAGAAATATGTATTACTGTTAAAACATAATATAGTATATGCACACCTTCTCGACATAAAGCCCGAAGATACAAAGATAGCGGATCCCCAAAGTTTCCTTCATTATGTAAAACTCTAGTTCCGCCTTCAAAGCGTTTAAGGGCACGAAAATGCCGAATAGCTTCTCTTACAACACAATACTTGGTAAAGCACTCCACCAACAGCCTGAACATGAATGCATAATGTTATCTACCGATTATTGGAATTAGAAAAGAACAAGAGTTGAATTTAAGATAATATCAAAAAATCTAAAACACATTCAGCTTTTAGTTCTATATTCATGTATTTCTAGGCAGACAAAAAGAAAATTTTGGCTCCATGTAGCAAAAGGCAGAGAGCAAAGAAAAATTATTTCAGAAAAACCAGTTGTGTAAATGCATATTTGGTCCCAAGAGCACCAGGAAAGATGAAGAAACCACCTAAAATTAAGGTAAACTATATATGCATCTCCTGTCAAGAATTTTACGACAGTGGTTAGAGTCACAGCTTATGCTTTCCAAGATCATTTTGAATAAACAACACTATGCATTGTGCTTGTTGCTTATACTTTTTTTTACTTTGTCCAATGTAGACAGAGAAAGCTTCATTGCCACCTCTCACCTAACCAAAGAACAATCATGCTATACCAGGTTACATGCAATTCTAATAACAGACCACTAATCACAGGCAAATAATTTGACCATTCTTGTATCTGAATTCAAAAATGCCCCACGGGTATTGCTAAAAAAGGAACTAGGAAAGGAATCTAGGATCCCTTCCTGAAAGTATTTGATGTGTTTAAAGAAAGTCAGATATTAATTTAGGAATCCTATACTCCCAGAGTCAATCATTGATTATTGAAGGAAAAGAGTAAACTGTTATACCAACAGAATCAGCGTAACACCTTGACAACTTTTTTTTTTTTTTTGATAAGTAATAAGGATTCATTGATATCAAAATAAGAGAGACACCCAAGTACACAGGAACTATACAGGGGTGAACAATTTAAAAACGAAAATTACAAAAGTCAAGTAAATCCAAAATAGTAGAAAAAGGATGGTTTCTCCACACAGAGAACCAGTCAAATAAGGATCGGAGAAAAAGAAGCTTGAGATCAGGCATGGAACGCTCAATGTCTTCAAAACACCTACTATTTCTCTCCTTCCAAATACACCACATCAAACAAAGAGGAACGACCTTCCAAATATCTCCATTACAATGGCAACCAAAACGACCTTGCCAGCAAGCAAAGAGCCCAACAACAGACAATGGCATGACCCAACTAACTCCAAATAAACCAAAAACCATATCCCATAGCTCCGAAGCAATCGGGCAATGAAGGAAAAGATGGTCAACACTTTCACTATTACACTTGCACATAAAACACCAATCCAAAATGCAAACCTTTCTTTTCTTTAAATTGTCAATTGTCAGGCATTTCCCCAAAGCTGCGGTCCAAACAAAAAAAGCCACTCTAGAGGGGATCTTCTGCTTCCAAATGCCTTTCCAAGGGAAAAACTACTCACTATGTCCAACAAGAAGATGGTAGTATGCACTAACCGTGAACCCCTTACTCTTACAAGGCAGCCAGCATCTCTTATCCTCCTCGATTCCCCTTACAGGAGTGCTATAAATGGAATTGATGAAGCTCCTGAAAGCTTCCAATTCACAATTATGCACCTCCCTACAAAACTGAATCTCCCAATGGAGGACTCCATTGGAGTACCTCATTAGATCCGCCACACTTGCCTCTTTACTACAGCTAATCCTATATAATTCAGGATAGCGGACTGCGAGCGAAGAAGTCCCACACCAACGATCTAGCCAAAACTGCACTTTTGATCCATCTCCAATTTCATACATAATAAACCGAGATAAAGAGTGCCACCCCCTTCTAATATTTTTCCACAAACTGACTCCATAAGGACCAGAGAAAGAGCTAGAACACCAACCACCCCAATCACAACCATACTTCACCTCTATCACTTGACGCCAAAGAGCATCCCTTTCTTGCTCATTGACTAACTATTATTGCAACAACTCAGTTGCAGTTTGTTCAAAGAGACACATAATCGATGGCAACAAAAACCCTACTCAATGTTTATGTCTCAGGTAACAAGAGTTAACCTATTTCAAAAATAATAAGAACAACAACACCAATAAAAGTTTATTAAACATGATCTCATTTAATATATATTAATTAAACATGATCTCTAAGATAGGAAAAATACAAAATAATATAAATTTCACGAAAATGTTTTACCTAAGTTTCAACTGAAAAAGGTTTCCTTAAGATTAGGATTCATAGAAAGAGGCTTGCTTACGCATGGGTCTTCACATTAGGCTGCAAACGCTTGTGGTCTTCAACCATCATTCCTAGTAACTCAGCAACATCTTGTACCCTACAAGTACGTTATAACAAAACCCCAAGATAATGTGTGTTATACATTAACTTGAAATTTTCAAGTTCAAAACATAGAAACTAAAGCACGCCAATAAAGATAACTTTCTAGAGAAATTTTTTTTTTTTTTTTTTTTTGATAAGTATAACTTTCTAGAGAAAATACTCCTGAACTGTGCTTTTTCATGCAAAACTAAAGCATAGACGTCATTAATTGTCAATTAGATAATACAAAAAGATTATATAATTTGCGGGTAGTTTTCTCACTCTCTCTTTTTTTTTCTTTTTTTTTCCTTTCATGTAAAAGGATTGTGGAGATCTTTGTTTCAAAATTTTCATTCTTCAATAAAAACGATTGTTTTCATCTGTTAATCTTGAATCTCGGTTTCTGATTTCGTATTAGCAATAAGAGTAGTGCTCCAGAGGCCTTGTAATTTCAACTAGCAGCAGCTAGCACCAAGCGTTGTTGTTGCAACAGGATCATCAATCAACATTTTTATTGTGGATATTATTGAGTTACTTTTCTTAATGGAAGGATATTCTTAAAAGCAATTACAATTTACAACATTCATAGTGGTCACATAATTATTTTGTATGATGGCTTATCTTAATTACTTGCTATGATGGCAACTTTTAATTACCATTACATATGTAAAACAAAACAAATACTAGTTCTGAGTTTTGACTTTACATAAAAATGAGATGGGACCCACCTGATAATTTGATTCGTCTTAGTGTTCACTTTTTGACAATTATAATTTCTTGTATTCATATCCATTCACGCACACCAAGCATTCTTCTTGGGAGACATGACTGTTGTGCCAGTCTATGAGTCTATGACCTTCTGCAAAATTGGTGGGGTAAACTATTATGCAGTAAGGGATTGTGCAGTGCCAAATGCCGTGCCTATCTATGAAATTTTGTCCAATCCAATTTAAAATCATGAACTAAGTGTTAGATAGCCCCATGTTGCTCAAAACCAATAGCACTTATTGCTTACCAGTAGATTCGTACATGTAATAAATTCAGTAACTCTCCCCCTCTAAATTCACATATGACATAAGAAAGAAAAAACATTTCTAACCAAGTGAAACTGTGATACTTCTACCCTTTAAATTGGAAGGGATTTAGGGAGAAAATGGAAGGTCAGAGGATTCTGCAACAAGGGAAGGGTAGTAGGCAAACCACTGAATATTTGTGCCATTGATAACCGGAAAATGAGAAGAAAAATGTTTAACATGGTAAATTATATGACCTTCAACTGATTTACCTTTTTCTAAGAATATTCAAATTGGAAAATCCTAGAGATGAATAAGCAATTGATAAAATGAATAGAATGAACCCTAAGGAATGAGCACGGTCAGGGGCGAAACTAGAATTTTGTGAATGGGGGGCCAAAAATAATAACAATATAAAATTGAACCAATTTAATGGTGTCATACATGAAAGATGAAGAGTTTGGGGGGCTAACCATATTTCTTTTGAAAATTTTAGGAAAATTCAAGGGTAAAAATCTAATATTTGAGAAGTTTTTCGGGGAGGGGGGGGGGTGCCAACCACATATTTTTTGAAGAATTTATGAAATTTTAGGTGTAATTTTATAATATTAGAAAAGTTTGGGGGGCTCTCTTCTAAATGGATCCACCCCTGAGCACGGTCAAGATGGAGTATATTGGCATGGTAAAACAATCAGTATATAACAGTAAGTCTGGAGGAAACTCCAATACACTTGTTGATCCAACAAAAAGAAGGAATCCGAAAACTTGATCATGACAATAAGTAATTAAATGAAATTTGGCACATTGGTAGGAGTTCCATGTTCTTGGAAACTTTACCCCAAAAATAGGGTTCAATTATTTTATTTTATTTCATTTTCTTCTTGACAAAGATAACATTGGGAACCTTTCTAAAGAAGACCCTTTTTACTCGACTAAAGCTAGTAAAATTTAAGGGCAACATATTATTGAGTTTTCATTTCTTGGTTTAATCAAAAAATTAGGGCTGTCAAAGCACTCGACTAGGGATTTTACCCTAAATACTTTGAAGAATCAAAACATTGTTGCTCATAAATAAACCAAATCTGGTCTTGCTGATATGCTACTGAAGTACCTGTCATAAGATTCAGCTCTTGTATACGCTTGGATCAGCCAATTATAAGTCTCAGTATCAGGTTTCATATAATCTGTTATACAAAAATAATATAATCTGTTATGCAAAAATAATTACAAGTATTTAACACCCAGGGGGGAAAAAGATAATTAAGTACAAACCTTGAACAGTTGAAAACAGGTTGGAGAGTTCATTTAACTAAATTAAACCTAAATAATGTAATTATGGAGTCTATTTCAACAATTGAATCAATGAAGTTAATATTGTGGAGGTTAAATAGAGGATTACATATTATTCTGTTAAACTAATTGGTTTCAAATTATGGATATTGTAAAGTTTCAAAGTCATAGACATTTCCAACTTCCAAGGGAAATAACATAGATAGAATCGGATACTATGAAGCACCAAAGGAAAGAAAAACAGTTTGAAAAGAAGCAAAAGTCAACCAAGAGAGCTTAAAACCCTTTGGCAAACCAAAAAATAAGAGTACAATTTAGTTTTATTTTTTAATTAACAAGTGTCAAATATGTAGCAAACAGTTTAAATTGAGGGATGCCCCTTGACCAATTTTTACATGTACAATACATCCAATTAATTTGATAAAAATTGGACTAATACGAGAAAGCATTGCAACTCTCAAAAAACAAGCACATTCACTAAACTCGCACTAGGCCAATGCATAGTAGAAACCTCCTTGCAGAAGAAGGCATTGGCCAGAACTATTTTAACTAGTGACATTGATTTGTCTTGACATAGTTTTTGTTTCCCTTTCCACTTTATTTCCTCTTCAATTGTATTTGTTGAGGAATTTCTTCTATCTCTACCCTTTTTTCTATAAGTAAATATTTCATTTGTTAATACGTAAAAGAGGCGCCACCCATGTACACAGGATGTATACAACAGGCATACCAATATGAAACACTAAAAGTAAGGCAATCAAACATCTCAGGAGAAGTAACAAAAGAGAACAACCCCAAGGATTTATCCTCTATCTCTTCTCTTCTCTTTTTCCTTTACATCAAAACTCATGTTCCTTATCAAAAACGTGGTTTTCTGTAGTGGATCCATTCAAAAAGAGAGTAAAATAGAATAAAAACAACTAGAAAACTACTAATTCATATATATTGTAAAATAACCAAAGTACATCTTTAGTGGAACACATACACTAAAATGGCCACACCAATTCCCATGGCAAAAATCTTATCAAAGTCAGTTAGCAACTGGGCAATCATCATACCATTAATGATAGTGCACTACTGTAAAAGGCATAAGCTTCCTAAACATTTATGAAACAAAGCAATTGCCCTGTAACTAATTCTGAATAAATGAACTGAAGTATGGCTCTATGGGAGGAGGTTGGTCCACCAATGCCGCAAATGGGCTGTATGGAGTTGGCCTTTGGAAAAATATACAGGGAAGGTGGAATCTCTACCTTCATCAACTTCAAGGGCGGTGATTAAGGAGTCTTTCCTTGAGTTGCATCGTATTGCATAGAATAAGGGAACTAGTAGAGGTCATATGCAATCACACAATCCATTCACTAGGAGTCTAAAATTTACTAGAGAAGCACATGCATGGATACGGGCACAGGTACAAGTACGGATACGGTACAGTGACATGGCAATTTTTAAAAATTAGGACACTAGTCAGCTAGGATACGTATATATTTTTTTTTTTTCAAAATTTACAAAATTTGTTTTATAACAAAAATTTTACTTGTTTTTAAATAATTGTTAATAATTCTTTTGTAAGTATATTAAAGCCTAGCCTATATATATATATATATATATATATATACTTGTATCTATTTTCTACCTAAATAATACTAAAAGAATAATAAAAAGTTAACTCATAAAAGAAAATTTTAAAAAGTTGGCTTAGGACACACGAACAAAACAAAAGGGCAAAAGGGGGAAATATGAATTTGGATCTGTCCTTCAGTCCTTCCTATGTGAGAAGAAGAAGAAGCCGAAGAAGAAGAAGAAGAAGTCAAGAAGACGAAGACAAAGAAGAGATCTGTGATGAAGAAGAACAAGAACATCTACAAAGAAGAAGATCTCCAATGGGCTGGGTTAGTTAGTCATTTTTTTTCACGAAGCGTGTCCCGACCATGTCTCGAAAGTGTCCGAGCTGCGTCCAGGCCGTATCCAATTATTTAAAAAAAAAATTAAAAAAAAAAAAGCAGCTGGGACACACATGCAGCCGTGTCCCAGGAGTATCCCATGTCACGTACGACACAAATACGGCACCCAATTTGCCATGTCCGTGCTTCCCATAATTTTACACAAGCAGTCCATGACTGGGAATTGAAGTCAGAGGAGAGGATACGTTGTGCTGAAGGTCATCTACTCAGGAGGGTTCAAGATTAGATCCTATAATAGAGCCTTAGTCCCTACAGAAGTTGAAAAGTTCCCTTGGAAATGCATTTGGAAGCCTAAAGTCCCAACAAAGGCAGCTTTTCTTTCTCTAGGTTGCTTCTTTGGAAAAAATCCTAGCAACAGATAATTTGAGAAAGCATAATATTATTTTAGTGAGCTGGTTTTGTATGTGCAAGGGGGATGGGAAACATTAAATCACTTGTAGAGAGTTGTGGGATATGGTATTTGCTCTTTCTGAGGTTCAGAGGGTGATGTAGATTTACTAGCTTATTAGCAAAGGCTGTTTTGGGCAACATCGGAACAGTGAGATATGGAAGGCCACTCCTCATTGCCTGATGCAGTGCATCTATAGGGAAAGAAATGTAAGAAACTTTGAAGGGTGTGCGAGGAGCTGAGGACAGATCTAGAAATTGCATTTCTTTGAATACTCTATTAGAGTTTATTGATCATTGTACTCTTAGAGCTTAGTTGCGATGAACATCTATAATACATTGTGTGTAATTGTTGAATTCTTGTTTTTCCAATACAACTTAGTACTTATAAAAATTAAAGATAAAAAAACAAATTCATAGCACATAATATCTTCATGTAAAAGCACAAACAAAGGAAAAAGTTGTTGCAAACCTTCTCCATATTTCATGTTCTCAAACGTTGCAAAGGCAATTTCAGGTATGCCACAAGTAGCCTAAATAACAGAAACAAATGTAATCAGTTTGATGCAAAATCTGTAACTAAAAAAAACCTAGGTCAATTTTGTTATCTAATTGTTAAGTTATTGTAACACACGCATTAAATGAATTTTTAACCCACAACCTCAGTCTCCAGCCACTCTTGTGGGAGGAGGAAGTGTCATTTAAGCCAAAGTTCATAAGCAAACAACTATGCCAATTTTGACAAAGCTGGAATATTTTACTACAGAATTAAAACATCAGCTGATACTTCTAGTGTTATTCTAACCACCATATTTAGTAGTTCATGAAGATTAGTTAAAAATAAAACAAAAGTAAATTACACTGATATTCCTAAGGTATAGTGAAAAAAGACTTTAAATACACTACTGTTCCCCCAAATTCTAAAAATGATTGAAACTCCTTCGAACTTAAACAGAGGGTTAAAGCCTATTCCCAGTAAAACCAAATTCAAAATCCCAAACATCATCTTGGGGTTCAAGTAATAGCCCAAAGGTAATGGCGTTTTTTGTGGTGCCCCATATATGTGGTTCGAAGCCAATCTCCCCCTCCCCCACTATCTACCTATCAAAAAAATATCAAAAACATCATTTTTAATTAAACACTCCACCATGTATTTACTTTTCTTCTCTTCTTTCTCAACAACCAAACAAAGCAAAAAAATTAAAATGAATAGAATGAATAAACCTTCAAGAGAGCCAACGGTTGTGGGAGTGGGCTCAGTAGGGTTGTGGGGCCACTATTGTGGGTTGCAACAGAGACTTAAGGCGACAGTGGTGGCTAGGTTTTCATCAATGACCACATGCAGAGGTTTGACAAATCAACAGTTGGGGATTTGGCTTCGGCGGCGGTAGGTTGTGTTCATTTGGGGGTTTTGAAGATTTTGTATGCTTGATGATGTAATTGGTTGTTGTTGTTGTAGGAATGTTTGGTTCCCGGGTCAGCTGAGTTTTGTCTTTAATTTTATGAAATTCTTTATCTTGTTTCATCCTTCTGAAGGAAATCTTTGAAAGATTAATTCACCACTAGTGTTTTATTTTTTCCCTAAATAGATTGAACAATTTTCAAGCTATAGACCAAGTTTGTAATTTGCTTTAATTTGAACTTTGAAATCTTGTAATAAAAAATATAGCTTTTCCAATGATGATGATGGACCGACAATATAGCTGTGATCGTCTTCTACTGATTCTTCACATACTGGAGCAAAATCAATTTTTCATTTTTTTTTTTTTTTAATTTGAATGTTAAAGCATTTTTTATGATAGTTCACCCAATCTTGTTTTTTGAGATTTTTTACTTAGATTTCTGTGGCAAATTTAATAAATGCCCTGGGCATAGATTGTAAATGGGAAAAAAAAAAAAAAAATGGAGATCTCCTTGGCTGCACAAAATTGGGTAGTTAAGTGCTTGGTTACATAAAAGGTGTTTGGAATGTTTGATTTTTGTTTCATTGGAACATGTTGATGCAGACAAGAAAGATTTCAAGGAAAAACAACATTAAATACGAAAAAATTCAAGATTTGTGGTCTAGTCTAGATGTGGGACTTTTGACACCTTTCATAGGTTACTTTAGTTGTTATTGAGTTTCTTAGGATAGAAAGATGTTGGATCAATTTTAACTCAGTTTCACTAGAATTAGGGAAATTTGGTAACTTCCAAAAAGCTGCAATGGGCTGTCCTTGGCTGTATCCAAGGCCCAAGACTCTTACTTTATGCTTTGAGTCATTTTCCAATTTGGTTTAGAAATTCTTAAGTCCTTTTTGAAAGTTATTAGTAAACCTGTTCATTCTATGAATAGGTTATTGATAGTAAGATTTTCTAATAAAATCTCAGCAGCTTATTTTATTGTTTGAGGGTGTGATTGCCTTCTCCTACCTATGTGTGATTGCTTAGGAACCTAGGTATGATTGCCTAGTGTTTTATCTATCTTATTTCATAGTCTACTCTCTATTTTTGACACAAAACAACCATCAACATATTCAAGAATTGATATTTTCTTTACCTAAACCCTTTAACCCCAATCCTTATTCAAGAAACCTTCAAGGTCTCATTAAGAACCTAATTTAGAGCTGAATCTTAAAAAACCTACATCATATGTCAAGTTTTGATGCCATTTGACTTGGAAGTAGGTCAAGGGCGCACACTATAAACAAAGAATTTTTTTTGATAAGTAATAAGTTTTACTGATATAAAACAAAGAATTGATGGCAGAACATGGTGTTTGGGTGTTTTGACTAAAGATACAGGAACAATGTCAAAAGAGCCATGGCCAAGTGCATGTGGAATACATATTTCACCAATATCAGCTGCATCTCAATTAAAAAAAAGTTGTTTCAAATTTGGGAAACATAGGAAAGCGTTCAAACCAGTTTTTCTCCAAAGATATTTCACAGCACAGGAAACAGCAACTATATATTATCATAGTTGTTTCAACAAGAATGTTGAGATGGAATTCCAAGAAACTTATAAATAATAATAAATTTTTCAAGAAAATATGTTAGTTTTCCTTGTATGTAGGATTTAAATGGAAAAAAAAAAAATGATCGACTGAAATGTACAGGAGAAAGGCAATCACACCCTCAAGGCCTTAAATAAGCTGCTGGAATTTAATTAATCAATCACTATGCCAATAACATTGACTACAATAGAGCCTTTACATAGAGGCTATTGTTAACCCCTTTCCTAGAAGGACTTGGACTCTAAATAACCTATTCCTAGAATGAATAGGAATACTAATATCAAACAAAACGACTTAATAACTGCTAAACCAAAGGACTCAAAACATAAAATAAGAGTCATGGGCCTCTAGGACAGCCCATTTCTAGAAAAATCTGAAAATTACCAAATTGCCCTTGTTCTAGTCAACTAAATTAGAACCAATCCCAACCTAAAAGACTCAATAATAACTAAAATAACCTATCAAAGGTACTAAGAAGGTCAGACATCAAAACTAGACCACAATTTTTGAATCTTTGTATATTTAATCTTCTTTTTCCTTGAGCTCTTTCTTGTCCACATCACAACTATTTCTGATTATTATCAGTTTCAATTTGTATTACGAAAGCTATATCACATAATGAATTGAACAATTAAATGTTTGAAACTTTCTTTTTAAATTTAATAATGATATTCATGGGATGGATAAGTTAAACATTTCACAAATTTTAAAGTTGAAATTCGGTATATTATGTTTCTCAAGAAGGATTTTGACTTCCACTTTTAGATCTTCATACCTATCATAGTAAATTCTATAGTGCCTTAAGTTTTGACTCTTGAGTATTCAATATTTACCTTCTAAATTGAATAAAGAAGTAGAAAAATCAACATCGAAGAATGTGGGTAGCATTAAGACATTAGAGATTTCTCCAATTCACAGCTCAAGTTCAATCTTCTTCCTTTTTTTTAATAGTGATATATTAGCGGGTAGCATTATCATGTGAAGGTCAATATCAAAATCAAATAAGAACTCTCCTATCCTAACATTTTACCAAATTTTTTTATCCTAAAGTGCCTACCAAAACATACAAATGAGCAATATCCTGAAGAACTTACAAACAAGCACACTCATTGCCAAGTTCTGAATGAAAACCCGGGTGTCATAAATTTAGGTTTGTCTCTTAGGGAGGGGAGAAGGAAAAAAAGAAAGTAGCTAAACAATAGAACATAAAAAAATAAAAAAAAAATAAAAATGCCATAACCAACATTGAGAGAGGTTCACCTGCACACTGAGCAAACAATTGAAATGAAAAGTGGTTGCCATCCGCCCAGCTGCCTCCATTTCATAGGCAATATCCAATGCATTAGAATGATCCCCAACTTTACAGTCTTCCTCAATTATAAGATCATAAATTTCATCCGTAGCCCTCAGCCCACCTTTGGCTCCCCTCAAAAACACTTTATTTGCATCTTCCAGATGCCTGCTCCTAATAAGCTCCTCTGCTCACAAGATGCACTTCACCAACTTAGATAATAATTCAATTTCAACTGAATAGATATGAATAACCAAAAAAGAAAAAACATTGTATTTTATACCAACAAGAATTAGCCACGCCTGGCGAATGTCGTAGTTTAACTTCTCCATCGCTGCAAGAATTTCTAAACCTCTAGTTGCATGACCTTTAGAACCGAACAACCGAATCAGCGCCACAAATGTTTCGTGTAGTGGACGAACACCCGCACTCAACTCCCTCCTCAGCGATTGCATCTGAATTCATGGAACAACAAAAATTCAATTTTCAAATAAAACAACAATAACAACAAACCTTAGTTGCAAATAATAATCGAAATAATAGTAATAATAATAATACTAAGGTTAAAAATCAATTTAGTCTCTTGACTTTGACTTCAATTGTCAAACTAATCCTTAAGGTTTAATTTTATTAATTTAGTTCTTCACTTTATCAAAATAAATCAATCTAGTCTTCCCAAATCTGTTAACAAATGAAGCCATTAGCACCTTTTTTTTTATACATAATAAATACTCATCAAGCAACAATATCTACTAAATGACACATTTTATGAATTTTTTCAATTAAATTTTAAATTAAAAACAAAGAATGTTTAAAAGGCCTCGTTTACCAACATATTTGGAATGAAGTACCATATTGACTCAAATTTACAAAGTGAGATACTAATTTGACAAAAAACACAACTTAGTAGACAAATTGAAAAAAATCGAAGCAAAAGTCAAGAGACTAAATCGAATTTTAGCCTAATCACAATAATAATAAGAACAACAGTTGTTACCAGCACTACAAAATTTGTCACTATAATGTGTGACCCAAATTGCAATCACAATAAATCATTATTAACAGTATCAGTTAATCCTACAAATTTTACACTAAGTAATGTGAATTCCGTAAACAAGTATTATCAACAAGAAATAGAAATGGTGGCAACGCATACAGCGGCTTCGTGATCGGCATTGAGAGTGTAGGACACGATCAAGGCGTGGAAGGAGCGGGGGCCGGGGGTGAGGCCGGCGGCAATCATGTCGTAAATCACCTGGGAGACGGCGAGAGAGTCGCGGTCTCTCGCTCTCTCCATGAGCTCTTCCATGAAGATGAAGCGGAGGCTCTTCTCCGCCGCCGAGGCCGACGCCAGAGCAAATGCCGACGAAGACGAAGAATCGTCGCCCCTCGAGAGCTGATGCTGCGGCTTTCGCCTTCGGGTTTTTTTCCGCTTCTCCGGAGAGGAGACTGCGGAGGAGCGAACGGTGAGGAGGAGAGGCTTTGGAAGGAGAGGGGAAAGGAGGGGAGAGGGTTTGGAGAGGAGAGAGGTGTGGGTTGAGAAGAAATGAGTGGAAGACATTGAGAAAGGGTTCCAAGAGTTTCAGGATTTTTGGAGAGGAAAAACAGGGTTTTTGAGAGTGGGGGATATGGGAGTTTTTTGAATTTTGGGAGGAAGATGATAAGGCAGCATGAACCGCACGTGCGGTGTATCAATTAGGCTAAAATATTACTGTTTTAGTTTGTAAATTTTATTAGAATTTTCTTTTTTTCATTACTTAATTTAATTATAGGACAAAGTTTTGTTACAACTTTATTTAATAAGTATTTTTTTATCAGATGTGAATTTTTAAAATTCTATCATTATATAACATCTTTTTTTCTTTATATCTTCCATCAGTTCTATGTTTGCAAAATTTTCAAAAAATCAAAAATTAATAATTATATTATCAATCAATGTTTAAATTTCAAATTTTTGTAATCTGAAATTATGGATAAAAAATATATTTATGGATTGAATAGTAAATAACATCTAATTGACAAGAAATTTTTTAGTGGTTGTTGCAGTCATTGTCCTTAATTTTATAAAGTGGTTTTTTCCAATAATTTAGAGACTAGAAAAAAGTGGAAATTTTTTTAATAGTTTTTAGGGATGAAAAAATATATCTTTTAAAGTTTTTTTTGAAAGGGGTAGCCATATCTTTTAAAGTTTAAAAGTAGAAAGAAAAACATCTTCAATGATTTAGAGATGAAAAAATAACTTTCAATAAAGTATAGAGAAGAAAATAATATTTTATCCTATCATCAATTACATGTTAATCATTATATAATAATTTTTAATAAGGTTCAAATTTTAAATATCTAATGTATCTTTAGCTTATTATTTTTTCCAAAACGAGACTTGAGTTTTAGGTTTCAACCCAAAGAAAGAAAAAAGTCTCTAGTTTTAGGAAAAGTAGTACTAGTATTTGTATATGCACAAGCGATCCACCCATTATTAAAAATAAAAAATAAAAAATTATTGAAAACTTTATAGTGCTTGCTTGATGTATCTTTTTTTTTTCTTAAGAATCCTTGCTTGGTGTATCTCTTGGGCACACCCTCAAGAAATTGTTTGGTAATGTAGTATGCTTGCTTTCCATATTGGTGCAAGGAATGAAACGTTGAATGCACTAATATGCATCAACTAATGTACCATGTTGCCACCAGGAATTTAGGGATGGCAATTTTACCCCGCCCCGCACGAGTATTTCCTGCCCCGCAAAAGTGGTGAGACAAGATAAGGCAATATTTTGTCCTCGCACCCTGAGGCGGGATGGGGATGGGTTTAGTTTTTTTATCCCCAACTCGCCCCGTCTCATCCCCACCTTACATTAATAAGGACTATAATTGTAAATTTAGTAAACCTTAAATCACTAATATTTAAAGTGAAACACAAGGCATGGGATAAAATATTTTTTATTCTAATACCTACTGCTACTATCACTCTCTGACCCTTCTCCCTTCTCTATATGTGTTTTTCAAGTTTCAAGCAAGACTCCACTCCAACGTTGCTTTTTAGGTTCATCTCACTCACTATCTTCCCTTTTGTTTTAGTGTTTCTTAAATTAGTTTTTTTCAATTTAAATTTTGGTTCTTTTTTTCTATCTAATTAAAATTGGAATTTTTGTTTATAGCTATTGAAGAAGCACAGTTGTAAGGAAAAAAGGTAATGGTCTCTTAGTGCTTCCAATAGGTTTGTTTCTTATCATATTCCAAATGTTTCAAATTTTTTTTTTTTGCACATTGTTTCACGTTTTTCAATCAAATGACTATAATATATTTGTCTCTTAAAAGTTGTTGATATATCTGGCCCAACACTAGGATTTCATTATGTATATTGGGTTATATTTGTATTTTTATATCCAACTTATTTTTTTCTTTACTATGTTATAGAGTCACAGTTTTAAAAAATTATTTGATTGATAATCTTAAAGACTTTATCTTTGTTAATGTGGTTAAATACTTATATCTATATCTTTCTATCCACATTATTTTTCCTTGAAATGTGTGAAAGCATACCACATGGTTTAATTTACTTGAATTTTTTCATAAGCGATATAAGTTTTTCTTTTACATTGTTCTACTTTGTGTTGGAGACTTCTGGCTTAGGTTTTGGTGTATGTATATTACTTTTTTACGATTGCTAAGTTAATAAATTATCATAAACAATTTTTTTAGGAATGACTTCAAGTGAAAACAAATGGTAGCTCCAATCCATCTATCACACCCATTAGCAACCATCAATCTCCAACGATGGTAAATGAAGATAATACGACCCCTTGTTCAACTCCATTGGATAGGCTAGAAGATGCCCAAGCCCAACCTAACAATGAGATAACTAAGGAACAAGGGAGGTTGAAATCAGTTGTGTGGAATCATTTTAAGAGAAGAAAAGTTGATGGGAAAGACAAGGTTGAGTGCAACTATTGTACGAGATTGCTTGTGGGGGGGGGGGGGGGGGTCTAAAAATGGTACTAAACATTTGCATGACCACTTAAAAATATGTCCTAGGAAAAATTTTAAGGACATTAGGGATATGAAAGAAAACAAATTGGTGAGGGATCAACATAACATGGACTCAGTGGCAGGTTTGAATGCTTATCATTTTAATCAAGATGAATCAAGAAAAGAACTCGCTCATATGATCATCTTGCATGAGTATCCCCTTTCTATAGTTGATCACATCGGCTTTAGAAGATATTCAACTTCTCTTCAACTATTGTTCAAGATGGTTTGTAGGAACACAATCAAGAAGGACATTATGAGCATCTATGATCATGAAAGGGAGAAATCAATGCATGAAATAGAAAAGAATCAGAGTAGAATTGTTATTACCACTGATATGTGGACTTCACAAAACAAAAGGCGAGGGTTTATGGTTGTAACAACACACTTCATTGATAATTTTTGGAGATTACAAAGCCGAATTATGAGGTACATTTTTTAAAGTACGTATATATTCATTTTTTATTTAAATTCTTTTCAAATATTGTATGAACTTATTTCATAGTTAGTTATAATAATTTAAATTTCTTATTTTAGGTTTATTTATATGCCATCTCCACATACAGAAGAAATGCTTTCTGATGTCCATCTATAAAACTTGTTGGAATGGAACATTAATAGGAAGTTATCTACTGTGATAGTGGACAGTTGTAGTACCAATGATGCAATTATAAATATTATACTAGACAAGCTTCAACGTAGTATGCGTGGATCAATGTTGCATATGCGTTGTGCAACACATGTTCTTGATTTGATTGTTCAGGATGGTTTGAATGTTATTGGATCATGCATTGAGAAGATTCGTGAGAGTGTGGGATTTTGGACTAGATCAACAAAAAGAAGGCAACGATTTATAAATACGGCTCGACAATTACATGTTGAATGTACCAAAGAACTAGCCCTTGATTGTAAGACTCGCTGGAACTCTACCTATCTTATGCTTTCTATTGCTATAGAGTATCAAGATGTCTTTTTTCGATTGAGCCAAAGGGAGTCATCTTATAAGTGCATTCCAAAAGAAGAAGAATGAGAGATGGCAAGTAGTATATGTGAGAGATTGGTATTGCTTTACAAGGTTACATAGCTATTCTTAGGTACCTCATATCCTACAGCTAATCTTTTTTTTCCTGAGGTGTGTGAAATAAAAATAGCTTTGAATTATTGGTTCACAAGCCCAAGTGATATGATTAGGAGTATGACATTTAAAATTTTAGAAAAATTTGATTGTTATTGGAATGTGATTCATTGTGTTATGGCTGCGGCAATCATTTTAGACCCAAGATATAAGATTGAATTGTTGGAATATTATTTTCCTCTTATTTATGGTGACGAAGCTGAAAATGAAATTCAAAATGTTAGAGATACTTGTATGAAATGATTCGTGACTATACTTCTGGGAGAATGGGTAGGGAAGGTACTCGTGGCACTTGTGTAAGTGAGGATCTCCAAGTTGATGACTCCCTTATGGACTTTAAAAGATATCTTAGTCAAAAAAAAAAAAAAAAAGGTGGGAATATTAAATTGGAGTTTGAGCATTACCTTGAAGATGATCTAATGCCAAGAACTTTGGAGTTTGATATTTTGGCCTGGTGGAAATCTAATGGGCCTAAGTATCCTACTTTGCAACGTATTGCAAGGGATATCCTAGCCATTCTAGTGTCAACTGTTGCTTTGGAGTTAGCATTTAGCACAAGTGGTAGGCTGCTAAGTCCACATCATAGTAAACTCCATGCAAAGACTGTGGAGACATTGATGTGTGCTCAAAATTGGTTATGGGCTGAAATCAAAGGTAATCAAATTTACTAGTTAGTGTCTGTTTGGATAGCTTATTTTTTGCCAACATATTTTACTATTCAGCTAATTGTTGCTACTATTTATGAGCCCCACTATACTTTTTAGTACTATTTATGGGTCTTACTATACTATTTTAGTTAACTTTTACATTTATCTACAGTACTTTCAATAAAAAGTTTTCAGTTTTAGTAAAATAAGCGGATCTCAAACAGACCCTTAATCTATTCAATGATTTATGTTGCTGCATTCTTCATTGTATTTTTCAGTTGTTTGATGGAATTTGTTTTACTTTTTTTAGGCCTTTCATCTATTGTAGATGGAATTGAAGCTAATACATTCCTAAACATCCTCACTATACTTTTTAGTACTATTTATGGATCTCACTATACTATTTTAGTTAACTTTTACATTTATCTACAGTATTTTCAGAAAAAAAGTTTTCAGTTTTAGCAAAATAAGTGGATCTCAAATAAACCCTTAATCTATTCAATGATTTATGTAGCTACATTCTTCATTGTATTTTTCAGTTGTTTGATTGAATTTGTTTTACTTTTTTTAGGCCTTTCATCTATTGTAGATGGAATTGAAGCTAATACATTTCTAAACATCCTTGATGATTCTGATGATGAAAAAGAAAGTGGTGCCACTACATTGGGAGAAAGCGAAGATTATTCTTAAAGAACTAGTCAATTTTTATTTTGTTATAAGACAATATTTATTTTGTTATGTTAATTTTGTTAAAGAACTAGTCAATTATCCTTGATGATTCTGTTCATGCAAAGACAATGTTTATTTTGTTATAAGAAATTTTGAATTAGGTTGTTATGTATTGGACTATTTAAGTACTTGGTTTATTAAAATGCTTGGATTTTAAAACATTTTGTTTTGTTGTAATTTATATTATTGTAACAAAAAATTTATCTATATATATAAAATTATATTAAGGGCGGGGCAAGGCAGGTCCCTATGAGGCCCCAAAGGCAAGGATGGGGCAAGGTAGTTTGCCCCGCACCCCAGAGCAGGACAGGGCAGAGACGAAGATCTCATCCTCCAGCCCTACCCCACCCCATTGCCATCCCGAACTAGGATGCTTTCAACATTTCAATCCACTATGGAATATGTTGGTCATAAGGTCATTTACCATGCTTACACCCAACCAAGTTATGGTTCCCTTGCTTGCTAAGTGATTTTTCTAAGTTCTAACTTAATCTTTTACAAGCTTGGATAATTTGATATGATTGTGTAAGGAATGCCTAATATGCATGTATTTAAGGGAGTGAAAAATAATCTCCCTCCCTTGATTTTCCCCTTCACAAACCTTGATTTAAATGAATAAGAAGAAATAAAAATATTTCCCTCAAAGTTATGTTATGTTTTTTTTTCTTAATGCTTCTTCCCCTAGAACTTGGTTGCCAACATTAAAATCATGTCTTTTACTCTTGATATTTAAGTCCAATTTATTTCATTATTTTTTATGTTTGCAAATATTAGGAAAATCTTATCAAGTTTTAAGTGATCCACTACAAAGAGATGCTTATGATCGAAATGAAAAAAAAAATTATTAAAAAATTTGCATATCTTGTTACTTTTATATGCTTGCGCTTGTTATGAAAACATTGTAAGTTGTCTTATTACTACTCTATTTTCATATTACTATTAAAGAACAGTAAGGATTCTATTAGTACAATAATATTTGATTTTCAATTTCATTCCCTCTACTTTAGTTTTATGGAATGAAATTTTGACAAAAATTTTATCTTCATTTCTGCAACTTCTATTTCATAATATATTGTTAGAGCAGACCAACCAACGTAACTCATTTTGCTAGATGTAATTGTCATACATAGCGTGGAATTTTCATATACTTAATTATGACTGCAGATTAAAAAATGTGATTGAAAACACATAAAGTACAACAAGGTCATAGTTTATAAATTGCCTTTAGCTACTTGAGTTGAGCTGAGCTATGTGAGATGTAAACTTACATTCAGGAGATACTTGGATAGTATCATTAAGAATTGTTTTATGCTTTTATGTTCTTCTTTGAAGATTTCCCCCCTACATTCCTAATGATTTTTTGTTTTCACTACTTGAGAAGGGTGCACAAGAATATAGACTTTCATTTTTCAAAATTAAATTGTCAAATAAAACTGGATTGTCATCTATGTTCAAGCACTGAAACATAAAAATAGTAGTGGCGATGAGATATTTGACACAAAATTATAATACAATTTGAGGTTAATTTCAATTAAATTTGGATTCTAATTATCAATTGACTTTAATATATTATATATGATTTCTCATATAATTATCTTTTTCATAGCAAAGAAGAATAAAAATAAATCTTCATGCTTGTAGATAAGTTTACTAAACACAAAGGTATTTAACTAATGTTCGATTTTTTTTTTTTTTTTCATTTTGTTGTTGCTAGTATTGATAAAACTTTGAATAAATAAGCTAAGGAAATACTTCCATAGTTATACATAAAATAAAAACATATATTTTCTTTTAATCCATAGTTGTTTTGGATTCTATAAGTTTCATATTTCTACCAACTCAACTATGAATTCTATAAGTTTCATATTTCTACTAACATAAAGCAACTAACATAAGAACATAGTTTTTATATGCTCATTGCATAAAAACAAAGGATCACATGGTTCATCCGCTATCTCCATTAGCATATTAGTTATTCTTGTTTAACTCGCCCAGGAGAGACTTGATCTTTTCAATGGTTAATGGCTTTTCATAACACTGATTTTGACCAGCTGCAATAAAATCATTTCTTTCAGAGCTTAAATCACATGAAGTGACTCCCACAATTGTGCTATTGACGCCCATAGCTCGTAGCTCCTTTGTCGCCTATAAATAAAATATAATTAGGGGCACAAGATCTTATATGAAGTTATTAAGTGGGAGAAAAAATTGAGATAACATATATTACTTGATGTTGCACAAGTTACAAATGTGAGCCTTTATGAGCGTTGAGTATATATTATATATAATAATATAAACATAATAGCAATAATAATTTATTGATAGTTTTTTTTTTTTTTTTTTTTGAGAAAGAATTTATTGATAGTTAATTGTCTTGTAACCTAACTAACATTTTTTGTTGTTTCCAATATAGATATTTAGGGTTCAAATTTTCCAAACTTAATTATTGAATCAATAAAAAAATGCATAATGATATGACATAAGAAACAATTTTACATATTTGTTTATGAATAATTGCTTAATAAGTTGCAATAATTATGTTGACTTAAATTGTCAAGAGTCTCGTAATTAATTGGCATAACCCAATTCTCCAAATAGGGGAAAAAACAAAAAAGTTGTGTTCCACAAATCAAAATTATGAGTTATTGAAAAATCCCATCAACTATCATTATGAATAATAACGATACATTATTAAATTATTCTTATACTATCATCACTTGTGAACCTAGTTACAAAGATTATGAACTTACATAAGAAAATGCAACCATTTATGCTAATACATATATGCTCATTGCATAAAAATAAGTTGCAATAATTATGTTGACTTAAATTGTCAAGAGTCTCATAATTAATTGGCATTACCCAATTCTCCAAATAGGGGAAAAAAGAAAAAAGTTTTGTTCCACAAATCAAAATTATGAGTTATTGAAAAATCCCATCAACTATCATTATGAATAATAACGATACATTATTAAATTATTCTTATACTATCATCACTTGTGAACCTAGTTACAAAGATTATGAACTTACATAAGAAAATGCAACCATTTATGCTAATATATTGTTTTTGTTAAGTTCTCTGAATATATGAAAATACATGCATGTCCTTACCTTTGAAGATTATTGTATTGTAAGTAGTTTACTTTAACATCATATTTTCTTACAAAAATTTCCCTCAAAAAAAAAAAAAAAAAATCTTATGAAAAATGTGAGGTTCTACTTTGAAAAACATACCTCAAGCCCATTCATGATTGGCATCTCCTTGTCCATAAAAATAATATCAAATGAAGCCCCAGATCGGCAAAGATCAACTGCTTCTTTTCCATTTTTGACCTCTTGAATTTCCTTAGTAAATTTGCTTAGGAGTGCGCTATGGATTTTTCTAATGATGGGGTCATCATCCACAATGAGCACAGAAAACTTCTTTTCAGAGCCAATAATTTCCATACTCTTTGAACTTGATGCTCCTTTTCCGAACATTATCTCTCCTCGTTTCAATATTCTGTGGGCAATCAAACTTTAATTTCTCTTAACAATTTAGTAAGCAGTTACAATTATAGCTTAATGTGATACATACATACATATATATATATATATATATTAAGGAAATTAGGATACAAATTATTATTTTCGATGCTTAATTTCCTATTTCCCGATGACTAGCTAGAGAGCACAATAGTTTTATGAAACAACACATCATTACATCTCAGTATAGTATATATGTAAGTGTAGTGTATAATATATAAGTAGAAATATAAATAATTTAAACTAGCATATCAACCTTAAATAATTTGTATTTGTATTATAGAATAATTTTATTTTTTTATATAAGTAGCAAACACTAAAAAGATATATAATGATTTTGCAATTTAAATACCTTTACTACGTACTGATTAGAGCCAAGACCTCAAATTCTATGGTAATGCTTACACCTACAGCTTAGGCTGCTTATATAAGCAATGAATATAACTTATCTCATTTGAATTTTAGAAAGAATGCTAGGTCTTGAAGCTTGTAGGAAGATGAACACTTTGACACGTGCCTTTAGGTTTGGTTACTTAGCTGGAAAGTAAGAAGAGATTTCAAAGATGAAATCTAGTAATTTGGATTGTTTCTGGGTTTTGTAATATGTTGAGATTTTTGAAAATCTGAAGAATCCTACTTTTAAAAATGTATTCAACATGTTATTAATTACATCATTAGAAAGGATGAAAAAATAATGATCTCTATATTTTTATTAATATGCAATCTAAAATGTGGATTCGGCATCCGTTATAAAATTTAATTATATTAAAAGTAATAAGGGTTATAATTGTAAATTTAACATATCCTAAATTCTTACTATTTAAACAAATAAATCAATACTAACTTATTTAAATGAATGGATATTAAGATTTTTTTTTTTTTTTTTGGTGATATTGTCTTATTAAGCACTTGGATAATATTATTAAAGTCATGTTAAAAATAAGTTTGACTTGATGGTATAAATTTAGTGGTAATTTCAAGTATATTTATATTAATAAAACATGTTTTATTAAAAAAATTGTAATAATTGTGGGGCAAATTAACACAAAGTAGAATTTTATGTGGTAGGGCGGGTAATGACAACTGGCTTCATTTATCAAAAATCAAATAAAATAGTTGGTGTACACTGAACTACTAAATTTTGAAATAACAAAGTATATTTAATGCTCTTAGTTTTAGAGTTTGTTTGAGAATAGTTTATTTAGCTGAAACTGAAAACTTTTTGCTGAAAGTACTATAGATAAAGTTAAAAGTTAGATAAAATAGTACAGTGGAACCCATGAATAGTACCAAAGAGTGCAATAGGACCTATGAACAGTAGCAAAAATAAGCTAAATAGTAAAAAAAAAAACTGGCTTTTTAAGCTAATGCCAAATGCAACCTTAGTGTCTGTTTAATTTTATTGTTGGAATTCGAATTTAATTGTAGATGTAGATAACACATTTTGTACCCCTTACAACTTGAGCCCCCGTTCCCCAATGATGCTAAAATTATAAAACACAAGGTTGGTTTAGGGTTCAATCATATTACAAATTGACTTGAGATATGTAAAAATGGAAAATATAACTTTTTAATGAGAACAAAAAAATCTATTTTTGGAAAATAAAGGCCAAAAGAAACCCTAAGCCTGTGTACACAAGCATGAACCTGCGTATGCACGAGTCTGCGCACTTAGGTAGGGTTTCAGAAGCACCAAAAATGCAAGTTTTCTACATTAAAGACTGAGATTTTGAACGAATCTCACATTGTCTGGGAGCCATTCCAAACCCCCTATTTTCACAATATAAATAGCCATACATGGTACCTTGCAAAAAACACACAGAAATCCTATGGGAAAATAATAAGATTAACTAGAAATAGTGAATCAAAGAGGGAGTTTTTCACAAAATATCATTAAGTCAATTTTATTTGATTATGGCCTTTTTTGGCCTTGATCTTTGAATTTTAAGATTTCTAATCATATGTTTATTGATTTGTGATAGATTTGACTGAAGAGAATAGTAAAAAATCAAGCCTAGGAGCTTTTGCTTTGAGGTATTCTTTTAAACTTTTTCTTTCATTTTTTGCTTTTAATTCTGTTTTTATTTATTTATTTATGTTTTAGTATGTTTGTTTAGTCTAGGTTTGTGTGTTTGTATGTCTTAAAAGCATGTTAGATTGTTAAATTTAAGTTTTCAAGTGTTTTTTTTCTGCATTTCTATTTTTGGGTTAGGTTTTAGGGTGTGCCTACATGCATATGCTTCGTGCATGCGTACGTATGCTCGAAGTATGTGTACGCATACAACTAGCCTGTGTACGTAGGTCTATGTATGTGCACGCATACTTGCACCCAAAAACCTTAATTCAAGTTTTCTGCTTTTTGTTCCTTCTTTGATTTCACATCATATGCTTTTGTTTTAACCTTTTTGTATGCTTTTAAGCTTTATACTTCTCTGTTCACATGTTTGTTTGTTATGGTATGCTAGATTAGGGCTTTCTCTTAAAGTTTCTTGCTTTTAATACCATGTCATTCATTCACATGTCCATGCATAATGCCATAGGTGCTGAGTTGCTACAAAGTAAGTGAGGTAAGTCATGCATTGGTATGAACATGCATTTTAATGATGTAATATGTTTGTTTGATGTTTGATTTCATGTGTAAAAGTTTGGAATACATGTGATGGTCTATGTTTGTTTGTCATGCCTATCTTTTCCACCTTGTTTTGTTGTTGCCTTGGATGATGTAATATGTTAAGAGATGCCATGATTATATGTATGCTAGGAATTGTGATGTGATGATATGCATGATTAGATGTATGCTAGGGCTTGTGATGTGATGATGTGTCATGCTAGATGAATGTTAGGTTGTTTGATAGATGTATGGTTAGGGATGATTGATGCCATGTTGTGTGTTTAGATGTATGCTAGTGTGTGTGTGAGTATAGATACAATGTTGAGTATGTCTTTAATAGAGTTAAGATGTAAGACACAATGAAGGGAAACCAATCTTAGGGTTGGGCGGTTTTAGGTGCCTAACACCTTCCCAAAACCGTACCTTAACTTCAAACCATATCTTTGGTAGTAAGATCAAAAGGTTATTTTTTAAGAGGACGCTATATATATGGTTGCTAGACCATTGTAAAAACTAGATGGCGGCTCCCCGTTGTGTCCTGGGTAGAGTGTTAATAGTAGAGCTCTAAAAGCTCTTTAGCATATTGAATATTAGACAAATTACAATGAATAACACTTTAAGGTTCTAGATGACAAAATTTAGTTACAAAATTTTTTGTAGTCTTAGATTACAATATTACTCAATATCTTTTTATTGGAGGTGAATTTTGACAAATTCATTATTGGATTACATTTTCTTTTTATATCTTCCATACTTGCAAAATTTCTAGAAAATTAATGATCAATAGCTATGTCATCAATAAATTTTTTAAATTGCAAGTTTTTGTAGTATAAAATTATGCATAAAATATAAGTTTATAGATTATATGGTAAATAATATCTAATTGGCACAAAATTTGACATGTGTATTAAGAGTATCAAGAACATGCAATTCAATTGTTAGATTTTCAAAATATATAATAATGTTTATTTTATTAAGTAAGATTATAGTCTTAAGCTACAACCAATTTTGTAACTAACCTTTATCCAGTTTATAAAGCATGAATACTCTAGAGTTTTCTCCATCCCTTAAAAGGTTCAAATTTAGAGCTTTAGCCTTATGGTTGTTTTCAACTTTAAGGATCCCCTTAAAACGTTTTAGCAAAATCGCCAAATGTTTGTCATTTTCAACTAAACGAGTTTTAATCCCTTTAATGTACTTTTTGACTTATCCAAAAGCAAAACTAGACTTGCATAAAGTATATAACTAAACTTAAAAAAGCTTGAATTTAATAAGTATGTGGTGTAAAAACCTTGGTTTACACCCTCCAAAAAAGAACATGTCACTTCAGATTTTCACAATTCATGAAAAAGATCTACCACATACAATACAACCTCCTTTATTTTAGAAAATCAAACCCATCAATCCTACTGCCAAGTGTGCAACCTACTAAAGATGCTCCACCTCCAAGCAAGAAAGGGCATTGTTGTAATCTGGAAAAAGATGCCTCCAGCGACTAGAGATGCTATTATTTGCATGGTGGTCAACATGATCTGGAAAAAGATCAACCTTTGTTGCCTTCACTTTGTGGTTCTATGACCCACATGCCTTCTATACACATCCTAAGTGCTAGATCCAAGAGAGGTAAAGGGTTTGAGGTTATGAGCTTGGTTTATATTGAAGTAAATAGGGTTTGGGTAATGGGACAGAAACGAAGAGATAGGTTTGGGCCAAAAGATTAGGGTCTTGTGAATTTGTTGTAATCATTTTCAAATTCAAATTTTTTATCAAAAGATATATGGAACCAATGAACTCATGCATATTCTTGCTGCTGTCACCTTTGTTCTTGTGCTTTGGGTTTGCACTTACATGAGAATTGTGGATACCCAATTTTGCAACTCTCATTTAACCTTACTTGTATTGCACTATGTAGCTCATTGCATTCCATAACATAGGGAAGAATTGTAATTTTGACTGTTTAGTATCCAATTACATTTCATGATATAAATATTGAAGTCATAACGGTCAAATTGACAGTTTATTAGCCATAGTCTTACAACCAGATTGAAAAATATCAAAGAAACAAATTTTAATGATAAAGTGCATTTGCATGAATTAAGTCCTGATTATACGTGATTATGATCTCTTAATTATAATTGGCCTATTTTTTGTATAATTTAAATTAAATGATGTGTCATAATATTATTGGTTGACGATATAGATTATCAAAAGGTTGTATGCACCCGATTTAATCCAAAGACAAAACTTTTATTGATTCATTGTAGAATTGGTAAAAATTGATTAATTATTGAACTTTTTTGGAATTAATTTTCTGAACTTAAGTACTAAGAAAATCTAGAAAAAAAAGGGTTGAAATTTGGAAGGAATTAGATCAAAACTGAAACAAAAAAGGAAAAGATCCATGAGGGTATGAGACCAAGCGTTGATTGAGACTTGGACTAGAACCCCAGATCTCCATCTTTTGCTTCGGCTTGCTCCCCACTCAATTTAACTTTTCCCCCTATCTTTTTCATTCAACCTAATTTTCCTGAGTCCCACATTGCCTAAAATACCCATCTCCATCAACAATTCAAAGCACCTTAAATTTCATAGAAAAACCTGAAATCTCTCTCTCTCTCTCTCTCTCTCTCTCTCTCTCTCTCTCTCTCTCTCTCATATGGTTAGTAGTAGGAATGTGCCTTTAGTATCTTGGGAGTATCTTGGGCTTCCTGGTCTCAATTCACTAGAAGGGATAGTTTGGTTCTCCTGGTCTTGAGCTACCAACTTCCTATTCATGAAACTCCCTCTTGATAAGCTTTCTTGCTTGGAGTGCTTAGCAGTACTGATGCATGCATGAAAGGTTTCTAAACCTCCTCTTTTTATTTATGCCCTAGCTTTTTAGATTCAAGCATGCTTTAGTTTCTAGTTCTCCACATGTTCTTGGTTGGTAGCATGTTAGATCTAGGTTGTTCTTAGTTTTGCATGTTTAGGGTTTTAATTTGTTAGGTTCTAAAAATTTAAAATAAATAGCAAACCGTGAACACAAACTTGTCTAGATATATATTCTTAAGTCTATAGGGCATATTAGACAATGCTTAAGGTGCTGCAAGTTAGAATACAAGAATAAGGAAGCTGCAAGTTCAGGAAATTTGAAACATGCCAGGTTCGACCAATCGAGACACGAATCTGCAAAAATTAATTAAAGCCCAATAGCTCATTAAGCCCATTAAGTGATTAGGCTTTCTAATATAATTCTCCTAGTATTTAAAGGAAACCCTATAGCACATTTTGAATAGACTATGGATGTGCTATTTTGAGATCTAAAAGGTAGCCTTCTCCTTTCAAAGTCACTACTAGAATTCCATCTACATATTATTAGAATTGGTAGATCTAAAGTTGCTGCTACAAGATCATACATAGCTGATGATTTAAAACTTTGAGTGGGATCTTACAGTTACAAACGTGGGCGTTTGTGTGTGACAAATTCAGATAGAAAAGTCCATGGATTCGGAGTTGTGTGTGGTCATGTGAGTAAGTACCACAAGAGGTAGCCTTAAATTTAGAGAAAAATCTATCGTAAAACTTCTATTCTATCATAGTGAATTTGTTGTCTTGAGGATAGTTTAGGTTAAATCCTCCCCAAGTTTTTTTACCTTGAAATTGGACAATTTCATTGGTCTTCCTAGGTCATTATATCGCTTGTCTTCTTTACTTTTCCACACTTAGTGATATGATTGTTTGTGTTTGACCTAGATCTGAATAATAAACCAAAGTATCAACTTGGTTAATTAATTAGGTTAAAAAACCTGAGTGTACAGGGGTCTAAACAAACAAACAAAATTTAAATAACATGTTCATATGCTTTTAGATTAGATTTCATCACACATAGCACATATATTTACCATGTTTTCCAATTTCAATTATGCGAATGCCTAGAATAGGATTTAATCATTCTTATTGATGCTTGTTTCAATCTCTTTGCAATCACACATTTTTAATTAGATGACATAAATTGTTTGGAGGATATAATATAATCATTGGCCACCAAAGTCTACAAAACTAGTTTCACCAGAGGGGTTGGGTGCCTAACACATTTCCAATCTTATAACCTAACCTCCAAACTTAGATCAAAGCTTAGTAGAATATGTTTTTTCTTGTAATTTTCAAATTCTAGATTGTAACTAGGAAACAAAACTTTATACACCCATGACGTTTGCTTATATCAAGGTGGGTCTATTTTTAGTTGAAAAAAATATCAATAAGGCTTTTTAAGATGAGATTAAATTCAATAATAATTTTGTGTAAAATCCCATGTTTAGACCCTCTAATAATACTTTGTCACATCAAATTTTTACAGACAATTACACGTTACATTTAAGCTGACGTTGGGTCGCTGCACCAACTCTCCACCATCCATCATAGCTCACCGTCCTATACAACCAATTTTGCTTTCAGAATCACTAACCACACCTACGCCTAAACTTCATATAGTTCCTTTTATCAAATAAACTTTAGAGTGAATTAAAAGAAACTCAAAGCATAAGAACAAAGGAAATGACAACAAGAATATGCATGAGTTCAATGGTTCCATCCATCTTTTAATAAGATAAATTTGAAAATGATTACAACAAATGCACAAGACCCTCATTTCTTGACCCAAACTCGTTTCTTCATTTCTCTCCCTAAAAACAATCCCTATTTTCTTTGATATAAACCAAACCATAACTCTCTGCCTCTCTTCTTTGATCTAATACTTAGGCTGTGTATAAAAGGTGCGTGGGTCACAGAGCTGCTACAAAGTAAAGACCATGAAGGTTGATCTTTTTCTATATTAAGCTAACCACCACGCAAACAGTAACTTCTTCGATGGTTGAGGGAATCTCTTTTAAGATTACGACAGTGCCTCCAGTAGCTTGAAGCTGGAGTGTCTTTAGCGGGTTGTAATTTCGGTAGTAGGGATGATGGGTTTGATTTTTGAAATAAAGGAGAATGCATTGTGTGTGGTAGACCCTATTCATGAGTTTGTGAAAATCTAATGTGACATGCTTTTTTTTGGAGGGTATAAACCAAGGGTTTTACATCACATCCTTATCAACTTCAGACTCATTTAAAAATAGTGTAAGAATCAACTATTTCATTAAAATTCTCAAAGTAAAGGTAAAACGGTCATTGTGAGAGACCAGACTTGGCTCTCAAAAAGAGATTAGGCATCAGCGCCTCTCTTTTCGGGATTATATGGAGTCGACACTTATTTTATAAGAAAAATAAGAAAACCATACAAAAGAGTACAAAATATCTTGAATAGTACACATTCTCATTAATTTAAATGAATACAACTTGATAGAAAAGGGTTACAAGGCTTTATTTCCTAGTTACAATCTATCAAAAGAAAATAAAGCACTACTCTACGAACCAAAAACCTAAAGTTCGGGGTCTAGATTATAATATGGGAAGGTGTTAGGCACCCATTCGGCTTGGAAAAAGTCTAGTCTTCTAGACTCTAAGATGATAATTTTAGTACCCTTTGTATGATATTATTTAAATATAACAAATGCCATGTTAAATTCTAAATATAAGGTTAATCTACTATTTAAGAGTCCTAGATCTGCAACTTTGTTTTATAAAAAGAGAAACAAAGATGAGATTGCTTGGTGAAAAATCTAGATCTGAGTTTCTATGATGAAAAGAATGAATTTTTTTATAAAAAATTCCAGATCTAGTTTTTATAATTTTAAATGGAGAGATAACAAATCTATTTATGAAAGTGTAAATTTTTATGAAAAACACAGGTTTGATTTTGTTAAAAAAAATAAAATATTCAAATTTGTATTTTAATGAAAAATACAGATCTAGTTTTGTTCAAATGAAAAAAATTCAGATCTGTGTTTTAATGAAAAATATAGATCTGGTTTTGTTTAAAAGAAAAAAATTCAGATCTGTGTTAACAATGAAAAATACAGATCTGGTTTTGTTAAAAGAATTAATTCAGATCTGTATTTTAATGAAAAATACAGATCTAGTTTTGTTGAAGAAAAAATTCAGATCTGTATTTTAATGAAAAATACAGACTTGATTTTTATTAGAAGGAAAAAAGGATGAAGCTTTCATAATAAATTTCCTACATATCTACAAACTTTAAAAAGGAGTTTAACCCCAGATCTATGCATGTCAATCAATTTATGTGTTTAAACCTAAACTAAGCATGTGAATTTGAAAGAAAGGATAGAGGGAGAGTATGCAAAAAAACAATTTAAGAACATGATTAGGTGAATAATGAAAGAAACAAAACTCACATTCATAAAAAAATCAAAAGAAACAAGAGCATGTTTATGAAAAGAAAACAAGAACATAATGAAATTATGAAGGAAAGAAACAAGGTAAAAAAATACCTGCATGAATATGTTCTTCAAGAGGGGAGTGTTTTAGAGGTCAAAGAAGATGAACCTCTTTAAGATCTAAAATAGTATCACTTACAAAAAAGAAATTCCTAAAGTAGAGCTTCCAGAATTTCTTTAATGTAAGGGGAAAGAGGGTGCTGAATTCTGAGTTTTCTCCTCTATTTATAGAGGTGTGTTTGCTTAAAAAATAAGTTAGAGTTGCTTAGAAAATTAGCAGATACGAATTAGGTCAGGTTTTATCCCTAAAAAATTGAATTTGATAGGCCTAAACCTGAGTTAATCATTGGGCTTAATTCACTACCTATGCCAATTGGCACTGTGGAAGTGCCGATTGGCACTCCTCGTTGCATGGCCCAATTTCATCTTCTAGTTCATTTTGGACTCTCTTTTTTTTGGCATTTTGTAGGCCGGGAATTGTATTTGGACGTTTTTTAAATTTGTGTTCCTAATAAAATCCATTTTAACTTGATAATTAAATCTTTAGAAAATAATTATCTGAAAGATAAACAATTAAATCTTTAGAAGATAATTACTCTAAAGGCCTAATGATAAACAATTATGATATTATCAGATTATCCATTTTATTCCTATGCTACCAAACTTATTTTTAATCAAAATCAACAACCAATCACATAAATTATTTAATTGATTTTAATTATTGACCTATCAAAATTAATTTCAATTAATCACACGTGATCAGTATCATCCAACTGAATGCATGCAGATCATGAAAACTTGATCTTGTGATATCTTTCATTCTAACAGTCCGATTTGAGAACCGGGCATATCGTCGGGATCATTAGAATCTCAAGATCATTTTTATGATATGAGATGAATAATTTAATGCAAGAAATGCAATTCTGATTTTTTTTTTGAGAAAGTGCAATTATGATTTTTTGGTTACTTAGAATGATCATTTTGGTCATGTCCCAATATTAAATAATGGGTACAAAATTGAGTGTCTATAGTCATATTACATTTCTATGGATACATCAGTCATTTTCATTGAAAAAGCTAATTTAATGCACTAGTCACTTTGGTTAAAACAAGCGATGATGGACACAAATAATCACGAATTTGATCGAAATGAGTGACAAAAGGTAGTTAAGCACAAAAGGTAGGAATAGTCAAATACATGACAAGATCTTGTTCACGACGTGTGATTTGCTAAGAAAGAAGAAAATGAAAAGTATAGAAGAGGAGATGATGGTTGTTACTTGTTAGGGCTTATCGATCAATGATGGTGAAAAAGATCAGTAATAAAAAAAAAAAATAAATAAATAAAAGAAGAAGAAGACATATAATCATTTAGGCACACTTTGCTTGGGTTAGATTGTTCAAATTTATCTTACGCTTCACCGCCTACTTGGTCAAAACTTCTCGGGACACTTTTGGTTGGATCAGGTTGGATGGCCTATGTTAGATTGAGTGGTTATTGCTCACCCTTAAAGTTGATGTTGCAAGCTTTTCAACAACACCTAGCCTCATTCAAGCAAATCCAAGATGGAGTCCAAGCCTCAAAATGAAGGTGAAAAGATTAATACGAAAATTGAATTTCTATGTTTAAGCTTTTAGGGTTTGAAGAGTTTAAATTTAATAAGAATGTGGTGTAAGAGCAATCGCATCAAAGCTTGCAAAATGGAAAAAATAGTTAATTTTACACATTTTAACCAAAAAAACACCGGCATCAGTGCATACAAAAGTGTGTATATATTCAAAAGTGCTACAGTAATCATGCATATATGCACGGTTATTGTAGCTTTCTATATATTATTTTAATATTTTTTTCTCTCCCCTATCATTCTCTCTCTTCCCCTAACTCTCTCTCTTCAACCCATAATCTCTGCAACTGATAACCTAGCACTGCCAACCACACAGACCTAGAACTGCCACCCACATCACCTCAACCTAGCACCGCCAACCACCACCACCACCACCGCAACCCAACATCGTCTACACCACCACCACAACATGGACACACCATAATATCAACCAAAATCAAACAAACCCACACATGGACACACCACAAAATCAACCAAAAATTAAACACACCCACACACGGACACACCAATAGAGACAGAGAGAGCATTTTGTGAACTTGTGGCTGTGGGTTGGTGCTTGGGTTGATTGGAATGGTGCTTGTGGATCGTGGATTGGTGCTAGTGGATCAATGTGGATCGTTGCTTGTGATCGTGAGGGAGAGAGGGAGAGGCGATTTCAACCAAGACGGGGAGAGGGAGAGGTGAGCTTCATCATAGAGGCGGTGGTGTGAATGGAGAGAGAGAGAGAGAGAGAGAGAGAGATTTAGATGGGTTAAAAAGGGAGAGTTGATAAATAATAATAAAAAGTGAGGAAAATATTATTTAAATAAAATAGATGATAGAATAGACAAACTAATATGAGTGTTTTGTAAAAATAGGTGTATAAAATAGAAAAAATATGTTTTTTTTTTTACAAAATTGACAGAAATTTTACATTCACTGATGTGGATGCTCTAAAAACCCTTGTTTACACTCTCCAATAATAGGTTGCCACATTAAAATTTTGTAAATAAGAAAATAGGAATTGAAACACATAATCCCACTCTCTTTTTATATCCTATCACTATCAGGAAAATTAGGCCCAAATCAACTGAAAACTTTTTAATGAGGTACAACTTTTTCAGGTCATAACTTTTTATCATCAATCCAAATGATTTCATTAGAAATTAGATTTCAAGGGCTCTACAACGACGCTAAAATCGCCCAAAATAGAGGCTGCAGGAAGAGCTGTGAACGAGTTATTCAAAGTTGAGGGAAAATTAGTCAAAAAAGCTCAAAGCTGGCCTTTTGTGCAGGAAAAATACAATGTTGATCACACGCATCACTTTGTTTTTGTACTCAAGTTTAGGCATTACTAGGACTCTTTTCGTTTGGAGGTGGTGTTAAGAAAGCAATGTTTTGCACTTAATTAGTGTTAGCGGTTTGTGATTGCCCTTAATTAGAGTTTTGGTAGAGGCGATAAAAGAGTTTCATTCAAGCAATTGATCCAATTCAATCCAAGGTGGAAATTCATTAATGTGGTCTCAATTGGGTATATTTGAGGCTTTAGTTTTGTGAAAGTTTCGACAGTGACACTTATTTTCTGTTGTTGCTTTTGGATATATCATATATGTATAAGGTCACTCAAATCACGTGAATCTTCTATCGCCCTTTGAGATTGTTTTATTCTAGTCTTTACAATTTATGTCAACCAAGAGATATCAATTATTCAAGAAGAATTTCTCCATTGATAACTTATCAAACAACATATTTAAGTACATCAAACCCCATGTTCCATGACACACCTAAACAAACTTTTGCCAATTGATTAATGATAGTGAAGAAATAAATTATTTCCTATAGGAAAACAATAACTCTCAGTTAATGGAGTCATATTTTATCCAAGGCCATGATAGTGCTGAGGTTCATGGGGCTCATGTAGTCAGTAGAGCCGGTCAGGATCTGCTGAACAATAACTCTGTTCGCCTTTTCAGATGGATGGAATGGATCCCAAAATGCATACAAGTCTCGGTTGGGGCACAAGTTGGAGAGTGGTGTGCATAGTCCAATGCCGTTGTAAGGTCCTTGTCCACAACAAGCTATCCTTGATGAACTAAACCCTGCCCAACCACAACATGCTCATGTTATGTCTTATTTTTTTACCAACAAATAATCCTACAATATCCATTGTATAGAAAATGTTCTTTGAGATAGGAAAATATTCTATCATTTGTGAAATTTTATTGTGTCCCTAACTTTATTGTTTGTGGTTATAATTAAGACAACGCAAATAAATAATTAGACATTGAACCCAACATACCAAACGCTTGAGGGTTAGAAATGAAGTCAGTGTGCGTTTGTTGTGTATTAGCAGCAATGAACACATCTCTGCCAATTTTGTTATTCAGATCTCGTATCATTTGATTGAGTTGTGGGTTATACAAGGCAGAGGCTCTTTGGAGTTCAGCTGAGCATCCACCATTTGTATTTCGCGTGGCTAATTCTGCCGGAACACAACCCAGTGGTCCGGTACCTGTCACAAGAACCCTACGTGCTCCAAGATCATATAGCTTCTGCAATGAGATCAAAAACATTGAAGGAAGCATTAATCATTTGGCAAGTGAATTTGCCTTTTTTTTGGGGCGAATGAAAATGTATTTGGTATTTACTAGTAACTAGTGCATTTTTTTTTTCATACTTAGATTTTCTCTCAAATTTTTTATTCCAATTAAAGTTTATTGTCAAAAAATTTAAGATATTTTCATTATTTATTTTAAATTATTTTAATAATTTATTTTATATATATATATATATATATATTTGTTTTGAAAAGAACTCAATCTTTGGGCGTTTGGTAGATATATAATATAGAATAATTTTTGTTATTTCACACTTACTATCTATTTTAGTATTCAATTTTAATTAAAATCATTAAAATTTTATTCGACGTATGATTTTTATTTTATTAATACACTAACTGCTAAGGTATGACAACACTGATTTTCTCTAAAAAATGTATCACCCCAATGTCTAATTGTTCATGCACGAAAGAAAAACAGAAAACAAAAGCACACTGCTTTTGACCTGAGCAACCAGATGTCTCTACTTGGAGATGTTTTTTTGTCTATCTTTAATTTTATTGGTTTCTTTTTCGAGACTAGCTAGCGGTGCATTGCATGTAGAGCCAAACAAAAGCACAGCAAAGTTAATGGTAAATTACCTGTAAAAGTTTTTTGTATTCTGAGATGAGATACTTGACATAATCCGGAAGTCGGTATTGGCGAGACCTTGCAGAAAAGGGCACCAAGTAGTAGTTGTTTACAAAATCATTGCCACCGACAGTGATGAGGACAAGCGCTTCTTTCACTAGTCTCTTTGCTTGGTCACTTCCAATAAGATTACTTACTCTTAGCTGGTATTCTTGAAAGTATTCCAGTTGTCTATACATTCTTATTATGTTTAGCTGCAAAAAAAATACAATTATATATAGGCCATTTCTTAGATTAGTCTTTGCATTTTGATAGTGCTTTCAAGTTTTTGAAAGAAAAAAAACTAATTGTTCGGGAGAGGCATATGATACAATTAATGTACGTATTAGAAATTCAATATTTATCATGAACCATGACATATATGGAGTAGTTTTATAAAATAGTGAGACATTAAAATAAAAGGCATTATCCAAACGAATTATAGAAAGATTAATTATGTGGTTGCAAACTAGAAAAATTAATTGTGTTAGAGAAAATTCGCATAGTACTTTTAGCATCATTGACATTACTTTTATAGTACACTAATAATATCAGATTGCGCCAATGATCATAACAAGGAGAAAAAATGTGTGTTCCTAAACTTGTTGGTTAAACTTAAGATGGCCATTGATCACTTACAAACTGAATTCCAGTGTCATTGAGGATTCCAATGCCTGCTGAAGCAAAGTTGGCACCAACAAGGAGCTTTTGTCCTGTGAGCTCAGGACTCAAGTATGGCAATGTGGGTTCAGAGCCGAGCTGCTGACCTAAAAAAGCAAGCAATTCACTAAATACATATCTATATACATATTGATAGTCATGCACGTACAAAGTAGACTAGAGAGTAACTTCAAATAATGATTTGATAATTATTAAAGCAATAATGCAGATTGAAACCCAACTGATAAGGTCAGGGATGTTAAGGCCATTGGAGAAACGCCCTGTAGGACGATGAGTTGGATAATCAATGCCATAAGGAGGTGAATCGGCACGGGCAGTTGTAGCCAGGTAATTGTTGTTGCCATTGTCAACAAGTGAATCGCCAAAGACGAAGAAAGCCCTGGCATCTGCTGTGTGAACAATGTTTCCTATTGCTAATGCAAGACCCAAAATCATCCAAGAAATGAAAGTGGATGAGGCTTCCATTGTTGTGGTTTGAGTAACTGTTTAGAACTGCTTTTTGCTTTGTACTAAGAACTCCGTGTAGTTGGTGTAAGACTGGGGATGATCTAGGGTGTTTTATAGCTTGTGGATTCTAGCAACATTGTATGGATTGGACCCCCAAAAATAAAGCAGGGAGGACAGTGATAATTGTGTTAGCTAGGGGAACAGTTTCTACCAGCTTTTAAATTAATCAATGCCATGAAATATAGATATGCTGAAGACAGCTTTTGGTTCAAAATCTTTAATTCTTGCATGATTTCACTTACAATCTAATCTAAAATAGGAATGTATGTTCGGTTGCTGAAAAATTGAATCACGAGAGTTGTATATTCTTGAAAGTTTAAACATACAATTTGAATTTGTATTGTATTTTAAACAAAACTATATTTATAGAATATAAATCTTGGTGTTTAAGATAATCCTATACAACTTGGCCTTTAGTAACTAAATAATTGATAACTTTGATAATTATCGATAAATTTTGAAATAACCAATACCTTGAAAATTAATAAATATATTTTGTTTTTCTATCTAGCATTTCAAAAGAAAAAAAAAAAAAAATTTTGGATAAAAATTATATACTTATTTTAAGGGAAAGAAGTGAAAATTTTAATTTGAGTGGAAATTAAAGTCCCGTAACTTTTGAGAATTGAGGTGTTTATAAGAATTGTTTTTCTTGAAACACTCAAAAACTCATGAAATGAACAACTACATTTTCTAGGACTTAACAATTGTTAGGGTCAATAGATTGATTTTTGGCAAAATATGAACAAATCCTTGAGTCTTGTTAAGTCTATAATGTGTTTTTTTTTAAGTCCAAGTCGACCAATTAAAGACATCAAGCTCAACACGTCCTTGATTAATTGAGACAAGATCAACTGCAATCTCGATAGTAGTTGATCATTAAAGAATTGCAGATTATTTTTTACTATGATGCAATTTGCATGTATTATGTTGGTTGTAAAAGTGGGTTTTGTAATCCTAATTAGAGAACTTAAATAAAAGCACAACCTTTCATAAGGTTGTAGAGGTAGAAACTCTAAGGGATTTAGAGGGGGAAAAAAAAACAGCCTAAAGCCTCTAGCCTCTAGCCTCCACCTATTCAACCTGTTTTTCTAGAAGCAAACAAAGAACCATCATTAACGGTGCTGTTAATGCCATAGTGCATATCAAATCTTAAGCCACAGAGTCTAGTAATTCCTACTGTAAGTTACAATACTAGGATCTGGATATTGTTGTATTATGTTCTTCCACTTTATTATTGTAAATTCTTTTGTTGGGTGGTTATCGGTAAACCCCAAGAGGGTTTTATTGTCAAAGTTTCATTTTGTAACCATATCGCATGTGTCTTTTATTTTTATGCCACTTACTCTTTGCAATATGGTTCTATGCATAGTTAACCCAATTGGAACTCAGCAATATAATTGATTAATTAATCAAGTTGGCATAAATTGAGTTAAAATCAATCAAATAGCGACTAAATTTCCTATCACTAATTTTTGAGTGGAAATATAATTTAGAGTACGTACACCATCCATTTAATCCAGATTGCATGGTTAATTAATCCTAAATGGAGAACGCCGAAATATCCTAGTCTTTCAACATCGATCAGAATGAACCAAAATCCATGCATGTGAGAAGGTTTAATAAGGACCGGTTCACATCAACGTATCAAATTCTAAACGTGAGCCCTGATCTTTAAAGGGAAAAGAAAATTCCTGAACCAAAACTCAGTACGACTCAAGGTTACCGTGTCTTTCAAAAAGCAAGAATCACTACTTCTTCTCTTTTTGTTGATAGTGATATTAATTATATTGTATAAATTAGTTAGGAATTTTGTGCAACATTTTTTTGGTCTAAGTTAAGAGAATTTCATTTCAAAACGATTTATTTTTTCGTGTAACATTGTGAAAATAGGGTTTATAGTCTCAAGTCATTTTAAATATTAAATAATATAACACTAAATTCAGATATCTAGATTTTATATTAATATTTAGTTTAAACCATTTTGGACTAATTAAAGATTTTAATGAAATTTTTTCTACTGCTAGTGACTAAATATTTCATTGATATGATGTAGGGTCAGCCCCACAATTAATAGAAAGCTTTGAATCCTTTGATTAAAAAAAAGAAGAAAAAGAAACCCCATAGGTCAACTTTTAGGTTAGCTTTCAATTAAAACATTGTCATGAAAGGAAGAAGCTACGAGACCATTTTTCTCTTGTGCCATGTGATATGCATAAATGGGATGGGCTTGTTGGATGGAGCTGCACTCTAATTTACTCTCACCGCTCAAACCCATGACAAATTGGAACAATGAATTATTGACCCTTTTGAACACTTTTACCAAAAATATTGTCTTTTTTAATTTTTTAATTTTATTTTTATATTTTAAGAATTTGCATTAGTTCTTGCAAAAATTTTCTTCTATTTTATTATAAAAAACTTTTTTTTTTTACACAATCACATCAAATTATCTATTTTACATTATATTCAATAGAATATTTATTTTTTATTTAATTTTTTACTATTGTTTATGTCCTTTTTTTTCCATTGGTTTTCCTTTGTGAGAGAGAAAAAGATAAATGAAAAAAATATTGATATATATGCACATAAACAGTAGATATGTTTATTTACATAATTACTGTGGCTAGAGATAAAATTCTATTTTGTACAATTTTGTATAAACTAATGTGGATAATTTTTAAAGTTAAATGTGCAAATTTTACCTCTTAAATTATTATGCATTGGGTTCCAGTTAACTCAATTGGTAAAATTTTTGATGGTTGAATAAGAGATTTAAGATTCAATTTCTACCTATTCAATTCCAAAACTGATTAATGTCTTGGTCTGATTGGTATCTTAATTTGATAATAAAGAATTATCATCAAGAATCAAGAGTGGACGTCATAGGTTGAAAAAAATAATTATTATTATGCATTCTTTCCCTCAAAAAAAAAAAAAAAATTTATGCATTTACTCTATTGTGTATAGGCAATTTGCTTTTTTTTTTTTTTTTTTTTTGCAGAATAAATGCTCAGTACTATTAGTCGGTGAGAAGGAATGAATGCTATATACCTAAGTTTGCGGTGTGACTTGAAGCGGTGCCAAAACTGATAGCATATATCTTTGCTAATTTCCTACTATCTACTCTCAGAACTGAAAATCTACTATATATTAGACTGGTATTTATTAGGTTTCTATTTTTAGTTCGGCATTGGCTTTGGTTTTATTTTTCTATTTTTAATTTGGAATTGGAAATTTGGAATTGGTTTTTTTTTTTTGAGAGAAAGGAATTGGATTTGGTTTTGTTTGTTCTATTTTACGTCGTTGTTTTTGGCCACGTATAATATAAGTAGAGAAAAAGTTACGATGGATACCTATTCAGTAGATAAAATTATGGAAAGTGAAAACTAATCTATTTATTGTGTTTCCTACTTATTTTAAATGGGTGCTAAGTGGGTTAAGTCAACTTGTATTTTTTCACATGCAAAAAAAAAAAAAAAAAACCTACTGAATATTGATCTGTGGGGTTTCCCCCAATCCAATATCATTTAATCAATTTGATATTGAGATCTACCCATCCTTGGTGGATGGGGGTGCCCTTTAACCCAAAGACGAGGGTTAAGCTGAGATGGACTCTTCATATATACACTAGAGCCTCAAGACCCTATTGTCATTTGGGACAAATCAACAGCCACCTCCCCCACCTAGTAGGCTCTATCATATATTCAACTACTTTAATGCCCCAACTTGGTTACAAGCTTACGTTACTAAGCTCGACCAAAAAAAAACAAACAAACAAAACTACTGAATATGATCAAATTGTCTTTTTTATTTTTTTTGGTCAATACAAATAAGAGAACAAATAACAAAATACTCAAAAATAAAATTTAAATAATACATAAAATTTTAAATTTACTTTACAAAATCTAAAGTTTACTAATAATATCATCACCATAAAAGAACAAAAATACTAAATGTCGTGGACCACGTAAAGTGTGCGATAGTAACGTGTAAAAATTGATATGATGAGATCCAAGAGTGACATTGAGAAGCAGAAACAAAGATAATGACATTACAAATGTTGAGGTTTAGGGGCTGTTTGGATTTTTTTTTGTTATCACTCATCACTCCTCACTCAATTTTCATCACTCATTACTTATCACTTAAAATACCCCAATTTCCCCAAACCCACCCAAATGGCACTCATCACTCAGTTTTGCCGTTACTTTTTGCTTCCAAAAAAAATAAAACTGAAAAGTCAAGATATGCGGTTGAACAATGAGAGATATACAGCTGGGCTTTGTTTAAAAAAAAAAAAAAAATCCCCAAAAGTCAAACATTGTGGCTGAATAGTGAGAGAGTTGTGAGTTTAATTATGAAAATATCATTGGAAACTGAGTTATGGAAATTGAAAACACCTAAAATGTGTTTTCAGTTTCCATAACTCATAACTCAAAAATCAGAGAATTGAGTAATGGAAACAAAAACTAGAAACAAAATCCAAACGGACTTCTCAGCCATAGGTCTCACCATTTTTGAGTTATAAGTTATGAAAACAGCAAATCCAAATAGCCCCTTAGTTTTTTTTTTTTTTTTTTTTTTTTTTTTTTTTTTTTTTCAAATTTAATAATGGTTAGGCATACTAAACTATTAGGCTAGCGTATCAAAGAAATCACACTTTGTGAATGTGATGTAAATTGTCAATTGTGAATTGTCCCATTTGGCCATTTTGTTTGACTTTATTTATATAAAAAATTCCCTACATAAACGGGTCAACCCAGTTGACCCGTGGGTTGATCCGACCTAACTTAGAAATTAATCGGGTTGGGTTGGTTTGTTTTTATTCCAGGTAAAAAAATTCTTGGGGTGTGTTGGGTATTTTTCATCTGGTTTGGATCAGATAAATAAGTTTAATTTGCCAAATCTAAGTATATTACTTACACTTAAATTTTTGGGTGTATTTCAGTGTACAATTGTTCTCTTTTCTTTTTTATTTATTTTTGAAGTCTACAACGTCTTCATTTTACATACATATTATGCATATGAGCAAATGATAAAGGCATATTTTACATAAAGGGCGTATTTTACACATAGATTATATGCATATGAGCAAATGATATCGATAAGGGTACTAATTACACATTCTTGTTAATTTATATAATTTGTACGCATCATCTATTTCATATGTTAAATGTGGATATTGTTCGTTAAATTGGGAACATTTGTGTATACAGAGTGCATGTTAAATTGTTAATAAGTGGGTAAGAATATTTTTCCCATATATGTGAGATGTGAGATAGAAGTGTTACACATAAGATGACGGAATTATTCTCCAAAAGTAGGGACAAACAAAACTTGGTTCTTGATTTAACAAGTTGGTATGTTCAGAATCTTCAGATAGTTGTCGGTAACAGATTGTATACGTATGTAAAGCTTAACGTAGCAGGAGAAACAGTTCAGCAAGCAAATTAAACCCCCACTAAATAGGTGAGTATTGTACCTTCTAGCAATCTTCTGGTTCCTTGTTTCTCTCTTTACTGGTAGGGTTTCTTTTAAATGTAACAATATTATGCAAACTTGAATTTTCAGGCTCTTCAATTTACGACTGGGCTTTACAATAATGAATTTTGCAACCCTATCATAATTACTTATATCACAGAAAGTACAAGGGGTATGGGTTCTTTCTGGTGGGCAAGTAAATGCTCACATGAAACTTGCTAAGTAAAACTGGTTTGCCAATATAATGTGTGGCTTAAAAGTGCAACCATTCATCATTTTCATTTTGTGTAGGTTCTAATGCTCATGGCTTGTACAGTTCCAACCGGATTTTTTAAAGAACACCAAATGCCATTAAACCTACTGCCACATGCACTGTCCAAATGTTTGAACACATACAAATGGGAAATTACCAGAGTTCATCAAGAATTTTGTTTGTGAAGGTGATAAATGACTAATTATCACAAATGTAGACCCAGATGTGAGAAATTGTTGAATTAATAATTTATTCCAGCACTTATCCAATCCGTGGGCTCCAATGGTGCTTCTTTTTCCCCTCATGTGTCAGCCAAGTATGTATCTTCCTACTCCCAAAATACCAATTTTCCAAATAGCAAGGTTGAAATAATATTTTTTCACAACTTCATTACCAAAAGTAACAAGTTTTAATTGAAATAAAATTATTTTTACATGTATTCATTATTAACATTTTTTTTCTTTTGTTTTTAATGTATCGTTTACAATATGTTATATCAATAGCTATAAAAAAAAGTTCACATTATTTTCTGAAAGTTTGAGGTGGTAAATTTATCTATTTTTAATAGTCTCTTCAAATTCTAAAAGTACGTAATGAATACAAACCTTTGACTAAAAAAAAATAAAAGACAAAATAATCACCTACGGGTTTTCAACTATCTCAAATGTAATGTTGTTAACGTGACATGAGTGAATTTTGTCAATTTTATGTGTTTGTTATGTCACATAGGGCTAGTTTGGATGGAATGGAAGTAGAGTGATTTGGCCGGAAATTAGCCCTCCATCCAAACTAGCCAATAGGTGCATTACAGAAGTTGAACCCTTGCGACCTTTATTTGGTTGGGAATACATCTTCTTACCACTTCTAATCATACAGTGAGGTAACATACTCATGCACATCCTAATTTCTTTGATATATGGTATTTTTGGCAATTTATTTGCTAAATATGTGACAAAAAAAAAAAACACAGTTTTTGATAGCTTTTATGCTAAATATGTTACAAAAAGATAAAAATTAGCATTTTAAAAAAATAATTTATATATATATATATACATTTTTTTTAAAGCATATGCAAAAAAAAAAAAAAAAAAAAAAAAAAAAAAAAAAAAAAAAGAAGCTTTTTGTGAAATGCACATCTGATCATATCATGGATTTCATAAACTTCATCAATTTGAATTCTAATTTTCCTCCAAATATAAGTACAAAAAATAAAACCCAACATTTTTTTCTAGCATGAGATTAGCAGTTAGCACAACTTTGATAATTACTGGAACCCAATATTAAACTTTTCATTGGTTTTAATTACTGAACCACACTATGTTACACAAAAGATGGGCCTAAAATGAATTAATTATTTGGTCAATGGGTTAATTAAGATTTGTAATTGTGACGTTCTGTTTTTCTTTTCTTCTTTGGTAGAATTATTAAACTAGTGAACTATTGAATTTAATTATTAGACATTAAACTTAAAAATAATGTATTATCCAAATATGTTTTTTTTACTTGAAGTGTCTTTGTTATTTGTATTGAAAGAATGATTATAAACATGTTATAAAATACGTTCATGTTTCTTTCTTTTTATCATGTGAGAATTAATGTGAATCAGAAGGGATTGGCCTGACCTATATGAGTAAGATTCTTAAGAATAGTAATCCATTGTAGACCTCCATACCCAATTTCTTACCTGACTTGTTCACCATGAAGAATTTGCAAGGGGTTTTCCTAGAGACATAAAAACATTTTGTAAGGTTGAATTTATTCAACCATCTAATTGGCTTTATTCCGTGCCAAATTTGCTTGTAATTCAGCATTTAGTAACCCTGTATTTAGGTGGGTTTGATGTAAGGGTAGTGAGTGAGATAGAGTGAAGATTGCTCAAGAGTGTGCAAGAAAACAGAGACTCGCGGCTGGGTCTCGCGGGTGACTCGCGGCTGCAAGCCGCCAGACGCAGCACACGTGCCAAGCATGCTGGAAGGTGAACAGTCATGCAAGCTGGAGCACTACAGGACAAAATAGGACAACTGGCCATACGGTTATCTCGCGACTTAGTCAAGCCGCGAGGTCAAGCCGCGAACCACCCCTGTTTTGTAAAACCTGACGTTTCACATTCCTCTCCCACTCTAGTATAAATACCCCTTTTACCCACGATTGTAAGAGAGCTTCCAGAGAGAATTTTGAGAGAGAAACCCTAAAGAAAAACAAGATTGATTCACCCACAATCTATACATTAGAGTCTCTTCAAATTCCTCAACTCTCTTCCTCTCCATTGTCAAATCCTTGAGAGGCATTATACCAAACCTGATTCTCACCATTATCATTACTGTGAGAGAGCTGTTTGGATTTCTGGGAAGCAGTTAAGAAGGAACCAATCTTCATTGGTTGATGCTACGGTCTAGTAGCGGAATCCGGGAAGCTAGAAAAGAAAAATGTTCAGCGCAACCTCGTTAGAGTAAGAAGCTTGGAGGGCTTAGGTGTACTGGGTAGATTAGGCTTAGAGGGTCTATTGCTGTCCATGTATCCCAACTGTATTTTCTAGTGGATTGTTTACCGCTTGGAGGGCGGCGAAGAGGTTTTACGCCGAGGGTTTCGGTTTCCTCTTCGATAATATATCGCGTGTTGTCTTTATGTTTGCATCTTCCTTCCTCTCTATCTTTGCCTTTTTATTATCTGCTGTGGATTGTGTTTTGCTTTGGCTTAGATAGTTTTTAACCAATTCCATATTATAGCTTATGTTAAGTTTCCGCACACTTGTTGTTTGACATATTGCTTGAATTGGTTAAGTTGTAATTTGGGGGTCTAAACGTTCAAAGGTGTTTATACACGTTTTTGAACTTTCACATTTTAATTTTGTAACTTATGCAAATTTTAAAAATTGGTATGTACTCTCTCTCTCTCTCTCCTAGGTTAGCTAATAATGGGTACAACAAGAGAAGGCCTATTTGTGGTGGTATAACAATGGCTTGGGGGAGGTTGATAGGTTCCACTTGATGAAACTTGCCATGAACAAGACGTCAAAATGAAGCGCAAGATATTGTTTGTATCGATTGGAAATTAATTCCTGTTTCAAAAGCAGATGGAGAGGAGTCTTTTCTTATTATTCGATACATCACACTCTTCTCTTAGAAGTGGCAAGGGAGTGACTTTTATGTTTTTTATTGTTTGTATCAACTGAATACTAAATCCTGTTTCGAAAGCAAATTGAGAATTACTTAACATACGATACATCACATTCTTTCAAGTGGAAAGGGATTGGCTTTTATGTTTTAGAACAGAAAAGATTAGTGCTAAACTAAACATATCACAATTATGAATTTCCAAAACAAGTTTTCATAGCATTAACCAACCCTCGATCGATAATAGCAGCGGCATTAATGATCCAAATGCTAGTTCTTATCTTTGTTTTCCAATCGGCTTCAGTGTTTGGTACATCCGATTCCTGTCTTCCCATCAAAGTCATCATTAATACTAAGTAAACTACTTTCCTACCAATTTTAATACCTATCAACGTAGTGTCTCTTCATTATGATCATGACAACTGATTTTAGAACAAGCGACAATTTTTTACTACCGACAGATAATGTAGGTTCTAAAACAAATTATTAAAAAGAGCAATTAAAAAGCTCCAAATTTTTGTTTTCTTTTTTGACTTTCTTCTTCTTGTGACAAAACGTGTCGGCATTTAATAGTTTATAAGCAATAAAAGAAAGGAATATATAAATTAAGTTATAAACTAAAATCTTTGTCAGTGCATGGGGGTTTAGGAGGGAAATGATTCGAGTTGTGGGGTTAGCAGCATATTGTAATTATCTCTTAAAAAAAAACTAAAATATTTGTCTTTAAATAAACTTTGTTCAAAATTTTAGTTTTGTTCCTAAATTAAGTATTGTTTGGAGCATTTTAATATTAATTAATTAAAATGAATTTATATGACCATATAAATGTATAGATGTGAGAATTAATATGGAAGATGATAAGTAAATGAAAATGTTTAATTCCACATTGAAAATGAGAGAGATTATTTTATTCTTTTTAATTATGGTGATTATTGGGCTAATATGAATTGATTCAAATATTGGACTAGACATGTACACATGGGATGAAAGGAGGAAGTGTTAAAAATAGAAATCAGCCTCCTGAATCACCTTAAAGAGAGTGAATGTCCTTACTGATATATATGAGGTCAAAAATTCAAAAGAAAGCAGAAATTGCACATCTGTTTGGTTTAGCAATGATATCATCAATTATTGTTCATGGCAAGTTTCATCAATTGGAACCTTACCCCAAGCCATTGTTATACCACCACCTACTCTTGTTGTACCCCCATTGTTATACCACCACCTACTCTTGTTGTACCCATTATTAGCTAGCACATTAATTATGAGCAAACCTAGGAGAGAGAGAGAGAGAGAGAGAGAGAGAGAGAGAGAGAGAGAGAGAGAGAGAGAGAGAGAGAGAGAGTCTGAATGAAAATTGATTTTGTAATCAATGTTGTTATTAAACAGATTGAAAATATGGTTAATGCTTATTCATCAACCAATTATACAAACTAACTTTTGAAGATCACGCTGCATTGGAAAGAAATTCCATGACACGTACAACACATCTTCTTCTTTTTTTTCTTTTTTTTCTTTTTTGAGAATCACGTACAACACAACTTGAATTGTAATAATACATAATAATAAATTACTAACTTATAAAACATATTCTGTATTCCAATGCAAGCAAGACAATTTATTAGGTCATGGTCATAGAATCCAAGGCCAAGGCGGTGCTGAGATTCATGGGGTACATCATCTCGTTAGAGCCACTCAGGATTTGTTGAACTATTATCTTGTTTGCCTTTTCAGAGGGATGGAATGGATCCCAAAATGCATATTGGTCTCTGTTTGTGCACAAGTTTGATGCTACTGTGCAAAGTCCCAGACCATTATTGGGTCCTTGCCCACAACATGCTATCTTGGATGTGGTAAATCCTGTTCAGGAATAACAATGCTGGTCAATTTCATTTTCAACAATTAAGGACAAGTCTTTTTCAGAAGTTTGAATCAATATTGTTTAAAATTTATACCAAAAAAAAAAAGAAAGTTGAATAAAGAAAAAGTGAGGGACCAGACCAGGCTGTATATATTCATATATCTTTCTAAGACGAATTAAAACCATCCAAATCTAACACAAACTAAACTATTGAATGGGGTGTCACAGACATACCCATAAAGGGGTATACGTTGTTCCAACATAAAAATAATCGGGTAGGTTGTTCCATTAAGATACCAATTGAATAGGGTAGTTTTAATAAATGCAAATCGATCACTTTTTATTAAAATTTTTGTTTTTGTGTGAATAATCCAACTACCACGTTGTGTATTAGATTCCACACTTGCATGTTACAAAAAAAAAACATATTAGTGAATCAGTCAATTCACTAAGATTAGGCATGTTACACCTAACTTTCTTTCCCTTTCAAATTAATTGCTTCCCAAAAAAATAATCATAAAGGTTGAAAACAATGTAAAGTAATTTGACCAGTATTCTTAAGACATTTATTAATTGGTCATTTTAGAAAAATTTTAGTATTATTCTCATAAAAATATAAAAAGTTGTCAAAAAAATCAATTGCAATTTTCTTTTTTCATAAAACATTTCTTAAAATATTTCTTAAATTGATGTTTTTAGGACATCCGTTAACATTTCTTAAATGAAAAGACATACCATATGCTAGAGGATTACTGATGAAATCATTGTGCATCAACGCAGTATTGGCAGCAATAAAAACATTGGAACCGATCTTGCTGTTGAGACCTTGAACCATCTGAACAAGTTGTGGGTTGTACAAGGCGGCAGCTCTTTGCAGTTCAGCTGAGCATCCACCATTGGTGCTTCGCATGGCAAGCTCTGCTGGAACACAACCTAGTGGTCCAGTTCCTGTCACAAGGACCCTACGTGCTCCAAGATCATATATTTTCTGAAATCACATTAACTTGTGATATTAGCTTAAAAAAAAAGTCTGCTTTTTGACTCAAAATTTAAGCCATTTAGCTTGATAAGAAATCTAATGATTAATGATAAGTCTAATGACATAATAAATTTTGCATCTGTTGCGGTGATGTTAATTGTGGTTTAAGTGAAAATGATGTTATATTAATCACAATTTATCGTTTCAATTATTTGTAAATCTGTTTTTTTTTTTTTTTTTTTTTTTTTTTTTTTTTTTGTGTCTTTGTGACACTTTTAAATAATTAATTACATTGATTAGAAGCAAATAATTAGCAACTTTATCAAGATATGATAGGTTATTTCTCTAAACAAAAGATTAGGCATGTTACCCTTTTTAAGTACACATGTAGACTATACATATATATTGGTACGTATTGCACGTAGCACATTGTGTGTAATTGTGCATGTAAAACCAGAAAGGTAGCTAGCCAAGGTAATAAATAGGATTTACCTGTAGAAGTTTTTCGTACTCAGAAATGAGGTACTTAACATAAGTCGGGAGATTGTATTGGCGAGATCTGGCAGAGAAAGGCACCAAGTAGTAGTTGTTAACAAAGTCATTGCCACCAACAGTGATGAGGACAAGTGCTTCATTAACACGTCGCTTTGCCTGCTCAGCTCCAATTTCAGCAGCTAGTCGTCGCTGATATTCTTCAAAGTATTCAAATTGTCTGAACATTCTGATAATGTTCACCTGCAAGAGGTAACATATATTAATTTAAGCCCTGCATGGTTCGGATTAAATTTAACAAATCTAAAAATGTATCCAAGGTCGTGGCATTTAAAATGTAGCAATTTGTAAGAAATAAAATCTTAACCGTGAAATGGGTCTCGTAATATAAATTGAGACAAATGTTAGACTTACGAACTGGACTCCGGTGTCATTGAGAATTCCGATTCCAGCAGAAGCAAAGTTTGCACCAACAAGTAGTTTTTGTCCAGTGAGCTGTGGGCTCAAGTATGGTAACAATAGGTCCGTGCCAAGTTGCTGACCTGAATGTACATTTTTTTTTGTGTGTTAATCAATCGTACAAGACTCATAAACAATTACAAATTAATGAATAGAAGGTTGGAATTTTAGCATGAAAAATAATGAGAAAAAGGAATGTAACCCAACTGATAAAATCTGGAATGTTGTAGCCATTAGAGAATCGGCCAGTAGGTCGATGGGTGGGGGCGAAATCAATGCCATAAGGAGGAGAGTCTGCTCGGGCAGTGGTTGCCAAGTAGTTGTTGTTGCCATTATCAACCAGTGAATCTCCAAAGACGAAGAAAGCCCGAGCAGCCTCGGTTTGAGTACTAAGAGTTCCCAATGCCATGACCATGAAAATGATCCATGAACAAAAAACCAATGAGCTAGCCATGGAATTGAAGGTAGAAGAGGAAAAACAAAGGAAATGATATATGAGAAAGACAAAAGTAGCTCTATTTGTGTGCACTGCACAGTGCACAATCAACTCTGGTGTTGTTATGTGAATTCAAGAATAGGGATAAGCTTTATATAGGTAGGGGTTCTCGTTGTTTGGAGTATATGAAGGCCCAGTAAAGGCAATAATCACAAAAGCAAGGTAGTACAGGTAGTTGTGCATGGCAATGCCGTGAGGTCATCACTGATCACAGTGTTGTCATATCTCTTGTGGGTTTTTTTTTTTTTTTTTTTTTTAATCCAAGCTTAATTTACCGGCCTTTTCAAATCAATCATTGCGTAACTGAGTAAGAATAGCATTGAACATTGCTAGTGTATATTGTGTGTAACGACATTGCTTCATAGCTAGAGATAGCTTGGTTGTGTTTATAAGTTAAGCACTTTCAATAGGTCAAATTCAGTCAAAACTCAAAGTTACGTATCCAATACGAAATAAACCTAAATTGTGTTATTATTTCGGATACCAATAATAGGCATGATAGGCCTAGGAAATGGTGACTCAACCAAACATGGATCATAACAAGAGTAATTAACACTGGATTAAGACAGTCCTAATCAGTGCACCTTAAAACTTTCTAAGCATTCATAACTCATCCCTAGTCACACCTTAAAAGAGTGGCGGAAGTAGGATTTCACTTTAGGGGGCATGTTCAGAGGACAATAATGATAAATAATAATTAAAAAATAAATAAAAATAATAATCAATATTACTAATAATAGTATAAATAATGATAATTGTTATAAAAAATATATTACAATCTAAACAACTGTAAAATAAATAAACAATCATAAAACAACTAATTCATAGTTACTAACAATTAAAGTAAGAGATTAATCTATATTAAAGTAAGAGATTAATCTATATATACAAATTTTAGAAATCTAATTTGATTCCATGTAATAATTTGAGAAAATAAATTTCCAACTTTCATTCTATATTTTTCTAATTATTTAAATTTTAGATTTAAGGTAAAAAATCAAAATTTGAAAATATGAAAAAAAAAAAAGAAAAAGAAAAAAAAAAGATAGAGGTTAAAAAAAAAAAGGATGCTTTACTGTTTTACTACCACACATGACATTATATTATAATTATTATTATTATTATTATTATTATTATTATTATTTTGTGTAAAATTTGAGTTCCTCGGGCAGTACCTGAAGTGAAAGAAAGGAGTTTGGATAAGTGAAAAAAAAAAAAAAAAAAAAAAAAAAAAAAAAAAAAAAAACATTGAATATCGGTCAAAGTGCACACAAGCTTTAACTTAAAAAACAAAGGTGATAGTTGGTGGGCATTTATTTCAATGTCAGGCTAATTAATAAAAGTTGGAGTAATTCTTTTAGTAGCCCCACAAAATTTCATTGTATTTTAAAGTAAAAATGTAAAATTAACTTTTTTTTTTCTTTTTTTAATTTCATTCGTCTAATTTTCAATTTTATCAATTCAGTTCTTTAATTTTCAATTTTTATCAATATTGAATTCCGTTAAATCTCAATTATGGGTTACTGTTAATGTCACTGAAACGACACTATTTTCCTTTTTTTTCTTTTTCTTTTTAAAATTTTTTGGAATTAAAAAAAATTTGTAAAAAAAAAAAATTAAGGGGAACACGTTTTTGAAATTTTTTTTTGAATTTTTAATTTAGCATCTTTATTATTTTTGCTGTTGGGTAGATGGTTCATCAAATTGTAGATCTCACCATAATGCAACAACAGAGAGATTAAAAATTAGAGGCCTAAATTGACAAAATTAAAAGTTAGAGGACTGAAATGAAAAATAATAAAAGTTAGAAAGTCAATTTTGTATTTTTGCCATATTTTTACAATAAATTAAGGTATTAATATATTGTAGGTAAAAAAAAAAAAAAACAGAATAATTTGTTCTAAAATCCATCCCAACTAAAAACACAAGTATTGTAATAATATTATGAAATTTTATTGTGCTTCTAGACTTTTTTAAATGAAAAATGTGTTTATTTATTTATTTTTTCATGTTATGGTACAGTCTGTATCCAGAGAAAATATTTCTTTGTTTTACTATTGCCGCGTCAGAAGGGCAAAAAAGAAAAAACAACTCTAATAGGACAATAAAGTTTTTTTTTTTTTTTTTAAATCAACTATATGTTTGGGTGGGGTCAAGGGGACAGGTGTCCCCCTCTGTCTCCGCCCCTGATTAAAAATCATTGTATTTTTTTTTTTTTTGAGAGATAAAATCATTGTATTTATTCCTACCTACCAGGACCCGATGAGGGCTGCATGGACGACAGCTGATTAATTACACACATGTTGCAGGTTTTGGTACAAATTTAAGATGACTGTGTAACAAGGCCCAAGATTATGTGGCATCTCTTTCAACCAAAAAAAAAAAAAATGATTATGTGGCATCCTCCTCTTTTTTGTAACATTAATATAACATCCACTTATTATATATTTGTTAACTTTAGTGCAAAATAACCGGGATGATATATATAGGAACAAGACATGTAATAAACGCGTTTATCAAAAAAAAAAAAAAAAAAAAAGAAGACATATAATAAACGCACCAAGCCAAAAAAAGAAAAAAAAATTTACGTGATAAAAGAGAAAGATGTACTATGTTTACAATATTTTTACAACAAATTATAGATGGTTAGTTGTTATTGGTTCAAATTTTAAATTAATGTTAAGATTACTTTTTTGTCCCAACAATAACAACTTATCACTTAAAATTTGTTGTAAAAATATTATAAATATATCATTTCTCGATAAAAAGAACATCCATAATATCCTGCCAAAGCTTGGCCCAAGCCCATTGTTTGGTGAGTCTTGAGTTGCTAAGCAAGTTACAGTCCTCTCTTTTTTATATTTATTTTTAAAATTCGATGATTACAATTAAATTTACTTTTTTTTTTTTTGGTAGAAGAAATTAAATTTACATATAGATATAATCTGAGTCTTGAAGAGATTTTCGTCATGGCTTTAATTCTTTGTGACAGACGGTCACCAACTTTAGTACTCTCAAAAAAAAAAAAAAAATCACTATTTTAGTTGGTAGCAATTATTGTTTATTTAACACCGTTGGAAGCTGATTATAGGCACAAGTGTGAGAAGCATATCAATGGGTATGAGATTTTAAAAAACCTAACTGTATACAGCCAAAAGAAAACGTGGAGGCAAGTTCATCAAGTTGAACAACTTTAGACATTAACTATTAACATAGATTTGGCCGATTTAGTAATTTGATTATGTTTTTCTTATCCAAAAAGCAGCTTGTATATTATTCTCTCATTTTTAAAAAGTAGAAAATAAATATGCTAAAAATGTTTGTGATAACAGATTTGGTGAAGCAAATTTTAGGGAGTCCTTATTTACTTTGTTGCTTCTGAAAAAGGGCAGTCCTGACTCCCGATAGAAACAAGTCTGCAGGAAAGAATCAATGTCGAAAATTACGTTCCAAAAAGATAAAATTGTGTCATACAATAAATCAATAATTGTAGAAGTATTCATGAATCAGAAACCAGTGTGGATACGTTTACCAAGATTGTATGACTTGTCCACTAGTCTAATTAATTGATCAATTAAATTTCGGTTTTTAATATATAGTATATCATATTTACAAGTTGGTTTGACAAAAAAATAAAGTCATCTAGAACATGAAATATATGATTTAATAAAAAAAAAAATGATAAAGAAAGAAGAAGGGCAGCATAATAAGATTTATAACACGAAGAAAAAAAAACGTTATTGAAAGAAAATGACACCATCAACCCTTTTTCTAGAATAAAGTTTGGGTCCAGTACCTTCAGTACATTGAACTTTCTTACTAAATGGGCGCTAAGATTGTATGACTTGTCCACTAGTCTAATTAATTGATCAATCAAATTTTGGTTTTTAATATATCGATATATCACATTCACAAGTTGGTTCATCAAAAAAATAAAGTCATCTAGAACATAAAATATATGAATAACTAAAAGAAAGATAAAGAAAGAAGAAGAGCAACATAATAAGATTTATAAAACGAAGAAAAAAAAAAGCATTATTGAAAGAAAATGACACCTTCAACCCTGAACTCTCTTACTAAACGGGCGCTAAGATTGTATGACTTGTCCACTAGTCTAATTAATTGATCAATCAAATTTTGGTTTTTAATATATCGATATATCACATTCACAAGTTGGTTCATAAAAAAAAATAAAGTCATCTAGAACATAAAATATATGAATAACTAAAAGAAAGATAAAGAAAGAAGAAGAGCAACATAATAATATTTATAAAACGAAGAAAAAAAAAAGCATTATTGAAAGAAAATGACACCTTCAACCCTTTTTTTAGAATAAAATTTGGGTCCAATACCTTTAATACACTGAACCTGTTGCAATAATAACACATGTTTTGTTAAAACTCGTGTATCGGATCTAAGCCAAATCTGTCCTTTAATGTGGACTTATCTCACAGGGCAATTAAAGAAAAACATAAATATAGATCATTAGCACTACCATGTGATCAACATAAATGGACATGCATGCAGAAATAAGAAATCCCAATATCCCATCCATGGTTAAAATCAAAATTAAAGTGCTCTAAAACTGAATTGTAAGTTGCAAGATTATTAGCTAGGCCAACGACCTTTACAGCATTAGTAAATTGCCGATTCTGCGAGAAAATTGGTAGCATTATAAAGACAGTCAGAATTTTGATGGTACCTGCTTGACAGTAAAAATTATGATATTATAAAGGCAGAATATATTTTGAACATTAAACCAAGGCTTGAATTGGGGTCCATAAAAATAATCCTAAGAACTTGTGGACCACTAGATGAAGTAATTTGTGATTGAAATGAAGCATGAATGAGCTGTATGAGGTTTTATAATACCAACTACTCTGCACCAATTTCCATGATATAGCATAATTTTGCCGTAGAAACCGGTTCAACTAACAAGTTTTTCCATGGATATTGAAGTTCATTCAACTCTCATTTCTCAACCTACTTTGTAGGCTCTTTAATTCCCTAGCTAGCGAAGGCATAGACTCTATAGTCATGTCCCATTAATCTCTGCCGTGTGATATGCAAAAACAATGAAACTGTCTGAATTGACGGTGCAGCTGTAATGGTTTGCTCTGGTATAGTTATTATTCATAGTTCACCTCCAATGAAGTTGAATTGCAGCTACATTGCTGAGAAGAATGGGTACAGTGACACTTATAGAACGATTATGTTGAAGTTTTGCACATCAAATTTTTTGTGGGGATAGGAATTACTTAAATAGATGGTCAAAGCTGTAGTAACATATATTTATGTAAATCTAATATGAAATAGGACCCTTATCGTTTGGCTGGAAATAGAAAGAGTTTTACTTCATTGTGGAGCCAAATATAAACAGAGGATCTTTTTCCTACAAGCTACAATAGCATCTCCAAACAGTAGGTTAATTGGTTGAATTTTCAGTTGAGAGTCGAGAGCAATTTTAGGAGAGAAAGGATGGGGTGTTGAAATTCACTGATTATATTTATTGTCACATTAAGTTATAAAATTAGTTTGTAACCCCATGCATATGTATGAATATACTTAAAGTTATACAATAAGATGTATAATATAATTCATATATATATAATTTAAATATTATTGAAAATCATTTTTATATTTTTTTAACTCTTTAAAAAAAATTGTAAGAATATTATTATGTATAAAATATAAATTGTCCATGTTTATTTATTATTGTGAAGTATTTTTTTTTTTTTTTTTTTACAATTCATATATTCTAGGCACTTTGATTTTTGTACTTAATAACTCATTAGAATATATATTTATGATGTGGTCTCACATTTTATTCTAAAATTAAGAAATAAAACTCTTTAAAAATAAATAATTTAGGACACATGGTACAAAATTGAAACTCTAATTTGAAATTTTAATTTGATTTTCTCTCAGTTTCACCTACTATTATTATTATTATTATTATTATTATTATTATTATATAGATTTATGTAATATCATAGTATCACTTTTTTCTGAAAAGTTAGAGCTCAATGTTCTGGTTTGATGCCATGTAAGTGGTTTGCAGGGGATTGCATCTACCCTAGGGATTAATTTCAATGCTAATAGGTCAAAGCACTGTGTTACTTAAAAAGAAGAAACAAAAAAACATGTTTAGCAAATGATCATCTGATCAAGTCGAACAATATGAAAATTTGGAGTTATCTTCCACTATATATTCTTACGTTTTTGTTTTTGTTTTTTTTTTTTTTTTTTTTTTTTTTTTTTTTTTTTTTAATATTAAAAAAATTTGGACTAACTTGAACTCTTGCATAGTCTAACACATATTTCTAGAAATCATGCTGCACAAAAGATTTGTAAATATCATAATCAGAGCATCCACACTGGTACTTCTAAAATATTTCGTCTATTTTACCATAAAAACCTACTTTTTCTATTTTACAATATCACTTTTCTAAAACATCCACATCAGTTTATCTATTATACACTCTGATTTATTTAAATAATATTTTTTATTCTTTTATTATTATTATTTTATTAATATCTACATCTTTCTATAATGTACATCTCTTTCTTAGTATATCAACATCGCCGTTTCTCAGTTTATCTAACATCCACACCAATCCTCCCTCAACTCTCTTCCTCTCTCATATCTCAAACCCAACACTCACAAACGGCGGCAACAGTAGCAATAGAAGATCCGGCGGCAGCTCTAGCAACAGCAACGGCAAATCCGATAGGTTTGGGTTGTTTTTGAGTTGGGCTTTCCTAAGGATTTTGGTGGATTTTAGTTTTTCTTGATTTTGAGTTGGGTTTTCTGATGTTTTGGTTTGATTTTTTGTTGATTTTGGGTTGATTTTATGGTGGATTATCAATTGTTGAAATGGGTTGGAGGGGTGGTGATTGGGTTGTAATGGTGGCTGGGTGGTGCTTGGTTAGTGGTGGGGTGGTTCTCCCCTTCCTTTTTTCTTCTTCAATTTTCTTCATTTTTCTTCTACTAATGGGTTGTTGTGGCGTTGGGAAAGAGAAGGAATTTGACCAATGAGAGAGAAAAAAATAATAAACTATTATTATACGAACCTACAGTATACACGGTTACTGTAAATGCACAATTTCACACCCACTGATGTGGGTGTTTTTTGGGTCAAAATGTGTCAAATGAGTAACTTTTTTATTATGCACAGTTACTGTAAATGCACAATTTCACACCCACTGTGTGGGTGTTTTTTGGGTCAAAATGTGCCAAATGAGTAACTTTTTTATTATGCAAGACATTGCATCCACTGATGTGAATGTTCTCATGTTATTATAATTATTTTGAATGAGGGATTTCAAAAACAGGAAAGGTATTATGAATACTTGACATCATCTGAACAAGACAAACATATCAATAAACCTATATGCATACTAGTCGCTAACTTATGCGATGCACTAAATAGTTAGCAAATGTTAAATATCTTCACTTTTTTCAATATTACAATGAGTTAAAAACAAATGAAAATCAATAATTCTAGATCAAAATAAAGGTTGAAAATAAATACAAAAAAATTGGTTTTATATACAGCGGTCATCTGAAATATACTTTGAGAATAAACTTTTTTTATAAAACGATAAAAAGGCACACTACTTATATTTCCATGCAATAAAAATTGATAGACATTTACAACATAAGGGAAGACATGATAAACAAAATTATCTCCTACTAGACATCAAATTTCAAAAAGGAAATATACATGATATACATGATACACATTTATATATGCATATTTTCTACCAAGTTTGAGCGTAACTGGTATATGTGTATCAGAAGCTTTTATACATATATATATATATATATATATATATATCAAGATACTTTAGTGTCAAACATGAGAATAAAAATATCAAGATACTTTGAAGGTATCCATTGCCTCTAACTTTCTTTTAGCATTTAGTCCAATTGTAATTTGCAAAGAAATTTCAACCATGTTGCCACAATCCATTCTTTTATAATATGCATATATATAATCATATAAAATTTCAGTCAGGTTCATATGGCTGAATGTATGATCAAATGGCTCGAAACTACACAAAAATAATTGAGATATCATTATACATAGAGTATAAGAACTAGCTCCAATTTTGGATTTGGTAAATAGTTTCCAACATCTCTCTCTCTCTCTCTCTCTCTCTCTCTCTCTCTCTCTCTCTCTCTCTATATATATATATATATATATATATATATATTCATCCATCTATCTATCTATTTTGTATAAGGACTAGATTGCACACATTTATGAGAAAATATTATTAAGTACTCTATATATATGAAAATACATATTACCGTTACCTTTGAAGATTTATTGTAATGTGAGTAATTTACACTACAAAAAAATGGGGCTATCCCAGTGTTTTCAAAACCGCTGGGATAGCCTCAAAAAGCGCTGGAATAGGGTCAAAATTCCTATCCCGACATTTTTTTTTTTTCTGGCGCTTCAAACTGCCACATTTGGATTGTTGGTATAGGGTCGTCGGACCTATACCAGCGCTTTTCAAAAGCACTGGGAAAGTCATACGCCCTATACCAGTGCTTTTGAAAGCGCTGGTATAGGCCTTTTAAATTATATTCATTCAAGACCTATACTAGTGCTTTTGAAAGTGTTGGCATAGACAACACCTATTCTAGCGTTCTCAAAAGCGCTGGTATAGGTCTTGAATGGATATAATTTAAAATGCCTATACCAGCACTTTTGAAAGCACTGGCATAAGCTGTACCTATTCCAACATTCTCAAAAGCGCTAATATAGGTTTTGAATGAATATAATTTAAAAGGCCTATGCCAGCGCTTTCAAAAGCGCTGGAATAGGTCCTTTTTTATTTATTTTTTATTTTTATTTAATTTTTTTAGCACCTGTAATGTACCTAAAATACATATTTTTCAATACCTATTTTATAGCAACTGTAATGAACCACAATTCATATTGTCCAATAGCAAATACAATACCACAATAAACCAAGAAACTAAATATATTTAATTACACCATATCAATAATTACATCCCAAATGTCTAGAATTTTATACACAAAATAATACATCTCAAGTGTCTAGAATGTTATGAACAAAATAATACATTCTAAACAACTATGTACAAATTCCTACACAAAAGAATACATTCTAATTGTCTAGAATGTTATAATAAAGTTTCCAACTATAATGTGTATATATATATCAAAGTTTGAAACTTTATTATTAATATCAAAATGTCATAGTAACTACTCCAAAATAGGTGCCCAAAGTATCACCGCGTATCATCAAATGATAAGCGTTGAGCACCAGGAGACTAGATATCCACTGTAGAATCACCATCACCATCCTACGAATTAAGAAACACACAATGGATTAGTGTACTAAACAACAGAATTAGTAGCTGAATGACACAATAGCACTAGTATTACTACCAAGTGCCACATTAGCAATAAAAACACACTCAAAATTTGAGATTTCAGTTAAGCATTCAAACATTCTATTCCTTCAAAAACTCTCAAATTTATTTTCCTCCAAATGGTTCATAAAAGGCAAGTCAGAGTAGCTCCCCACTAAGTAAATCAAGTCTTTTCACCACACAGTCCAGACCAAATAATGAGCAGGTTTGGCACCAAACACAGCCTTGAATTGCAGTAAGGTACTTAGACTAGTGTGGTAAAAAGTGTAGAGAAAAGGTTTTGTTAGGTTCTAAAGACTTAGGATCTTATTTATTTAGAACTCTAATGTGTATTGTTGGCAAATGATGATGCCGAAAAAATCACCAATAGGTCACACAGTACTCGCACACTTAAAATAGCACTTGCACAACAAAAAGAGAAGACCTAACAGAGAGCACCGGTGTGGTGCCGGCCAAAAACCCTCCGATGGTCAAGTTAGTACTATTCTCACAACTCTAGAGTGCTAGAGGGGGTAAATTATGCGTACCTTGATTTGTGAGAGTATTGGGGCTTTTATAGTAGTAGAAGGCTGGCAACTCTTCCTTGGCGTTGAATTCTTTTCCTTATAAGACTCTACTTGAATAGTTCCAAACGTGGTGAGCAAGATCTTTCCTTGTAGAGTAGATCTTCCTTCGGCACACGTATCTTCCGGAATTCCTTTTGCATTAGGACTTCTATTTTCTTTAGGATTCTAGGATGATTCAAGTGTAGGCCGCAAGTACTCTTCATCCAGGGTTTTTACTATATCTATCCACGATGGGCCTTGGCGTAAGTTGGGCTAGCTCTTCGTCGGCCCAAGGACCCGGATCCGTCAGGCTCATTAAGTCAGGCCCGTCAAGCCATATTTTATCCTCTTCAGTTGCCCCCTTCACCCAATGGGTCCGTTGTGGGTGAGTGGAAGGACTCATGGGGTGACGATCCTGAGCTCGGGGGATGACGGCTTGGCTTTAAAGGGATGACGATGTGAAGCTAAAGAGACGACGGAGTAATGTTAAAGAGACGACGGAGTAATGTTAAAGAGATGATGGTGTGACTGCGAACTGCGCCAACATTTGACAAGCTGTCAGGAAGTCATTATGAAGCATGACACGCATCGCGTTCTGATTGGATTTTATCTCAGATCGAAGCGTCGCCTCGTCTTCCATGAATCTCCCTTGTAAATAACAGAGTCTTCCTTTCTCATTTCTCCATTTTCAGCTAAAACACACTTGTCAGAGAGTACCTGTCATACCTGTCAGAGACAACCCCGTCTAATTGCTACATCCGTCATCGCCATACTTCATCCGTTCATTCACAAGATCGGTAAGTGTTTTCTTCCCATAAATCCTACAAATATACTTTTGCCCCCTTTTATTTTAATTGATTCTTCTAAATTTTATACACCCGTTATAATTTCTAAACTCGTCAGTCTTAGGTTTTGTCGTCATGTGTAGGAAATGTCTAGTGCGTCGAGTAATCAATCAGTTGTCCATGACGGGGTGGATTACAAGGAAGTATATCCGTCCGGTCATAAAGACCAAGAGAGTCTAGGTGAAGATAGGAGTTCGTCCACCTCCTCCTTGTCCTCAACAAATGAGGACATGGAGATGGTTGAATAAGAAGAGGCTTCCGATGACAGTGAGGAACATATAGTAGGATCCGTCATAAGTGCTGATGGACTTAGAGAGTTCATCATGCTACTAGAATGGACGGTGAATAACTTCGTGTCCACCATCAAGGAAAACCATTTCAAAACATTTAGGGATAACTACCAAATCCCAGATAGCATCCCCATCCGTCTGCCCTATAAGTTCGAGAAATGCTACTACGATGGAGTCGAGGGTGTCAGAGTATATGAGTAGATGCTGAAGGTGGGACTTAGGTTTCCGCTAAGTTCCCTTCACCGTGAGCTCCTCAAATACCTGGGACTATCCGTCAACCAAGTTTCCCCCAATGCCTGGAGGGTCTTCATAGCAATGGAGGTCCTGTATGGTGCCATGACCGACGGTGCTAAGAGGCTGACGATAAGGGAGTTCCTTCACCGCTACCGTTCGGATGAGATTGACAGGTCGAGGGGGATGTATAGTTTTGTACCCAGAAGTCCGTTGTTGAAGGTTATTTACGACACACTAGACTCAAATAGGGATTGGAAGAGCCGTTTCTTCTTCTTGGAAAGTGACGATTGGATGTGTCGCCCAGGGGACACGGAGCACATGCCCATCCAGTATGCACCCGTCCTAGTATATAATTTTTTTTTTTTTAACCGTTCTTCTAATAACTTACTTAACAATTTTAACCGTTCTTTTTCTTTTCATTGTTAGACGATGCCCCCAAGTTGATATTAAGGAGTTTGGCTTCCTCGAATTTTTTTTTTCTAAGACCCAGCCGGAAGAAAGGACTTAGGCAAAATTTGTTACACTTAATACCATCCACTAGTATTGCGACGGACCAGAACCAACGCCAGCTGCCGTTAAGTACGAGGAAAAAATTTGAAGACGTAAGTCTATTGTCTTTATTCTTATTTGAACGGTCTCTATTTTCATCTTGGTAGCTAACATTGCCCGTCCTCCTTTTCAGAAATGGACGATGCTAAGAGGAGGGCATTGATTAGGTCTAAGGCCACAAAGAAAAAAGAAATAGGCAATGTGGCTCCCACTAGAACGGGCCCCAGCATCCCGTCTGCAAAGAGGAAACCGCTACCTAAGGGGGACCAGCCTGCAAAAAAGGCCAAAGTCCCCTTGGAGCCCGTTGTAGGGCTTATGGCTGAGGCTGCGAAGACGGCCACCCCAGCGAAACACGGGGTCTGCAAAGGCCTCATGAAGGGTCTGTCGACCAACCAAGAGTAGCCACCCGTCCTCCTTCGGGAGGATTCTAAACATGCCTTGGAGCAGATTTTGTCCATTATCTTGTCTGAGGATTACGAGGACTTGGGGAATCACTCTACGGAGGCCATGGGGGAGACAGGCCTTTTTGCAATTACTCAGGTAATCCAGCCCGTCACCCTTATCACCGTTCTTTACTTTTGCTTCCAATCTAACTCCACTCTTTTTTATCAAGCAATGGTTATAATGAAAGGGCTAATGGGGAGATGTCTCAGCCATGAGACAACCCTGGAACGTGTACGGGCAAAGGTAGAGCAGACAGAGGATGAGCTGAACCAACTGCGAAATTGGAAGCCCAAGATGGAGAAAAAGCTTGAACTTTCAGAAAAGGCGAGAAAAGGTCTTGAGCAGAGTACGGAGGAGGTGAAGAAAGCCTTTAAAGGTAAGGATAAGGAGATACAAGACCTGAAGGATGAGGTCCGTCAGGCTAAGGATGTTGCGATACGTGAGTACTGTGACTCCAACACCCTGATTTCAGAGCTAGGAGACTCATTCCTTCAAGGTTTCTATGATGCCATCCGTCAAATTAAGAAAGCCTGCCCAGACTTGGACATTTCAAAAATCAAGGTTGATGACCAAGCTCAAACTTCCATCATGCTCGTCGCCTCAGAGGACACTGACGACCTCTTTGCTGATGACGAAGTTCATGGCGATGGGGAGTCAGCACAAGCCTAGAATGCACAAGTACAGCCCGTCGTGGAGGAAGCCCATCAGTCCGTCGCCGATACAGCCCCACACCCAGACAACGTTGTAGAGTAGACGATTGATACTTAAGTCCAACAATTGCTGTACTTAGACAATAATTTTTTAATATATTTGGAGAAAAATTTTCATCTGTTGTGGATAATATGTAAACATTTCCTTTTAAGGGCTTAATATTATTCAGTTTTGTTGTTTCTTGTTGAATGCATCCGTCCACTTATTGTTTTTCTTTTAAAATTCACCCTCTGGATGACCCGTCCACCCTGAGGACGTTGTTTCTACTCGTTCGTTCTTTGTTCTGAAGAATATTTTACGATCCATCATGTTTGAGGGCGTTCAGGTTTTATCCGTCCACTTGATTAGAAGAATCTTTTACGATCTGTCTGGTTTGTGGGCGTTTAGATTTTATCTGTTCACTTGTTCTGAAGAATCTTTTATGATCTATCAAGTTTGTGGGCGTTTAGATTTTATCCGTCCACTTGTTCTGAACATGATTATAATTTTCATCTTACAAAGATACTCCGTCTACTTTGTGGACTTTGGTCTATATCTGTCCAGGTTAGATTTCAAATTTTCATCCTCCTGGGATGATCCATCCACTTTGTAGACATGATTATATCCGTCCATTTCGGACTTCTAATTTTCATCCTCCTAGGATGATCCGTCTACTTTGTGGACTTTGGTTTATATCCGTCCATTTCGGACTTCAAATTTTTCATCCTCCTGGAATAATCCGTCCACTTTGTGGACTTTGGTTTATATTTTCTGGACTTTGGTTTATATTCGTTTATTTCGGACTTCAGATCTTTCATCCTCCTGGGATGATCCGTCCACTTTGTGGACCTTTAATTTATATATGTCCATTTCGGACTTCAAATTTTTCATCCTCCTGGGATGATCCATCCACTTTGTGGACCTTTAGTTTATATCCGTCATCCGTTCATTTCGGACTTCAAATCTTTCATCCTCCTGAGATGATCCATCCACTTTGTGGACATTGGTTTATATCTGTCCATTTCAGACTTCAAATTTTTCATCCTCTTGGGATGATCCGTCCACTTTGTGGACCCTATGTTTATACCTATCCTTTCATAATAAAAATTCACATAGAAAACCATAGCTGTATCTGAAAATTCCTTTTAAAAGAAAATGCATTTGTAGAAAAAAGTACCTGCCCCCTTGGGCTTAAAAAGGCACATAAAGATTGTAGTAAAATTGTTCAAGAAAAACTAGTAATTGTAGCTTTAAAAATTAAATAAACTGGGAAATTAGGGATCGTTGTTGTTCTTCATATTATTTCTATCGGTAGTACTTTCGTAGGTGCTCCGCGTTCTATGAGTGTTGTAGCTTTTTTCCATTCAGCGTTTCCAGGTTGTAGGTGCCCTTCCTCTGCCATGATGCGATCTTGTAGGGTCCTTCCCAATTGGGGCCGAGCTTCCCCTGCGAAGGATCTCTAGTGGCGCCCATTACCTTCCGCAGTACAAGATCACTGACCTGAAAGTCTCTATGCCTGATGCTGGAGTTGTAGTGTTTCACCATGAGATTCTGATAACGCGCCAACCTTTGCTCTACTGCTGCTCTGACTTTGTCCACCAGGTCGAGTTGAAGGCGCATGGCCTTCTCGTTCTCATCTTTGTCATTGTTCTCCACCTGATAGCTTGCAAGCCCCACTTCTGCAGGAATGACAGCTTCACTTCTGTATGCTAGACGAAATGGCATTTCTCTAGTGGGTGTTCTTGCTGTAGTCCGGTATGCCCACAAAATGCTTGGTAACTCGTCTGGCCAGATACCTTTTACCCCCTTGAGCCGGGTCTTGATTATTTTGAGCAAGGATTGGTTTGTGACTTCGACCTGCCCATTAGCTTGTGGGTGCGTGGATGACGAGTAGTGGTTCTTGATCTCTAACTCCGAACAGAAATCTCTGAACGCGTTGTTGTTGAATTGCTTATCGTTGTCAGAGACCAGTACTCTAGGTATCCCGTACCTGCATATGATATTTCTCCAGAAAAAATTTCGGATGTTTTTCTCCGTGATGGTGGCTAAGGCCTCTGCTTCTACCCACTTAGTGAAATAGTCTATGCCAACTACCAGAAACTTTAGCTGCCTGACCGCTATTGGGAATAGGCCCATGATGTCTAGTTCCTATTGAGCGAACGGCCAAGATGTCGTCATCGAGGTTAACTCTTTGGATGGTTGCTTGATGAAGTTGCTGAACCTCTGACACTTGTCGCAGGACTTGACATAAGTTTGTGCGTCCTTTAGCATTGTAGGCCAGTAGTATCCAACTCGGATCAACTTGTGTACTAACGACCGTGCCCTTGAGTGGTTTCCGTAGATACCCTTGTGGATTTCTCTCATGGCGTAGTCCGCTTCTTCCGCACCTAAGCATCTCAGATAGGGATGGGAGAAACCTCTTTTATACAGAACATCTTTTATCAAGACAAATCTTGCTGCCTAGACCTTCAGTTTTCTTGTGGCTTCCTTCTCGTCAGGTAGGACATCGTTCTTTAAGTATGAAACCAGTGGTGTGGTCCAGTTGCTCTTGAAGTCGATCTCCTGTACATCATCGGGATCTATTAATGGATAGAATTGAACAAAAGAGAGTGTGTTACCGGGTGTGATCATATGTTCTCCTGAAGTGGCTTTGGCAAGGCGGTCGGCTTGCTCATTTTCTCCTCTGGGGATCTGGACGACTTTGGCTTTCAAGTCGCTTACTCTTTTTCTTACTTGATCAAGATACCTCTGCATCCTCTCGTTCTTGCACTCATAGTCTCCATTCACTTGATGAGTAATGATCTGAGAGTCGCAATAAATGATCACGCTCTCAGCCCCTGCTACTTTGGCAAGATCGAGCCTCGCCATGAGTGCTTCATATTCCGCCTCATTGTTGGTAGTGGGGAAGTCTGGACGGACCATACACTCAACCATGTCCCCCTCGGGCGATAGTAGTACGATGCTAGCCCCTCCGGCTTGTTTATTGGATGATCCATCTGTATGTATGCTCCACTGGGGAATCTCATTTGCCCCCTCGCCCTCGTCGCTCAAAAATTCTGCTATAAAGTCTATGATGATCTGTCCCTTAATAGCGGTTCGTGGTCGATATTGGATGTCAAACTTGCTCAGCTGTATGGCCTATAGTGCCAATCGACCGGCGGCTTCAAGACTACTCATTGCCCGTCTTAAGGGTTTATCGGTCACGACGATCATCGTGTGGGCTTGAAAGTATGGTTTAAGCTTACGGGCTGCCGTGACTAATGCGAAAGTGAGTTTTTCCATGGGTGGGCATCTTTCTTCAGCTTCGTGAAGCGCCTGGCTGGCGTAGTATACTGACTTCTGCACCCTATCCTCTTATCTAATCAAGGCAACGCTGACGACAGCAGGGGAGATGGCCAAGTAGAGGAAAAGCTCTTCACCTGGCTGCAAGGGACTTAGCAACGATGGGGAAGATAGATAAGCTTTTAACTCCTCGAATGCTTGCTGACACTCGGTAGTCCACTCGAAAGATTTCTTTAATGTGCGAAAGAAGGGTAAGCACTTGTCTGTTGCTTTTGACATGAATCTATTTAATGCCGCTATTTTGCCATTGAGACTTTGTACCTCCTTTACATTTCTTGGGGCGCTATCTCCATTATGGCTTGGATCTTGTCTGGGTTGGCCTTAATCCCCCTATGAGACATTATAAACCCTAAGAATGTTCCCACCGTCACTCCGAAGGCACACTTTCTCGGATTGAGCTTCATATTGTAGGAGCGAAGGGTGTTGAATGTTTCTCTGAGGTCTTCCAAGTGATCTTCCTCTCTTCGGCTTTTTACTAGCATGTCATCAACATAGACTTCGACATTTCTCCCGATTTGCTGCGCGAACATCTTGTTCATAAGCCTCTGATACGTTGTGCCTGCATTTTTTAAGCCAAACAGCATCACCTTATAACAGAAGAGGCCTTGGCTGGTTACGAACGAAGTTTTCTCCTGATCATCTTCGTGCATTTGGATTTGGTTGTAACCTGAGAAAGCGTCCATGAAGCTTAATAGCTGATGCTGAGCCGTAGAGTCCACAAGAACGTCGACCCGCAGGAGAGGATAGCTGTCCTTGGGGCAGGCTTTGTTCAAGTCAGTGAAATCCATGCACATTCTCCACTTCCCGCTAACTTTCTTAGCCATCACCACGTTTGCTAGCCAATCGGGGTAATAAACCTCCTTAATGAAGCTCGACTCCTGTAGCTTGTGGACTTCTTCCGCTATGGCCAGATCTCGCTTTGGGGCAAACACTCGCTTCTTCCGTCGGACGTGTGGAAAGGAGGGCGACACATTCAATCTGTGTACCATGACCGAAGTGTCTATTCCTAGCATGTCTTCATGGCTCTAGGCAAATACGTCTCGATTGCTTCTGAGAAAGGTTAAGAGCTCTTGACGGATTGTGGGATTAGCGAGGGTTCCAATTTTGGTCGTTCAGTCAGGATCAGAATTGTCAAGGGGTATCTCTTCAAGTTTCTCTACCGGCTCCTTCACCATCCGATGCTCTTCTATATTCATGGCCTGGACCTGATCCTCCATTTCCATCATGGCTACATAGTATTCACATGCGGCCACCTGACTTCCGCGCAGCTCTCCCACTCCATAGTCGGTAGGGAACTTAATCATTAAGTGGTAGGTTGAAGTTACAGCCTTCCATGAATTGAGCGTGGGTCGTTCGAGGATAGCGTTGTAAGTAGATGATTAATCGACCACTAGGAATGTTACGTTCTTGATGATCTACTGGGGGTAATCGCCTACTACAATAGACAATGTGACCGCACCCAGGGGGAATACCTGGCTCCTTCCAAAACCAACGAGTGGGGCATTTGTCGGAATTAACCGTTCTTTGTCGATCCTCATCTGCTGGAACGCCAGGTAGTATAGGATATCTGCTGAGCTGCCGTTGTCGACCAACACCCGTATGCTGACGACGAGCGCATCGTCATGTGGATGGTGAAGATGTCGTGCATTTTCTTCTGTGAATCCGATAATGGGGCCTTCTCTTCGCGCTATCTTTGGTACGGTTCCCATCAGCTAAACATTTTGTACCATCCTAAGGTAGGTTTTGCGAGCCTTTTTTGACGACCCAGCGGCAGCTATTCCTCCCACTATCATCCTTATATCCCCTACGGGGGGTCTCGATCGCTCATTCTCCCGCCGAGGGTGCTAGTCTTGTGGGGGTGGATTCGTTCTCTCCTTGCTGATGAACTTCTGCAGTTTTCCTTGTTTGATAAGGGACTCAATCTGCTGCTTTAGGTTATAGTAGTCGGCCGTGTCATGACCATAGTCACGGTGGAAGCGGCAATATTTATCCCTAGATCGTTTGTTGGGATCACCTTTTAGCTTTCCAAGGAACGTCAGAGCCCCCTCGTCCTTGATTTGCATTAGGACTTGATCTATGGGGGCGGTCAATGGAGTGAAGCTTATAAATCTTCCTCCCAGGGGCTTAGGGCATCTTTCATCCCTTCGGTCTCCAGTCCTTACCTTCTTCTAGCCTTGATCCTGCCGTGTGTCTTCTTGCCTCTCTCTTTTCCTGGGTCTTTCTTCTCGGGCTAGTAGCGCGTCTTCAGCGTTCATATACTTGGTGGCCCTGTAAAGCACTTCTGACATGGTCTTCGGGTCGTTTTTGTACAAAGAGAACAAAAACTTACCCTTCTTCAGCCCATTAGTGAATGCTGCTACAAGTATCTTGTTGTGGGCTTCGTCAATCGAGAGTGTCTCTTTATTGAAGCGGGATATGCAGGATCTCAGTGTCTCCTCTTCTCGCTGTTTGATGCTCATCAAGCAAGCCGTAGACTTCTTGTACCTATGTCCCCCGATGAAGTGCGCAGTAAATTGAGCGCTTAGCTCCTTGAAGGTGCTGATGGAATTAGGCACCAACCTACTGAACCAAATTCTTGCCGCTCCCTTCAACGTTGTAGGGAAGGCCCTACATATGATTGCATATGCTACTCCTTGAAGGTGCATCAAGGTCTTAAAGGTCTCTAGGTGATCTAGAGGGTTCTTGACCCCGTCATAACTATCTATCTGCGGCATGTGGAACTTACTCGGCAGGGGGAAGGAGTTGACGGAGGCGGTGAATGGCGAGTCAGTTCGGCTAACAAGGTCATCAAGATCACTGGACACTCGTCCCTTGAGAGCGTTCATCATAACTTCCATATGCTCCTTCATTGCCTGCATCTCCGTGATAATAGGTGGCGAAGCCGTATCTACGAGGAGGGAAGGCTCACGTTTTGTTGCTCTGGTTTGCTTGTGGCGTTACTGGCTTGTGGTCCCTCTTGATTCCTTCTTTCAGCGCTGGTTCCTTCTTAATCCGCTCCTTGGTTATTCAGCGCTGCGTTTTTCTGGTTCAGCTGCTCTTCCAGGTTGTGATTTTGTTTGGTGAGGCGCTCCACGGTAGCGGCGAGAGTTTTAACCTGTTTCTCGAGTGTGGTCATGGGTGGTTCTTCTTCTTGAATGTCGTTAGTGGTTGCCATTGAGTGAGTGAGCACCATGCAACTCTTTTGTCCGGGAAGCGATAATATGGCTTACAATTCGTGAATCGCTTTCCCACAAATGACGCCAACTGATGATGCCGAAAAAATCACCAATAGGTCACACAGTACTCGCATGCTCAAAATAGCACTTGCACAACAAAAAGAGAAGACCTAACAGAGAGCATCGGTGTGGTGCTGGCCAAAAACCCTCCGATGGTCAAGTTAGTACTATTCTCACAACTCTAGAGTGCTAGAGGGGGTAAATTATGCATACCTTGATTTGTGAGAGTATTGGGGCTTTTATAGTAGTAGAGGGCTGGCACCTCTTCCTTGGCATTGAAATCTTTTCCTTAGAGGACTCTACTTGAATAGTTTCAAACGTGGTGAGCAAGATCTTTCCTTGTAGAGTAGATCTTCCTTCGGCGCACGTATCTTCCAGAATTCCTTTTGTGCTAGGACTCCTATTTTCTATGGGATTCTAGGATGATTCAGGTGTAGGCCGCAAGTACTCTTCATCCAGGGTTTTTACTGTATCTATCCACGATGGGCCTTGGCACAAGTTGGGCTAGCTCTTCGTTGGCCCAAGGACCCGGATCCGTCAGGCCCATTAAGTCAGGCCTGTCAAGTCATATTTTATCCTCTTCAGCAAACCATGATCAAAACAAGATGTTTAGTCGTGTTTAGACTTGCTCAAATTTATTTCATTTATGTAAAGTTGGATTTAAGTTGATGCAGATTTATTATAGCATTTCGGCCTGGTTTAATCGATTGAAGCTTAGGCTCGATCAATTGAAATTCAGGCAGAATATGCTTTTAGCAGAATTCCAACTTAGCCCTAGTTTATTTAAAACATTTAAGGTTTTGTATTTTTGCCCTAGGTATATAAGGCAAACCTTACTCACGTTTTAGTGTTGCTCATATTGCTGTTTGTGTAAATCTCTTGTGAGATCTGTAAGAAGCTTTCCTTTACACAAGTTTAGAATTATCAAGAAAGAGATTCGTTCAAGAACTTCATGATCGTTCAGTTGCTTCCATAAGAACTTAAAGAAACACAAGTAGGTGTGCTTGTACTTGCTGGAGAATCCAAGAAAGAAGGAGTCCGTGGTTTCGGAGTTTGCACGTGGTCGTGTCAGTAAGTTTCTACTGGTGGGTAGCAATAGGATGTTAGTGATCTAAGTCCTGTTGAACAACTTCGATTCTTTCATAGTGGATTCAGGTTTACCTTGAGGATAGTTAAGTTAAACCCTCCCCAGGTTTTTACCGGTTTGATTTCCTAGGTGATCATATCATTGTGTTATTCATCTTTCCGCTGCTTTGTATGATATGATTGTTTGATTGTGATAACCTAGATTTGTAATTTGAACTAAGTAACAACTTGGCCAATTACCTAGGTTAATCCAATTGTGTTTTTAAGGGGTCTAAAAACTATCAAGTGGTATCAAAGCGGGTTGCTCTTTTGTTTTAGATCTTTTGATCTGAGAGCTGATCCTTGACCCCTGTTGTCATGGATAATTTGAAATGTCTTTCTAATCATGTTTCTGCTCATACTTCTGTTGATTTTATTGATGCTTGTGAAACTCTTCGTAAGGAATTATTGAAATCTATGAAAATTGTTAAGAAATTCAAGGAAGAGTTAAAATTGGCTAATCTTGAAAAAGAGGAATTGGTTGTTAGATTAGATGAATCTAATAAAAAGAATGAATTTTTGAGAAATCAAATTTCCTCTCAAGATGAGAAGATGAAAAGCTTGGAACAATAGTTAGTTAAATCTAAAGCTAAAATTGAAAGTTTAACTAGTACCAAGCCTGCTGTTGATAACAGAAGTGTTTCTGTTTCTCTTAAACCTAAAACTGAGAAAGTTTATATCCCTACTTTCAAGAGGAATAATAAAGAAAATACTTATTTTGCTAGGTTAGACAAAGGTAAAAGTTCTAATGTAGACGTTGAAGTTTCTAAACTTAAGTCTAAACCCACTGTTAGAGAGCATAATAAATCTGTTTTTGTGGCTACTTGTCACCTTTGTGGTGTTGTTGGTCATATTAGACCAAATTGCTCTTTGTTGAGGCAAAAACCAAAATCTGAGACTAGATTTGTTGTTAGGAATATTGATGTTCCTAAATTTGTTCCTGTTTGTCACTTTTGTGGTGTCTCCGGTCACATTCGTTCTAATTATCATAAACTGAAATTTAAGCATTCTGTGTTTCAGTTTAGGATTTGTGATGATATTTATCCTGCCATAAATCCATATAAATTGTTTCATATTTTTTTGAAAAATTTGAGCTTGTTGGCTTGCGAAAGGAATTTGCAAGATTTTAGTCTTTCTCACAAGATTGGTGTATTCCCTCAAATACACTCTGCTTCACATGGATTTTCACCTACAGAGTTGAAGACTAGTGCTAGATGGGTGAGAAAAGATTCTCTAAGGTGAGTGTTGCTGACTTGTCCCTGATTTAATTCTTTCAATTGTTGGTGAACGTGTTTTGTTTCTGTTTTTGGTTGTTTTGTTTTTTTTAAGTTTTTTTTTTAAAAAAAAAAAATCCAAAAACATTGAAAATTTTCAAAAAGATAAAAATATTTTATTTTGTGTCTAGATTTATTTTTCTTGAGGATTACATGAGATATGATATCTCTCTCTTGATTTAAAACATGCTTGACATTGTGAAGAAACTTGAATAGTATGTATTATATAAGTGCTAAGCTATTTATAATTTTGTATGAGTATGTACTTGTTTGTACATGTACTCATGGGTTAATTAAGAAATTAATATTTCTTGGTTGTGTACCCTCTATAGCTTAGTTAAGCACTGTCATGCATTGCATTTGTAGTGTTCATTTAGCATAATGTGTGCTTTTTATTTTTGGTCACAAATTTTTTAAAACTAAAATGATTTTTGTGTTTTGTATTTCACATCTTGGATTTATAATCAAGGTTTGCCCATATTATCTTTACATAACATGTTTATGTACCTTGTTTAGCTTGGATGAACTTCTTTTATTGCACTTTAGTAGTTTGAGCTTTGTAGTGCATGTTGTGTGGGAGACGTTTATAGTTTTTGATCACTTTGTCTTGATCTTGAAGTCACATGTCTTTGATTGTCGGACTTGAACTAATTGAGAAAAACATAAATAACCATCTCACCACTGTTTACTAGTCAATCATGAACACCTTAATGCATATCGTAAGATTTTGTGCTCAAAGAAGTGTAACACATGCACAAAAAGAACATAAGGTGTAACTTCGGTTTAAATGTTAAAATTGGTGTGTACATTATCCCGACTATTTTAATAAGTTTCTGATCAAATAGAAATTGGTGTGTACAATATGAGGCAAATCAAGAAACTTACATGATTGCAAACTTATTTTCTAGAAGATGTGAGAGTTATATGATGTAAATCTTTTGGTGATAGTCTCTTTCAAATTCTATGTGATGAATTTCGTAGAAATTGTGATTGATTTTTATTTACATATCATCTCACATGCTTTTCAAATTTTTGCTAGTTACACACACTACACAAGTTACACTTTGTTAAACTTGGTATATTATATTATATGTGTTCTTGTTGTGGCCATCCAAGATTACATGTTCCTGGATTTTGATGCAAAATGTCTTTAATATTTGAGTTTTGGAGACAAATTGGTTGAAAATCTTGTTTTTGGAAGATCTGGGTTAAATTCTAATGTTTTTGAAAAACTTTTAATCTCATACTCATGCATTTTATTCATAAAACAATGTACTTTGAGGAGTTTCTGCATTAACTTGCTTTGTTTTTCAAAATTTCACTTTTCTAGATTTTCAATTGATCGAAGCTGTTTCTCGACCGATCGAAATTGCGATTAAAAATTTTGGTTTGCTTCTGCTTGACTCGATTGGCATTCGATCGATGCTCGATCGATTGAAACTAAAATTTTTTCAGTTTTTAAGTTTTTGACCAAATTTTTTTTCATGTATCATTTATGTTTAGGATTCACATGCATTGCATTGTTTTCTGTATCCATCTTGCAATTTTGTAGTCATATCTCTCATTATTTTCACACATAACATGCATACACTTTGCTAAATTGGGTACTCAACTTGATTTAAAAATTGATTGATTAATTTTTGAGTTATGTACTTTTTTGTGTATGCTATTTTTATGTGTGAACTGGATAAAATATTTTTCTTAAGAGATATGATGGATAATCAATGTGCAAATATTTTCTCTACTCATGCAACTTTTTTATGGGTCACATAGTGTCAAGCTTGCATCTATTGACAAAAAGAATATTTTTCTTCTTCTGTATCCTCAACTTATTTTTTTTAAGTTAGGTTTATGTGTCTTTATTTTCCCCACCTCCTAAATTTTCCCAAAAATTGTTTTTCCCAACACTTGTTTTGTGTTTCCTATGTTTATAGGGGGAGAAGCTTGTTTTTCACATTTGTTGTTCATAGGAGGAGTTGTCTCTATTTTCTATAGAGTTGAATTGTTTTGTGTTTCTTTGATTGTCTACTTTCTCTTGACCTTTGTTACTCTTTGTTTGAGTTATCTTTGTCAATTCGTGACAAAAAGGGGGAGATTTAGATGAAATGTGGGAATTTGTGTGGAAAATACAAGAATGTTCTGTTTAGGGGGAGTTAACATTGATTTTGATGTATCTAACTCTGGGGGACAGTTAGTTTGCATATTTGTTGATTTATTGTTTTTGTTTTTTTGTCACACATGCGGTTATGCATTTTGTTTAGTGTTTCAGGAAATATATAGGTTGATTCAACTGAGCTGCTGTCTACACTTGCAATTGATGGATAGTAGTTAGGATTGGATTTGTTTTTATGAGTACTTTTATGTAAAGGGCTTTTCTTTGTAAACTTTGAGCTTTTAGTTGTGTTTTGTCACGGATTGCCAAAGGGGGAGTTTGTTAGGTTCTAAAAACTTAGGATCTTATTTATTTAGAACTCTAATGTGTATTGTTGGCAAAACATGATCAAAACAAGATGTTTAGTCATGTTTAGACTTGCTCAAAGTTGGTTCATTTATATAAAGTTGGATATAAGTTGATGCATATTTATTATAGCATTTCGGCCTGGTTCGATTGATCAAAGCTTAGGCTCGATCAATCGAAATTCGGGCAGAATGCATTTTCTGCAGAATTCCAACTCAGCCTTAGTTTATTTAAAACGTTTAGGGTTTTGTATTTTTGCCCTAGGTATATAAGGCAAACCCTAGTCACATTTTAGTGTTGCTCATATTGCTGTTTGTGTAAATCTCTTGTGAGATTTGTATGGAGCTTTCCTTTACACAAGCTTAGGATTATCAAGAAGGAGATTCGTTTAAGAACTTGATGATCGTTCAGTTGCTGCCATAAGAACTTAAAGAAACACAAGCGGGTGTGCTTGTACTTGCTGAAGAATCCAAGAAAAAAGGAGTCCGTGATTTCGGAGCTTGCATGTAGTCGTGTCAGTAAGTTTCTACTGGTGGGTAGCAATAGGATGTTAGCAGTCTAAGTCTTGTTGAATAACTTCGATTCTTTCATAATGGATTCAGGTTTACCTTGAGGATAGCTAGGTTAAATCCTCCCTAGGTTTTTACCGGTTTGGTTTCCTGGGTGATCATATCATTGTGTTATTTATCTTTCCGCTGCTTTGCATGATATGATTATTTGATTGTGATAACCTAGATTTGGAATTTGGACTAAGTTACAACTTGGCTAATTACCTAGGTTAATCCAATTGTGTTTTTAAGGGGTCTAAAAACTATCAGGTTCAAACCTTAACTCTAACTCTCCTAAAAAGACCCAAGCAATACATAAAGTTATATGAGAAACATGTTTTAGATATCATATTCTATATTAGCAAAACCCTTAAATAAGTTCAATTAAATAAGCTACATCTTTCAAACTTATTTCCTTCAATTGGGCACTCTCATGTTGCCCTATCCAACTTATTTAGTTCACTCATAAAGTCACTCATAATTAACAAACTAAAAACTGCTTAGCAAAAGTGACACCACTCTTCAACTAGTACATAAAAGCAAACTTCCCTAGCATTAATCAATTTATCACACATCACATTTATAGGCTTTTGATGTGCATGTTTGTGACTCATTTTACTAACAAATTTTGACAATTCTATGTTAATAGAAATGTGAAAATTCCACCACAGAAGTGTCAAAAAGTTTAGCTTTCATATCCAATTTCTTAGACTTTCTAATGCCAAAAATGGTGCATGTTTGCCTGGAAAACCCTAATGCCATTTTGGTGATAGAATGGTGATCTAAGCCTGAGGAAATTAGCAAATATAGGACTGCTGAATGCAAAGATCAACAACTTGTTTGCATAAGCATGCAATTATTAGATTTGACAAATTGAACCACAACTAATGTCCTTGGGGGTCTAGCACCATATATTTAACCCTAAAATATGGTGCATCTTATTATTTACTTATTTGTCCAACACAACAACAAAAAAAAAAGAAAAAAAAATTTTATTATTTGTCATGTCTACTGGTTTTCCATTATTTTTTTTCCAACAACAATGTCATTACATTCAGAAAAATAGAGTGACGGTGTTGAAACACATTTACTTCTACTTTAAAATGCAAAATGATTTAAGTTTGATTATTTTTTGGCATGTTACTAATATATAATTTTAATTCTTACAAGGAGATCAACCATTTGGGCATAGCTTTTGGAAACACAAGTATGTATCTCATGCTTCTCAATTATTGCCAAATGGCCTTTTGGCCACTTTTACAAATCATATTTTCCATGAAAGTCATAAAACAAGCACAAAATAAAAATTCAATCTATACCCAACTAAGAACACATTTTAAAGAAATAACAATCAACACTCCCAATAATAAAAAGTAGACCACCTTATATCACCATCCAAGCCACCCGCTTATGTAGCAGATTTTATTCATCCTTTAGCAACTCATTGCCCGCCTCATGAAAAGAGGAACCCAAACTTACAACAAGCTGCTAATCCTGCAAAAGCTAAGTCTAAATTATAAACTACTAAGATAACCAGTGCATAAAGATAAAGTAAAGAAGGTATGAATAGGATGCATCAATTTACTTCCTCAACAACAAAAGTCTATATTGAGAATAATAATTATCATCATCATCATAAATTTTTTTTTTTTTTTGGTGGTTTTTTATTTTTAGTATATTAGGCTAGGAAGTGTTGACCAATTATAGAGCCCACATCAGCCATGAACAATATAACATATAATTGATTTAATCTTTTTTATTCAATGAATTAATCCCAACTTAGATTTTTCCCACCATCCAAGCTTCAAGGGGCAAACAAACAACACCGAAACCAGAATTTAACTTTGGTTGAAACAAAAACCGTATAGAATAAACCCACTTTAAACCTACCATAGAAATTATTTCATTTTATCCCTGTGCTAAGTTCCAAAATAAAGAGCAAATTGACTTTGGAAGTTCATAGTACATAGACTTCCACATAAAATGAGTTGCACTCACACAACATAAATTGTAGCAAGACTAATCCTCTATCATTCCTTAAACGTGGATATATAATGCAAATAAAATATATATATATAAAAAAAAAAAAAAAAAAAAAAAAAAAACTAGAAACTTGGTTTTATTGTAAATAAAATCACAACTACATTTTTTTTTCCATACTCAAACTAGTTTTTATATTTGAGAACAAAATCTAAAAACAAATATTGTAAAAGATGAGAAAGTTGAAAAGGAATGAGGATAGAAAGGAAGTAGTAGTTCATGAGCTACTTAGTAATGCTAGGATAAATATCAAATTAATGGGAAATAATTAAAGTAGATTACTAGGATATATATATATATATATATATATAGAGAGAGAGAGAGAGAGAGAGAGAGAGACTTACAATTTCACAATTTCCTTTATTAAACCACATCAATCCTTGATCTCTTTTTTTTTTTTTTTTTTGAGAATCAATCCTTGATCTCCTTGATTGGCTTAGATTTAAATCCACACTTAAAACACCAATGGTTAATTACATCTTAAGTACTTAATTAAAACACCAACAACTATATATCTAATAACTTAACCACCTAATAGCCACATATATTGCTTTGTACTTAGTATATAATCATAATACAATTAGCCATTCACTTACTTATACATATATGTAGTCAATTATGCATATCAATTAAAGCTTAGTTTTTAGTTTTAATCTAATCTATGATCACTGGTTTTATTGCAAATAAAATCACAACTACATTTTTTTTTCCATACTCAAACGAGTTTTTATATTTGAGAACAAAATCTACAAACAAAGATTGTAAAAGATGAGAAATTTGAAAATGAATGATGATAGAGAGGAAGTAGTAGTTCATGAGTTACTTAGTAATGCTAGGATAAATATCAAAATAAAACCAAACAGGATGTTCACAGCCAGAAATACATACTGACCAATTAAAAGAATTTGACCTACCTCAAGTCTTTAAAACTAGTAGTTTTACCTTGGATTGACCATATCCATCTTTACCTCTGCACCCTCTTGGAAGTAACAATCCCTGAACCAAATAGATGGACTTTTAATCTTTTCTCCAACTAGAAAAGAAAAAAGGAATAATGAACATGAGGTTAATAGGTTCTAATGACACTCAAAACTAACCCATGATTTAAGGATATGTCTTGCATCAATACATACATATACTAACTACCTAACATAAAAAATAAAAATAAAAATAAAAAAATAGAAAGGATTTGGTGCAAATGTCACATAAGAAAATTTATTGTTTGAACTCTTTTTTTTTTTAATCAAAATGGTAGGAATTGTTTGAACTCTTTTATAAAGGCAAATCTCATTGCACTTTAAATTTAAAGATGATAGGATGTATGGTCCCCATTTCTTATTGAATTACAAGTCAAGGAGATCCAATACAAGCAACCATTAATAGGTGTTCAAGCACCCATACCATCAATGTTCAACTAAACCTCATAATTAAAAGGGCCTACTTATCCAGCAAAACTTTAGTTTACCATCAGCTAAGCATCTTAATTCTTTCAACAATAGCACCTTAAATTAAGAGATCAAAAAAAAAAAAAAAAAAAAAAAAAGAAGAGAAAATCCGGAAGAAGAAATGAAGTGCACAATTATAAACATCCACCTGTTGGGCAAACAATATGAAAAGAAATCAAGAAACAGCTACCCCCCCCCCCCCCCCCCACACAGATCCACCCCAAAAAAAAAGGCTTCTCTAAAAAATTATGCCATTAAGCATATATTTTCTGAACTTACTATTTTCCTAAAATTAATTTACAATCAAGAATTTTTTTTCACATTCTTTGACATTTCACAAAAAGCCATCAACTATCCAAATTTCTGAACTTACAAGCAGGGGTCATTGTTATGACATGTATAGCAGGAGCAGTTCTAAATATCTATAATCCTATTAGGAGGCTATTTGATGGCACAGTTTGTCACTAGTTGCCTTGAGATAGTATACTATCAACTTTTGATTAGGTATGGATTTCATTTCAACCTCTTATATGGAAAGAAAATTCAATAGAAATGGACCTAGTGAAATTGCCTCTTTGCCACTTCCATAGATCCTTCAATGAATTTATTATTATTTTCATAACCAGCCTAGTAATGGTTGTTTATTTATTTTATTTTTTTGTTGATAAAAATTTTTTTATTTAGAAAAAAATAAACAGATAAAGGTAAGAACTCATGCCAAATGAAAATGACCCTAGTAAACACACACAAAATTTGGAGAATTAATTACCCTCTTATAGTCTTCTCATAATTCCACCAATTCCCAGTGTTTAAGACCAACACATCTGCATCTCTCCACTTCACAGAGTTCCAATCCATTTTATCCAACTTCAAGGTTGTCCTCACCTTTTGTGGAGCTCTTGCAGGAGGGCGGCTCTGCAATACAAGAAATGGGGACTTGTAGTACTCCACCGTGCAATGAAATTCATCCCTCCAAGTAATTTTTGCTCAGTAACAACACAAACAACTTGACAAAGTCATTAATCTGGAACCTGCTCTATATCAAATACCACACAAGACTCTTAACTACAACCAATATATTGGACCTTATAAATGAAAATTTCTAGGTATATTCAACTTTTTCCATGTGAATAGGGTTGTTAATGATGCACCTACTTCTATAGCATATACCACCAAATTACAGAGCTAAACTAACGCTTTAGCTATTAATTATTTTTGGTAGAAAATTCACTACACAAAAATGGCAAGTTGATAAATGCATCAATGACTATTCAATACTAATCGATAAATGCATTTTCATAATTTTCAAACAATCCTTAATTTACAAAAATCTAAATAGAACACAATAAATAATGAAGTTAACATCATAAAATAGTTATTGATAATCAATGTTACTCGAAAGTCAAAGTACAATTATTCCAAATAAAACTATACTACAATAAATAATATTGTGGGCCATATAAAAAAATGTAACAAGTTCTTACTTTATCTAAAATATAGGTCATATAGGTTGGAAAATTAATAAAATTCGTGATGGGTCACATAATCAGATAGTAAATAATAATTAAAAAAATCAACATTAAAGAGTTTCCATCATTACTAGCATGTTTATGATATATTTTCATGCCATTGTATGTACTATGAACATATTCACTCCAAATTCTATCCACTAATTAAAAATCCTTTTTTTATAGGTATGACTATCTTCAATATAGTTTATAACAACATATACTTAAAATTACATTGGATGAAACTCTACCATTTTTGTCCATTGCAAGAATATCTCATTCTGAAAGAAATTTAATTTTAAGGGAAGCTAAATAAGTTTGTCATTTTCATGGAACAGTAGAGTACTTTAGCTCGATAATCAGGTCCATTAGCCATGGACACTACTATCACAAGTGGTTAAAATTTAAATTCCAAAATAGAGCAAATTTTTGTTAGCACTACTGCCATTTACAGTTCCTCTAAAATAGAGCAAACTTTAACCAAAATCAAAAATAAAAAGCTACAAAATCAACTAAACTTTAACGAAAACCAAAACTAAAACCCACACAATCAACCAACAATTACACAAAAATATACACATAACCTAAACCAAACTTCAACAAAAATCAAAACTAAAAAACCAGAAATTTAACAACAAATATATATACAAATATTGCTACAAAATAGAAATGAGAGCTAGGGAGACTTACCTTGCTTTGGGTAGGGTTTCTGGTTTTGGTTGGTATTTTTGTGTTTGAAATTTTGGAAAATAAATGGTAGGTTTTGAGTAAAGAAGAAGAGAGGAGGAGGGGAAGTGGGTTAAGGAAGAGGGAGAGGGAGAGGGAGAGAAAATGTGGGTGAGAGGAAAACATCTGAAGTAAAGAAGTGGGAGACCAAAAATGAGAGGCCAAAGTGGTGGGAAGGTGAAAAAAATAAGTAGGAAGTTTGAAAATTTTTAAGTGGTACGAGGGACATATCCCAACGCTTTTGGAGAGACCTATCCCAACGCTTTTGGAAGCGCTGGAATACGTGGACCCTATTCTAGTGTTTTCAAAAGCGCTCTGACAGGTCTATCCCCATAAGGGAATGAGTGATCCTATTCCGATGCTTTTGGAAGCACTGGAATAGGTGGACCCTATTCCAACGCTTTCAAAAAAGCTGGGACGAGTCCATTCCCTTATGGAGAGAGGCCTATACCAGCGCATTTTGAAGCACTGGAATAGGTGGACCCTATTCCAATGCTTTTAAAAGCGTTGGGATAGGTCTTTCCATTACCATTTTCTTGATTAATAGTAATATAAATAGTTCAAATTATAAATAGTAATATTTAATATTTTCTTGATTAATAAGATTGAATATAATACTTCAAATTAATAAAATATAATTTAACAGTACAAATTAATAAAATAAAATATATTAATTAATAAAAATATTTTTTAATAATTCAATTTAACAAAATTTAATTTAATTTAATACTTCAAACTAATTTAATATATTTTAATTTAATACTTCAAATTAATAAAATATAATTCCTCACTAAAAATTAGTAAAATATAATGTAATAGCTAAAAAAAAATGTAAGATGAGACTCGAGGACCAACAATATTAAAATATAATTTAATATTTTAATTAGGTTGGGTATATAAAACTTATTTACCCATTAAAACCCATTTAACTAATTGCTTTTAACCCAAACCCAACCTAACCCAATTATTATGGGTAAACCCCAACCCACCCAACTATCCAATTATCAAAATTACCAAAATGCCCCTAAAGTGTAAATGACCAAAATACTCTAAAATCTTCAAAAATGACCAAAATACCCCAAAACCTCAAAATTACCAAAATAACCATGAAACCTACAAAATAACCAAAATACTCCTGAAACCTAAAAAATGACCAAAATACCACTGAAACCTAAAAATTACCAAAATACCCCCAAAACCCATAAAATGACCAAAATAAACCCAAAACCAAAAAATGACCAAAATACCCCCGAAACCAAAAAAAAATTACCAAAATACCCCCGAAACATAAAAAATGATGAAAATACCCATGAAACCCAAAAAATGATCAAAATACCGTTGAAACCAAAAAAATGACCAAAATACCCACCAAAACCCTAAAAAATGTCCAAAATACCTCCAAAACCTAAAAAATTACCAAAATACCTCCGAAACCTAAAAATTGGCCAAAATAACCTCGAAACCTAAAAATTAACCAAAATAACCCCAAAATCTAAAAATGACCAAAATACCTCCGAAACCTTAAAAATGGCCAAAATAACCCCGAAGCTTGAAAATTTACCAAAATAACCTAGAAATCTAAAAATGATCGAAATACACCTAAAATCTTAAAAATGGCCAAAATAACCCCAAAGCCTGAAAATTGACCAAAATAACCTAGAAACCTAAAAATGATCGAAATACCCTCAAAGCCTAAAAAATGATCGAAGTACCCTAAAAGCCTACAAATTAACTGAAATACCCCCTGAAACTTAAAAAATGACCAAAGTACCCCTGAAACCTATATATGACCAAAATAACCCCTAAACCTTAAAATGACCAAAATAACCCCTAAACCTTAAAATGACCAAAATATCCTCGAAACCTAGAAAACGACCAAAATACCCCCAAAATTATGAAATGACGAAAATGCCTCTTAAACCTGTAAGTCGATAAAAATACACCCTAAACCTAAAAAATTACCAAAATCCCCCCTAAAACTAAGGGATGACCAAAATACTCCCTAAACATAACAAATGATCAAAATACCCCCTAGACCCCTATTTTGGTAATTTTAGAGGTTTTGGGTGTATTTTGTTCATCTTATAGGATTAGTGGTATATTGGTCATTTTAGATATTTTGAGGGGTATTTTGGTCGTTTTATAGGTTTAGAGGTATTTTGGTCGTTTTAGGGGTTTTAGGGTATTTTTGGTAATTTTAGAGGTTTCAGGTTGTTTGTGGCTATTTTTGAGGTTTTGGGTTTATTTGGGTCATTTCAAAGGTTTAGGGGCAATTTCATCACTTTATAGGTTTGAGTGTATTTTGATCATTTTTTAGGTTTCAGGGGTATTCTGGATATTTTTTAGGTTTAAGGGGGCATTTTGGTCATTTTTAGGTTTTGGGATTATTTTTGTCAATTTTTAGGCTTCAGGATTATTTTGGTCATTTTTAGGTTTAAGGGTATTTTGATCAATTTTTAGGCTTCGGGGTTATTTTGGCTATTTTTTAGATTTCGATGGTATTTTGGTCATTTTTTAGGTTTTGGGGGATATATGGGTGATTTTTTTGGATTTCAAGGGTATTTTCATAATTTTTAGGTTTCGGGAATATTTTGGTCATTTTATGGACTTCAGGGGTATTTTGGTAATTTTTAGGTTTTGGGGGATATTTTGCTCATTTTATCTGTTTCAGGGGTATTTCGGTCATTTTCTTTGTGTTTTGGGGATATTTTGGTCATTTTTAGGTTCTGAGGTATTTTGGTCATTTTTTAGACTTTGGGAATATTTTGGTCATTTTTTGAACTTTGGGGGTATTTTGGTCATTTTTTGGGTTTCAAGGGGTATTTCAGTCATTTTTTTTATGTTTCAGGGGTATTTTGGTAATTTTTAGGTTTTGGAGGTATTTTTTAATTTTTGGGTTTCAGGGGATATTTTGGTCATTTTTTGGGTTTCGAGGTATTTTGGTCATTTTGTAGGTTTTGGGGTTATTTTGGTCTTTTTTTGGGTTTTGGGGGAATTTTGGTCATTTTTTAGGTTTAAGCGGGTATTTTGGTAATTTTAGTGGTTTTGGGGTATTTTAAAGTTTGTTGATTTGTAGAAATAATACTTGGATCATAATTGGGTCTAATTGGGTACCCATTTAAAACCCAATAAACATTAATGTTAATTGGGTTAATACCCATTTATCCCAATTAATAATTGGGTGGGTTTGGGTGAGCAAATGGATTTGGATTGATTTTACCACCCCTAGTGTTATTCAAGTAATCAAGGGGTTTTCCACCTTTTTTATGCATGGTGGGGTGCTTTTGTCATTTTCTAGCTTTTAGGATTCATTTCGATGTTTTGGGGATATTTCGGTCATTTTTTATGTTTCGGGGATGTATCAGTCCTTTTCTGGGTGTCAAGTGTGATTTGGACATTTTTTGTCTTTCTAAGGGCATTTTAGTCATTTTTCAGACTTATATGGGTATTTTGGCTAGTTTTAGACACAAGAGGTACTCCAGTCATTTTCGATGCCTTAGGGGGTGTTTAGGTCATTTTTGATGTTTTGGGGGGTATTTTAGTCATTTATTAGGTTTCAAGGGTATATTGATCTTTTTCTAGGTATCGGGGTGTTTTTGCTCTTTTTTGATGTTTTAGGGGGTACTTTGGTCTTTTTTTAGGTTTAGGAGTATTGGTCATTTGATAATTAACAAATCTCTCCACAAGTATAAGTGCTTGTGGGGTGTGGAGGGCAAGCGCCGGGGTTCAAGTCTCTAGGAGGGAGTTTCATACACATATACAATTAGATTAGACTATAGTAGAAATTCTATTCTGTGTAAAAAAAATTTTAAAAAAAATCCCTATAGGTGACCTATCCTAGCGCTTTTGGAAGTGCTGGGATAGGATCACTCCATTCCGTAATGAAGAAAGACCTGTCCCAGCGCTATTAGAAGTGCTGGAATAGGGTAACCTATTCCAGCGCTTTCAAAAGCGTTGGAACAGGTCCCCCCATTCCTTTATTGAGAAAGACCTATCCCAGCGCTTTTTGGAGCGCTGGAATAGGTTAACCCTATTCTAGCACTTCCAAAAGCATTGGGATAGGCCTCTCTTCATAAGGGAATGGAAAGACCTATCCCAACGCTTTTAAAAGAGTTGGAATATGGTCCACCTATTCTAGCGCTTTCAAAAGTGCTGGGACAAGTCCCCCCATTCTCTTATGGAGAAAGACCTATCCCAGCACTTTTTGAAGCGTTGGAATAGGGTCAACCTATTCCAGCTCTCCAAAAACAGACTTATTAGTGTTGTCCAAGACTATATTATTTAAGTATGAAAACATATTTTAGTGGAAAATTTGTGTATTGATGGACCTATGTTTGGTGTTGCTAGGTTCTAATTCTACTGATCTATTGTGACTTAAGGGTGGTTGATTTCATTTTTGCAACTAAGAGGTAAGTGGTGTTTACTAATTTTGGGGGGTTTTCCCAAAATAGTTTTGATTATCAAACTATCTTTATAAAAAAGAAATATGTTAATATTCTATAAATATATTGATATCCTATAAATGTTTGATGTTCATATTATATGGAAACATTGACTATTTGTTATATGAAAAACTTGTGGGACAACCTAAACTTATTTAAATTGTTTGTGTGGAGAAATATTTATATTTTTGAGTATTATGATTGGATTATTTGTTGTGAGCATCTTGAATTTGTTTTGAATCCTATGGCAAGTCGTGATTAAAAGCTCAATATTGTATTAATACTTAACAAGGGACAATCATACTGTAACTAATCCTTAGCAAGAGACAGTCCCTAAAGAGGACAGTGCAAAATTGGTAGCTCCTTAGCAAGGGAGTATACCATTAATGCTATGAAAATGGAGCTCCTTAGTAAGGGAGTGCACTTTTAGATTCCAAAGGAACTACTCGTAAGACATGGGATGAAAAGGGAGTTCCAGTCCAAAAAGGGGACATAACAACCCTGTCAATAGGGCATAAATGTTGACCACAAGAAAAGCCTAGGAAATTATTTGTATAATGGTGTGGTAAATAAAAATGGCTCACAATACAATGATATTTTTATATGAAATACTTGATGTTAAAATATATCAATGGGTTACAAGTTATAACTTTGCTGTATGAATCATTTATTTAAAAAGGTTTGTTCACATACTCCAATGTTAGTGAATTCCACTTATTGAGTTATCTCATCCACCCTCTTATTCCCCCTTACAAATATATTAGAGGGATCATGGGAGTAGAGATTCTTGAAAAACAACAGTTACAAATTATTTTATGAAACTGGGGATTTCATTATTATTTTAATGGTATTGAATATTGTACTAGAGAATTATTTTGAGGATATTTTATCTTTGGTGGAATTAGAACTCTGACAATTGTGATGAGATTTTAGGTTTTTGGTTACATTTATTTAATATTTTTATGGATTATTTAGATTGAATAGACATTTATTATTTATGTTTTTGGGGCATTACATCTCTCATCCTGCATTTTTTAAACAATGCTTTAGCAAGGTCCTAAGACTTGCAGAAAGATTACTTGTCACTTGCCTTTAGGTTTGATTACTTAGCTAGAAAATTAAAAGGGATGTCAAATGTGTAATCTAATTATTTGGATTGTTTCTAGCTTTAACATATTGATATTCAAGAAAATCTGAAGAATTCTACTTTTTAAAATGCATTCAACGTGTTTTTAAATCCACAATTAGATAGAATATAAAAATAATAATTTCATATATCTTTATCAATATGCAATAAATTTTGGATTCCAGCATCCTTTTTTAAAATTTAAATATCTTAAAAGTGGCTTACTTATTTGAACTTTTTCTCAAAATTTTGGTGGTATCTATCAAAACTATGAGCATTTTATATTCATAGACTTTGGCTTGACTTGAGTTAGCAAGCATTTTGAACAAGGGACACTTAGATTGCTGATTGGAGGCTTCCAAGTTCTGTTTAGATCTGTGTTTCATGATTGGCACTTGGGCTAGCTAACTTGTTTTGACTTCCTTTGAGGTTGTTCTACCTTTTTTGGGGTTCTTAACACGTTTTATTGACCTATTATTTAAATTAAGATTAAGGAGGTGATCAATGTATAATATCATTCTTAAATAAACATAGTGTCTCATCATATTTTTTGTTTCTTGGTCAAATGTTTGGTATGTGTGAATTTATTATTAAATAAAATAAAAATATTGATAATTTCATTTAAATAAAGATTAGAAAGGTTTAGTGTTGGTTTTGCAAAAATGAGGAAAGTAAATTCAAAATTATAATTTTTGCAAACTTGTAAATTAAGTAGGAAACATAATTTGGGTGTCCTTTTGAAAAAAAACCTTGGTTTTATAATTCCCTTTCTTAAGAAATCAATTAATTTTGTTATTCTTTTATATAAATATATATATATATATATATATATATATATATATATATAAGTTGTTTAGAAAACTATTTCTCATTTCCCTATTCTAACTTATGATATTGGAGAAAATTGTGGTAATTATGAAATCTATACCAATTATTTCCTTAATGATTTTAGTTATATGGACAAGCTGATCCATCTCATCTTGAATGCATAGTTTTAGAATGGAGTTCCAATATATATTGATTTGATATATAATAATTTTATCAATTTTTGGGTAATTAATACACATACTTCTTCTTCTTCTTCTTCTTCTTCTTCTTCTTTTTTATTTTATTTTTTTTATTTTTTTATTTTTTTTTCTCATGAAAAACATATTTTTCTTATGCACTAATCATTTTCTTTTATGGACAAAGTTTAGCTACAAAAATCTAGTCGTTGGATTACATATTTTTTACGCTTTTAATACACATTTCAAATTTTGTTCTAATTGAATACTATTTATTATATGATCTATAAGATTATATTTTATGCATAATTTTAAATTATAAAAACTTACAATTTAAACAATTTATTGATGACATAGCTATTGATCTTTAATTTTTTAGAAATTTTGGAAGTATGGAGGATATTAGAAGAAAATGTAATTCAATGGTAGATTTGTCAAAATTTACTTCCAATAAAAAGATATTGATTAAGGTTATAGCCTTAAGTTACAACTAATTTTATAGCTAAAATTTGTTCTTTCTTTTATACAACATCCTACTTTTTTTTTCTTGATAACTTTGCGTACTTGGTGACACCATAAACTAAATAATCTTTTACAATATATTAGTTCCTTTTTGTGTATTAAATCTTTTTTTTTTTAAATGATTTGTCTCCTACTTTTTTTAATAGAGGAATTGAATGTTCTTTTTTATCTACACTAATTATTAATGTGTATCACATTTTGGTGTTATATACTTTCAGGTTCGATTGGAGGAATCTTAGGGTTGGTGCAGTCTTTGCAGTTGATTCTCAAAGTGTCCTTTGTTTTCTATTATGTCGATTTGAGTCTTGTAATAATAGTATTTTTTTAAAAAAAAATGTTACATCATTATATATTGTGGTATAATTGAGCAACCTATGTTGTTTGAGGTATTTCTGAACTAAACTGATGTTGTGTGGAATTTCAATTTCATGTTATATTATCTTGATTTGGATTTTTTTTTGGTTTATTGCCGCTATCCTATTTTGACCTCCTAGTTTTGTCAAACATTTCTTGCAATTTTTTTTTCTTTTTTTCTTTTTTTTAAGGAAGAACATTTCTTGCAATCTCAGCATCTTAAAATTGCCATTTTTACAAAATTGCCTGAAAATCAAGGTTATATCAAGATAAATTAAAGCCTATTTACCCTTATTAGACATCGTAATATTGGATTACACAAATTAATGGTTAAACCCTAAATTTAGCCAAGTTTAACAATGTTTGATTGCTTTTAAACAAAAATCTAATAGTCTGGTTAAAGTAAATATGGTTCTTTTTTATTGAACTTGAGATTCCCTTTAACTATTGCATAAAGTATATGTAACTGATGTTTCATCTTTTATCGTAAATCAAATATGTGACAATTGCCTTGTAGCTTAATAATATTGATTGATCTCTTTTATTAGGACAACAAAAGTTCAAACTTAATGATGATGCCAAAATCGTCAGTTGGATCACTTGTCAAATCCGGAGCTTTAGACGATCTTGTAGGACCTGCAAGATAAAGAGAGTTGATCGAAGAGACCACCGGATTGTGCCTAGTGGGGGAGCCTTCGATACTTAAGTTAGTAACAGCCCATATCTTTTGTATATAGATAGTATTTTGTAGTGGTTTTTGACATACCTTAACTAGTGAGACTGATTGTCCCTTTTATAGGTGACTTAGGTAGCTGTTGTACATAAATTAGGGTGATTATTACCTTGATTGTAACGTTTTTTGTCTTGATGAAAGTTTAAGACCTTTGATAGTTGTTATTGAATATGTTGAGCAGTTATCTTTGATGGTCTATTAATGATGCAAGGTTGTCCATATTAACGGACGAACTTAATGATTTTTCTAGATTCATCACTCTCCACCCTCATTTGTAGTATGGCACGAATTATTATTAAAATTGCACTAATATATGTGTTTTAAGCTTCAAGCAATCACCATGGCATATTTATGTAAATAGCCTAAAATACAAATTGAAAACTATCCAAATATATAAGCATTAAAAAATAATCAAAATTAAAAATAGAAATCACTATAACATTCTCTCTCTCTCTCTCTCTCATACATACATGAAAAAGCCAGAATTCAATAATTAAAAAGAATCCAAAAAACAATAGAAAGCAAAGTTAAGTAAAGAAAGACTCATGATAATCAAATTAATCGATGCAACTAGATAAGTTGTCCTTGAAAGTAGGCAAGTGAACTCAGGTGAGTTTCACACAATAAGAAAAATAGAGGATATATAAACTTGAATAAATTTCATTAAATAAGGGATTTCAAATTGTTATGAAGTTAAGATTTTTAATCAACTTAAGGACTCAAATTTTATCCTTTGTTGATAATAGAGTCATCAAATGTCTCTTGTAATTGATTTTATCTCTACTCTTCCATGATTGGCAAACGATATCAATTGTTTGCTATTCAAACTAAGGTTTTTCCATAGATTGTAATTTCATGGCAATTGCCAAGACATAAAGTGCTTAACAAGAACCGTCACTTATAATAATAATAATAATAATAATAATAAAGGATGAAGAAGAAAAAGAAGAAAAGGGAAGCATGAAAGTTGAAACTAGGAAAAAGCGGGGGAAAAAAGTGTAAAAAAAAAAAAGAAAAAAGAAAAAAAAAAGTACTAATAGTTGCGTAATACTAAACGCCCATTTAGGAAAAAATATTTTAACAGTTCCATTTGAGTAGTAGAGTAATGTTGCACTGTTAACTACAATTTGAGTAGTAGAGTAATCCAATAAGAATAATTAAATATAAAAAAAAAAATTAATAAGAACAAAAGACTCATGTGTTAATCTCTTTTTGTGGAATGAGAGATCATAAATATAAGTTTTTGTGGGGTTAGGGGCAAGAGTCTGGATTTAAATCTACAATAGAGAGCTTCACATACATATACATTTAGATTAGGTTTGAATAGATTTCTATTTAAACTAAATAAAAATAAAAATAAAAAGATTAAAGAAAAACCTCTCCTTATTTTTGTATTTACGCATACCTGCCATACACTATGCTCATAAAAATTAAAAACCCACGCACACACACTCACGGATCTACTAACATATAGGCCATACATCACAGCCCCTCCACTCAACCATCATATTTGCAAATCAGACACTAGCCCCAAAATCCAAGCTTCCCCATCCCAAGACAAGCCCATTTTATGTCATTCAAACCCGTACCAAACCAAATGAGCCAATGCCCCATTAAAGAACCAAGCCCAATTCAGTTCTACCCAACAAAACCAAGTTCAGCTCCTTTTTTTTTTTTTTTTCTGAGCTCGATATGAACCTACATGAAGCCCAAAATCCATTATCAACCTAACTCAATAAACCCATTTGAGACGACATGGTTTAACCCATTGGTTATACAAACCTTTAGAACGCAAGCCTAATTTCTTTAGCCCAAGTAATCCTAAACCTGTGTAATTAATCCAATCCATACCAAAAGCAAAGCCCAACACGAAAGCCCACTAAACAAAAACTTCACGAAAATTACAACTTTGCAATACACTTCACTGAAATGACAAATAGGCCCATATACTTCACATAATTCATTATTATGTCCTCAAACTTCAGGTTAATTATATGTATGCCCCTATACTTTATTAAAATTAACGATATATCCTTCAACTTCACAGAAATAGATAAAACACCTCAATTGCCAGAGCACCAAAATCACCAAACCAACCCGAAACTTCATCATAATAACCGAAATAACCCCAAGACCACAAAAATACCAAATCAACCTACTAAAGTTAAACAAAATGACCAAAAATAATTTCAAACCATAAATGTTTAATTTAAAAATACCATTATCCAAAAGGCATGTAGAAATCAACCATAAGGATGTAATCTTCTAATTAATCAATAAGTAACATTTTGTAGGGCAGTTCAGTACAAACAGAACACTTAATACACCAGCACTGAAGACTTGCTTATTTTCCAAAGCCGATAAACCGGCCTTAAATTTCCATGACAATAAGAAAAATAATTGACTGCTTAAACATGAACATATATAACTAAGACGAGTTGATCATCAAGAAGTGCAGAAGATTATCAAGCCTTGGAGTCCAAAGCCATAATGGTGCTGAGATTCATTGGGTGCATGTACTTTGTGGATCCAATCATAAATTGTTGTACTATCAGTCTGTTGGCCCTTTCAGATGGATGGAAGGGATCCCAAAATACATAAACATCTCTGTTCGGGCACAAATTTGATAAAGGTGTGCATAGTCCAATTCCATTGTATGGTCCTTGTCCACAACATGCTACCTTTGATGTAACAAATCCTGCAAAACCATGATACTCATGTTAATTACTACTCTCTTTTTAGCTTTAAGACTTAAGAGTATTTTTAATCACAGGAAAATCCTATTTCTGCAGAAAGTGGACTTAGATTATATTATTTGAAGCCTGTAGTTACTGAAAATGTTGTCTAGTTAGTGCATAGCATTATTAGCATTTAATCACATTTCACCAAAATTTTCAAGTAATATAGAGAAAATAAAACAAAAAATTGGGTTAATTTGTTGACATCTTAAATATTATTATATTATTCACGGTTTGTTATTAAATCCAGGTAGAAGTTATATCAACAATTGAAGAATTAATTATATCTCTATATCATAGAATTAACTATAATTTTTTCACAATTGGGAGATATCTCTTTCAACAAGGTGATATAAGGTGACCCTAGTATATAAGACTGCCCTATCTTATTATGATATTCACTCCTAGTGGTCCCATGAATTTTCTATTGAATATTGTTGCCTTTCTGTCTGGTCACCAAATTAATGGCCATGGGTTGTTGCATCTACCATTCCTGAATGACGTTTCATTAAATACATGGATAAAGTTGAAGTGTTCCTAAACATTTCCCTCGATTTCGTATCCAAACCATAGTATCTAGTATCATATGTAAATTAAAGATAATCTTTCAATTATATAATTACTAAAATGAATTTTCAAATAATAGATTAAAAATAATTTTAAATTTCAAAACAAAGGTACATCATGTAAATCTAAGTTCTAACCAACTTCAAAAATAATATTAGATTATAAATAATAGAAAAATAAATAATAATATAGCATTTAAATACCTTGAAACTTTTGGTTTTTGAGGTTTAATTAGAGTTTGATAGTATTTTATTTTTTTTAAAGACTTTGGAAATAGAGTTTCCCTTAAAGTAACTATGTTAATAATTTTACTTATGTTTTATGTGACTTGTAATACTTATATTGAGACACATTGTCATGTAACTTATAATATTTATATTGAGTTGTATAGTGCACACGTTGTGTATACAATCCAACTTTTATACTAAAAGATAAAATTATGGTAGATTATTTAAAAATATGAATAGATAATAAAGCTTATTTTAAATATTAGAATGCTTTGGTCGTGTAATATTAATTGGGTAGATTTTTTTATTTAAAAAAAAAAAAAAAAAAAAAAAAAAAAAAAAAAAAAAAAAAAAACTCTGAGATTATAGTTTCCCATTGTTTTCGATAAGGTATTATAGTTTCACTTACAAAAACTTGTTCTTTATTTTAATAATTCATACTCATAGTAGCTAGGTTATATGACTTTAAGGAAAGAAGAGAAGAAATAATAAAAAAATTAAGAGGGCATCCACTTGTTAGTTGGTACAATCAAAGTGTGTAGGACACCGCCTTTATTGCATAGTGTATCAAAGCTCATAGTAGAATATATTTTTGATATTTTGAACTTTGTGAAACAACTTTTTTAGAAAGTATGATAAATTGTTAATAACTTTTCTGAGAACTATAATAATTTATTTATGGAGGTTGACATACCATATGCTTGAGGATCACTAATGAAATCCATCTTCATTTCGAAAGCATTTGCAGAAACAAAGACATCTGAACCAATCTCACTATTAAGTTGATTAAGCATTTGAACGAGTTGTGGGTTGAACAATGCCGCAGCTCCTTGTAGCTCAGCTGAGCACTCGCCATTTCTGCTACGCTGGGCTAATTCTGCTGGTACACAACCCAATGGTCCAGTACCAGTCACCAAAACCCGCCGTGCTCCCAACTCGTATAGCCTCTGCATGCATTATTTTTATACATAAGTCTATTTTTTCTTTGATAATTCAATAGTTGGAGTAGGGAGATTTAAACCCTGAATGTATTTAGTGAAAATATTATAAGGTATCAATTGAATTATACAAACTGCCAGTAACTTAAACTTGTGTTTAGTGCAAGGAAAGGTAGTATTTTGTCGTAAAAGGAATTGCATGACATTAATGATACAAGGAGTGGCTATTCAATTCCTTTAGCAAGGAGAGAGAGAGTCCTGTCACACTCTATTATGTTTGGTTCCTTAAAAGAGCTTTAATTAGCGCAATTTTGAATCATTATTTGTCTCCATAAAAGCATTCATGAAAATAACAAGCACAATTATACTTGTTGGCCTCACCAACCAAAAGTCATATCATAACTTGATATGCCACCTATGCCTCACACAAATCTTTATCATAAATACTTCGTTTATACGTCCCCTTCACCATTATTTTCCTCCTAATTTCCTGTGATTCTTGTCTCGACATTGTGTTATTTATGGTGTAAACATGTGCATGCAGCAATACTTAAATCACATATATAATTCATCAAACAGGTAACAGTGTTTAAAAAAAAAAAAAGATAAAGCTAGGAAAATTTAGGTTGCGTTTGGATTGGGATGAAACTTCTGCGTCTGCGTCTGCGTTTTTTTTTTTTTTTTTTTTTTTTCACGCGTTTTTGGGCGTTTTGAGTGTTGCGGCTACTGTTCATGCACTGTTTAATGAACAGTAGCCGCAAACTTTGACTTTTCAAAATTTTTTGAACCAATCACAGCACATCGTGTACTGTTCACGGACCCACAAATTTCACTTTTCAACAACTTTTTCATTAAAAATGGGTCCCACGATACTATTCACACATTTAAAAATTATTTCGCTACAGTGTTTTTCAGTTTTCAGTTTCAGTTTTCAGTTTTCAGCTGTATCCAAACGGACCCTTTAGGTACACTATCATAAATGTACTGCAATAGGTTTTTCTATTAAATTCAGTTACATATTTGCATTAAATATAATTATTCTTGAAAAAATATAAAAATGTTTATTTTTATTGGTCTATGTCACTGATGATAAAATAATGCAGTGATTATGACATCAAAAAATGCTAAGAGTACTAAGACATATATTTATAACAACGGAGTTGAAGTTCACAAATCATTTTCAATGTCAACCATTTTTAGCATGTTAAAATTACCTCTAGAACTTTTCGATACTCGGAAATGAGATAGACAACATAGTTTGGGAGAGAAAACTGGCGAGACCTTGCAGAGAAAGGCACTAAGTAATAGTTGTTCACGAAATCGTTTCCTCCTAGAGTAATGAGGACGAGAGCCTGATTCACAAGTCGCTCAGTCTGCTCAGCCCCATAAAGAGCACTCACCCGTTGTTGGTATTGTTGAAAGTAATCCAATTGTTTGCAAATTCGGATAATGTTTATCTGCAAAATTAAACAAAACAAGTTTGGACACTAAGTATAAGTTACATTATTCATCAATCCTTTTGCTCTCTCTAATTTAGCTACATCTTAAAAGAATATGACTCAACAGAAGTTATTCTAGCTTCAAATGTAAGATAAATACTTGCACTTTTCCTTACTTGAAAAAGAAAATAATTATAATAATCGTAACCACAATAGTAGTAGTAGTACATACTATGAACAACAATTTTAACAATAACATTAACAATAACAACAAAAAATTTGTTTTGAATGTAAAATAATAACAAATTAAATATCGTTCTTCGACTTACAAATTGAATTCCGGTGTCATTGAGAATTCCAATCCCAGCAGAAGCAAAGTTGGCACCAACAAGTAGTCTCTCATCTTTGAGCTCAGGGCTCAAATATGGCAAAGTGGGTTCTGACCCAATTTGCTCACCTAATGACAAATGCAACATTTTTAATGTATATAACTATAAATACTAAAAACGAACCCCACATACAAGATTATGTTAAATTAGTAAACAAGAACCGGTTCAAAGAAGTAAATTATAAATAACTACAATAAACATAACACAAACATAAAAACCCTACTGATAATGTCAGGGATGTTAAGGCCATTAGAGAAACGGCCAGTGGGTCTGTGAGTTGGATAGTCAATGCCATAAGGGGGTGAGTCGGCACGAGCAGTGGTGGCAAGGTAGTCATTGTTGCCACTATCGACTAGTGAGTCTCCAAAAACAAAGAAAGCTCGAGCCTCAGCTTGAGAGGAAATAAGACTCAATGCGATTACCAGACCTACTACACTAAACAAAAAGCGGTCCATAGAGATTGTTTTGTTAGAAACTCAAGGACTGCTCTTATGTGTGTACACTACCACATGTGAATGAGTCAGTAGGGCTAGCTTTATATAAGGTTCCTGCTCTGGTTTTTCACTTTTCATATCACATTAAATTGCTTGTTTCTACCACCATTGGGTACAGACAAAGGGACCACCTTTAAACTAGTTTACAGTGGTTTCGTTTTCTCGATGGACAGAGTATTAACATTATTAAACTTTAAACCCGTTGTGCTTATAAGCTGCTCGTCTTGAATTTAGCCACAAAAAAAAAAAAAAAAAGCTGCTTGTCTTGAATTGTCCATTTCGATATAACTAACAGTCTGGCATGGCAGGACATGTACTATATCTGTATGACAAAATTTTTTATAATACTCCTATTGTCTTTCATAATTTTTTTTTTTTTTCTTCTTTTTGTTGTTCTAAAATAAATAAAACTTTCTGAAAGTAAAAGATTATATTATTATATTAAACTTGTCTTAAGGTGGAAAAAAATAAAATTCTCATTAAAAAACATGTTAATTCTTTATTTTATTTTTCAATTCAATAATCACAACGAGATAATAAAGATTTGAATCCTAATTCTTTTATAACTTTTGAATCTTTGAACTCTTCAACCATGTGAATGTTCCATGGATGATGCACTTGGGCTTCACAACTGAAACTTCCAACCAACTTCAAGAACCTCGTAGAGATTTGATTTATTACAAAGACACGTTAGGATTTGCGCACTAAGGCAGTAACAACATCATACATAGAAGATACCTCTACAGGCTCTTTATACTGGTTGAAAAGATGGCAGCTTTGATATTCTCTCTAAATATGTCTTAAAAATCTGCCTTACAACCATAAGGAAGTTGTCCATAATAGTCCTGTACCTAGGAGACTTCAATTAAAATGCATCAACAAAATTGAATCCAAAATTTTTTATTGCTCTTCGATTGATCGTACGCCAGTTAAAGATCAGTTGAATGTTTTTACAACATTCGAACATTAGTTGAAATTATAGATTCTACATTCTTTTAATATACTTCTTGGACAATTCATCTTGAACTAATGATGATTCAATACAAACTAAATCAAGATTACATTGTTACATAATTTGCCAACTCTAAACCGTACAATGTCATCAATTTTAAGTTTCTTAGCTACTATTATTTGTTTCGAGGTATAAAAATTTGATGGAATTCTAGGTATAAAAATTTGATGGAACTCTTTATGTAGTAACTCTAAATTATTGATGTCATAATCCAACAACAATTGGATTTTCTTTGGAATACAAACTTGCAAAGATATATTTACAAAGGTAGTCACTGGGTCATGTTCCAAAACTGCTTGGACTTGATCAATATATATCATGTTTAAGCACATTTGAGTATGCTTGACGACTATAGGTGCATTTGGAGTGTAGCTTGAGGTGATTTGCACTTCTATTTGTTGGTCTCTAAATTCGTTTGGCACCTAAGGCATTTGTGGCTTAATAGAAGTCTATCCAAGATGGAGATCCGTTAGGGATTTGTATTTGGCGGCTCATCTCATACTAAGGTGGATAGTAATTTTATAAGCTTTGGTGGTCTACAAATTCTTCCAATGTGGAAAATTGTTGCAAAGGTTGGTTCAATTTGTGACTTTTTCCTTTTAAGTTAAGGTGGAACTTCAATGAAAGAGGAAATATTTTGGTTAAAGTGGAGATTTATTTAATATTATCTCAAATTTCTATATATATATATGGTAAAAATCAAGTTACACCTAATGTAACATTACTTAAATGTTACTTTAGACAATGTTACATTACATAATAAATTTTTATTGAATTAATATTTAAAAATTCTACTACTATTTGATAATATGTTCACTATGTTCTTAATATGCATGGCAATTTTGTGTCAATCAAATATTATTTAGTATTTAATTTGTAAACTCATTTATTATACATAATTTTAGCTTATAATAACTTGAAATTTAAATATTTATAGACTAGATAATTATTGATCACTTATTATCTTGAAATTTTGTAAACATAAAGAATATAAGAAAAAAAATGTAATGCAAATGTGGATTTGTTAAATTTGCATTTAATTTAAAAATATTTAGTAGTGTAGTGTAATATTGCTTAAAATTACATGAATGTAACCCCCATGTGTGTGTGTTTAATTTTTTCTTGGATTAATATTTTGAATATCTCGTCGTTAGATTATATATTCTTTATATTTTTAAAATGTATGTTATATAAATTTCATGTCAATCATATGCTATTTACTATTCAATTAAGAAACTCATCTTTTATGTATGATTTTAAAATACAAGAACTTAAAATCAAAACATTTGATAGATCGCATAGTTATTAATTTTTAATTATTTTGAAAATTTGAAAACATTTAGAGTATATTAAGAAAAAAAAAAAAATATATATATATATATATATATATAATCTAACAATAAACTTTTTAAAATTCGCACTAAGAGAAAAATATTGAATATTGTAATATTGCTTATTAATTTTTAATCATTTTGAAATTTTGCAAACATTTAGAGTATATTAATAATATATATATAATCTAACAATAAACTTTTCAAAATTCGCACCAAGAGAAAAATATTAAATGGTGTAATATTGATTTTATAATAATAATAATGAATTCAAAAGTTTTTTATTATATGATAAATTCAATGCTTAACCTTTTTTTTTTTTTTTAATTTGCTAAATACTAATGTAAGCTAACGCTTAAGAATGCACCGTGTATCTATCTTAAAAAAGCCTAGGATTACACGTTTAAAACTTCCAGAAGAATAGAGATAGCAAATGCCAAAAATGACAGGATTTCGATTTTTTGGAAGACTTCTTCTTCTTTTAATGATAGGAAAATATCCCTATAAAAAGAAATGATAGCCCAAAATTTAACGCTATTTTGGGCTAGCTTTAAATTCCACAACACTTTTGGGTCAAAATTTAATGATAGCTCAAAATAGAGTTAGAAAATGCTAAAAATGACACATTCATATTGTTAGGTTTACAATATTTTCATAATATTTTTTTTATAGGATTTCACTACAAATCTTAAGTAGCAAATTTGTTACTGATATACGAAAAAAGCAATTTCAACAGTAATTTCAAATTAAAACCGATAATAACTTCTTTTTTTAATGAAAAAAAATCAATAATAACTTATCTCTTAGGATGTTCTAAAAATATTGTGAAAATATCACTCTTTTTAATGAATTCATTTGCAGGAAGATTAACATGGCCAACCACCACTCTTGGAGACTTTAAAATTTGTACATTGGCAAGTCTATCATGAAGCATCTGATTAACATTCTCACAGCCTCAACTTACACAATTTGTATTATTTGGATAATTAATGGAAGCATTAATTCAATCCGTGCACATTGTATATGATATGGTTATACCTTTCCTCTAGTATTTAAGACGCGATGTGACAGATACAGATAGATTGGGTTGGACTTTAAATGTTTCCAAAATCACGCCCACCATCTCAGATAAAAAAAAAAATTTACATCAAGTAACTAGGAAATAACTCATTCTATCGATTTCTATATTTGGGTTTGTCAAATGACAGTAATTGTGCTCATAAAATGGGATTTAGATCCGGAGTAATGTTACATGTATAAACTATTTTACAATATTTTTACAAATTATTAATGTGGTAAATTTTTATTAATTTCAATCTGAATCATCATTAATATCATATTTTTATTTACCAATAATTATTTGGTAAATGCTCAGCCACATTAATGGTTTTTAAAAATCTTGTAAAATAGTTTGTGTCTGTAGCATTACTCTTAGATCTCGTATCCTCTCAAAACATTTTTTTTTTTTACTTATTTTTTATAGGGTAATGCTAACGAGTGCCCTTAAAGTATTGGTTAATAGTATAGTTAAAAAAAAATTATGAAAAAAGAAAAAAGAAAAAAACAATTAATGTTTTGATAGCTTTTTTCATTTCTCATAAAAGCGATATCAAAACTTTCTAAATTGTTAATCAATAGTACTCTAAGGACACTCGTTAGCATTTTCCTTTTTTATATTCAATAATTTTACAACTTTAAATCTCAATCATTCATATTAAGATATTGTATCTGATCTCAATCCCATCAAACGAAACAGTTCTTAAAATTCAATCCATCCTCACTAGTCATTTCCGATAAAATCTTGCAGTTCGAGGTCAGACTTTTTAATTATTTTTTCCGAATTTTTTTATTGATTGATTCGTATTATTATTTTTTCTGAATGTTGGAGCTGCAGATTTTGTCGTATCTATAATTTAATGCTTTTTTTTTTTTACAATTAATCATTCTTTTTTTTTTTTGAAGGAAACAATTAATCATTCTAACTTTTTATAGTTAATAATTCTAATTCTGTGACTTACTATATAGTTGATAATTTGATATTGTTCAGCAAAATAATATATAGACTAATTTATTTGTCGACATAGTTCCTAAAAAAAAAAATTATTTGTCGACATATAATCATGGAGCATAAATGCAGCACTTACTCACGTTTCTTTTTGCAATAAATTCGTTAAAGCGATCACCGATATTGTTCTCTTTTTTAACTCTTGGTTCTTTTTTTGGGAACCGAACTATAGTGTTTTTAGTAAATAACTTTTTGCAGTAAAGCGATCACAATAACTTTTTGCAGTAAATACTTACTCTTTAGTAAGAATTAATAATGTTGCTGATTTGGTTAATTTGCTTGCTTCAGATGTAAGTGGCCGGTCTGATATGAGGCTTGTAGCCATGACATTGGCCTCTGTAGCCAACTTGTAATGTTTCTCTGTTTGTACTGTTGTTTTATTAATATTAATATCAAGCCTTTTAACCAAAAAAAAAAAAAATTAATAATGTTTTTATTTCATTCAATGCTCAAAATTTTATGGCTGTGAAAAAATTGCAGGGATTGATGTTAAGAGGTGGAAGCAAGATAGAGAACACAAGGGAATTAATTATGTGGTTAGATTATCTAACGCTCTACGTTTACAGGATAAAATCCGTAGTCCTACATAAGTTGTATTCTTAAGTATTATTTACAATAAACCTTATATAGCCTATATATAGGCTATAGGAGTTAGGGTTAGCCCAGCATAAGCTTACAACATAATTTGGTCTATTGGGTGATTACACATATTAAATAAACTAGCATCTTTAATATTTTCCCTCAAACTTACAGTAGGAGTCGGTGAAACCATGAGTTTGGAATATAATGTGAAGGTCTCTCGAAGATGCCATGATCAACAACAACTATTAGGGTCATATTTTCTATGTTTTGGCTTATTTTTTAACAAAATGTATTTTATTTGTGATCAGGTAGATCTAAGATGAGTTTAATATACAAAATTTATGTAACTCCTACATAATAAGTGGTATCATTAAAGACATGAAAATTGAACCAAGAAATAAGTGAAGAAAAGTTGATTTAGTGAAGCTCAACACTAGCATCTATCGAGATTTAATGAAGGATTCTTGACACAAGCTCGACACCTCTCGATTTATTGAGCTCTGCGATTTCAAAATTCTCAGATCTAAATTTCGGCCCATGATGACTTAAATTACTAGGATTTCATGCACTAAATCTCTAGACCATATAAAAACTTTATTTTAAAGTCATTAAATATACAGAGATTCAAGTAAAGAACTCATACACTTTGTGAGAAACTACTGCATTCTTGTGTGCCTTAGGGTTGTGTAACTAAGTGCTTCAAGATCTTCAACGTGCTTTGAAGTGAAGAACTTTGCATCCAATAACAATCAATCAGTTGTTGGGAAGTCAAATATGTACTGGGTCCGTGCATACAGGAATAAGTCTCTATAGGAGCAAGTTTAATTGAGGATTGGAATAAAGGTTCAACTGTAAATTGGTATTTTGGGATAGTCTATGGTAGTAGTAAGTTTCTTTATACTTGTAACCGCATGTTCTTGATTAGTGGATTCTTAGGAGTGGTGACTTGAAAATCACCCAGTAAAGTTTTTGCCTTACGAGAGGTTTTCCCCATTTGTTAATAAATTAGTGTGTCTATTTTATTTCCGCTGCACTTAGTTTATTTGGTGATTTGTTGGTACCTCCACGATTTACATGTAATTTGACATAATTAATCAACTTAGGTAATTGAATGAATTAATTAACTGGGGTCAATTTATAACCCAACAACAACAAGATTAGATGAAAGATGCGGCAAGCACAATGTGAAATGAGTTTATAAGTGGGATGGCAAATTTTATATTCATGAATGGTACTAAAAAGTACAATAAAACTCATAAATAATACTAAAAATAAACTAAAAATTAAATAAATTGAAGGAAATAATCTCATCCCAAACTCATCCGAAGTCACCTCAACCACATAAAAACACACAGTAATCCATACCATCATAATCAGATGATTTTTCTAACATACAAGATGTCTGTGTCTTTCGAATGCTTTATTTAGAAAATGAATAACTTTATGTCTTAAGACAAATAAAGTTTGTACTGGGTCGTTGTGGCAAGAAGGACGTCATGTCTTAGCCAGAAGAGAACTTTGTCTGTACTAATTTGTCACTTTTATGTGGACTGCTAGAGTGACCGAAGTTGCCAACACATTTTCAACTGGTCAAGCACATGTGATGCGTATTATTGAGCCCTCATTTCATCTCAATTTCATTAATGAATGGCTGGCCGCCGGGAGGGGGCGCGCAAATCAATAGCTGGGAGAAGTTGACAGCATGTGACCAACATAAATGGGTGGGGTTGAATGTTAACTACTTTTAATTTTACCCTACAATTTTTAAATTAAATTTTCAATTATGCAAGTGAAATGTATTGCAAAATAAAATCTCTTTAGGAATGATAAACCATCTCAGACACGACTCAACTGGTTAGTTTAGAAAGATGTATTTGAATAGAATGATTTTAATTTTAATTTTTTAGTTTAAATAACTTGAATAATGTAAAAAAAAATTATATTCTTCCATAGATAAAATTTATGAATAGATTTCATTATTAATATATGCAATTGAAATTATCAATTTTTTTTAGAAACAAAATTAAGTTAATTTTATCCTAAATAAATTAATTTTTAAGGATATGATTGACTTTTTTTAAAAAAGAATTTAAACATATACTATCCGCTTCTGATAATTGCGCTCTTTGTCATTAGATCAAAACATCGATCGATTTTTGATATAGACAAGAATTTAATCTCAGATTTTTTATTTAACCATCAGAGACTTTACTGGTTGAAATAACTGAAATCCACATATTGTCAAATATAAAATGTCATTTTAAATTCATAGTCATAAATATTATAACTCGTGCAAAATATCCAAAGCTCAAATCCTAATAATCATTTTTAAAATTCCTAAATTATGAATCCTTAAATCCAAACACAATCCACAAGTTTCCAATTTAAGTAGGTTAGTTTAATAATAAGTAGTAGGTAAATATTGATTAAATAAACTTAGAACAATGCTATAGATATAAATTATTTAAAAAAAATTTACAAACTGCTAATATGGTGAGTAATTATTGATAAATAAAAATATGATATTAATTGTGAATCTAAATAAAAATCAATAAGAGATTGACTATATCAACATTTTTTATAAAATGTATAAAAAAATGTTGAAAAATTGTTTATGGCACTGGCTGTAGCATTAGTCAATGACTTTACCCTCTCTTAAAGATAAGAGTGAAAATATCTTTTTGGAATTTCAACTTTATTGGGGGAATTAAATTCAGTAGTGTTGAACTAGATAAATGAAGTATTTATGAGCTGTACAAAATTCAATAACCCCAACTACTTTTGCAACAAATCCATTCACATAATTACACGGTACCCAGATGAAATAAATATGTATCATAAGAAACAACTTCCAGCCCAGCAACAGATGTTACAGATCCCAACCCAGGAGGCTGAAATATTACTTCAAGCCTATATTTTCAGGCTCTTAAATTCCCATCTAAAACAGTACATAGGGAATTGATCATTGAACCTCATTTTCCTAAACTTTCGGATTCACTGACATAGTACAATAACTATTTTCCTATTCTTGATATCCAAGTACAATGTTTCTCTGGAACTCATAAACCAATAAAATATACCGAAAATGTTAATAGATACTTTAAAGTTATTTGTTAGTAAATTATTTAAGACAAGTTTTTATGTGAAAAAAAAAAAAAAATGTTTTAACCGTTTTTTCTATTTCTCATAAAATTAGTGTCAAAATTTTCTTAAAATAACTTATTAAAAATTGTTTTAAAGACCCCTGTTAACAGGACTTTTATACTAAAGGTGTTTATTGTAAATTAAAATAGGAACAAAATAACCATAGTCATCAAACCAAGATCACAATTCAGTTATATATGGTTCTTTGTCTTTTTGCCCTTTTCCGTTTAATTATGAAAGATGTTGAATTGAGTTTGACAATGAAATCAAGAACATAGATGAAAAGCTTTTCCATTTGGCTTTGAATACATAAATTTTGGCGGTTAAGTTACATCTTACAAATCATAATCAAATGTATCTTAAGAACAATGGAACATATTCAATTCAATCACTTTCATATCTAGGTAACATCCAAGTATGGTTTGGGCAAAACACATGCATTTGTATGCGTAGCTAACTGCTATCTGGATTGGTTGACAATGATCATTGCCATTGAATTTCGATAACACTTTCTTCAATTCAGTTATAAAAAGCACTTCAATGAGTGACAAATATGTGCCATTTTAAGCGGTCCGTTTTCAGCCATCTGATTTAATTTTATTGTTGGTAGAAATAGTATTGATTGCTACGAATACATGTTTGGTGCATAAGACATAGGGGCTAATTCAATCAAGCTATGATGACAATGATGTCTATTTATTTGCTTGCTTTAATTTGTTAGTAGATATGCTATAGAAATTATAGGGTTGCGAAGAGACCACCACACATGACCGCTTCAAAAGGTAGTTTATCCAAAAGAATTCAATTTCATTTGAATTTGAATTTTTTTTTAAAGACCTATCACTTATTTTAATAGTTTTAAAGAAAATATAAAATAAAAACAAAAAGTTCTTTTAATTTAATTGATTAACTCCATTATTGATAGAGTAAGATAGTCTATAATCTACCAAGTATGATGGCTTCTAAAAAAAATACTTTATCTTATTTTTAGTATTCCATTTTATACTCCAGCAGCATGTCACGTGTTCTTTTTTCTCTTCTCTTATAAAATTATTAAAGTTTAAAATGAAAAAAAAAAAAAAAACAACGTGGAAATTTATGATGGATAGAATATAAAATAAAACACAAAGTAGAAAAGAAATTTTATATTCATGATTTTTTTTTTTTAGAATTTTCTATTCTTGACCTTTGATTTAGTTAATTAAACATGAAACACCTCTCTCTCTTCTTTTTTTTTTTTTTTTTTTTTTTTTTTTTTTTTTGAGGACGAAAGGTGTAACTAAACCTATACATATATATATATATATAGGAAAATGGTGTTGGGTGCCCATTCCCTGCCCAAATATTTTATGCAACCCTATTAGTTAAAAGATTTTGTTTTTATAAAAAAAAAAATTCCCAAGGCTTCAACGACCACACCACCAATCCCATTTCCCTTAATCAAACATGGGATTGGTGAATTATTCATACTTATAGCAAAGATATTAAATCTAACCAAATTTGACAAGAGGTTAACCAAAAATCCAGCTATACAAAGTACAAACAAGGACGAAGCTGCATATGGGCCCAAGAGGGCCATGGCCCCCTTAGGCCCAAGTGTTTTTTTTAAATGATTTTTATATTTTTTCGTTAAATTCAAAATTTTTTAATAGTTTGGCCTCCTGAAAAGATATGAATTCCCCCGCCCCCCCAATTTGTGGAACTCAAAAGACAAGTGATAAAATAATAGTATCTCATAAAAAAAATAATAAGATTACAAATAGATTATACCAATGGTATAAAAATCACACTCAAATACGTAGTGTTTTTTTGTGAAAATAATACACGGCTATTCATTCTAAATTCTAAGATAAAATGCATATTTGCTATGAGTAATAAAATCTTGTCTAAAAGTTTTAAGTTTTGTTAACCTAGTTCTAACAATGCAGTTTTTGGACTATGTATCAATAATTTGTTGGAATTTTAATTTCCAAAATTAATTGGTGTGTTGTTTTGTTATTTGTGGGTAGAATAATTGTTATATATGCTAGCCATCTAGTGTATTCTACAAATTTGCTAGTATTGTGGGTGAAAAATGATTTTTTTTTTTTTTTTTGGAGAATGTTTTGAAGTTAAAGTTGAAACGTGTAAAAGTTTCACTAAAACAAAAACTATCTAATAGTACAAGAATACAACTAAAAATATATTACAAATGCAACGTACGTAAGTGCTCAATTTAATTTTTTATTTTTTTTATAAAACTTTTTCAAACTATGATAACATATGACTTATTCAATTTTATATGAAATAAATTAGTATATAAATGAATTTTATAATATCAAAACATCTAAAAATAGAAACCAAACTAAAATATTTTTTACTGTATAATTAAGTTAAGTTCTCTCGCAAAATGTAGCTTACCGTTTCAAAGAAAATAGCAAAAGCATACATAACTACGTACAAGCGTATGCGTAAGTGTGTATTTCATAACATGATATGAGCTTTTATAATATCATTTTGGCCTTAAAATTGCCCCATTTCTAGCTCCATCACTGCATACAAAAGAACTAGACGTGGCTTTATCTTAAAGAACATGAACTTCCCTTTCATTTAACTATATATTCAAGGACCAAAATAGAGGTGGGAATGAGTAAAGATATCTTAAAAACAAGAAAAATAGTTTGAATCTAATTTGGTTCTCGGTCAATTAATTTCGTATCCACACGAATGATATATTATTGGAAAGGGTATCATACTAGCTTAAATTTGAGAGGCTATGAGGATGGAAATTAATTCGAAGCGAATAACTTGAACTCACAAAAATAAGAAAATTTAACCCAAAAGTGTATGAGTTGCAAAGTTCCTGAACCTTCTCAAATTGGAAATTAAAATAATGGTGCAAGGTTGATATGAATTTAACATTGGCACTAGAAGTTTACTAATAGTACCTCATTTGGATTAATTCATGGTAGGGAAAATCGTCAGCTGAAGACAAGAAAGTTGAAAGTTTTGTTGGAATTCTTGGATTTTTGTTCGAAATCTACTTAATTGTCGTACCAACTTTACGCCCAAATGTGCTGTAAAGTGTAAACCACACATAGGTAATTCATAAAGCAATGAGTTTCTTAAACTACGCAAGAGCTAAAATTTGTTTGAGCCAATATTTTCTAGGAAAGTCTGGATTGTCTGGAAATTTGTGCCAAGTAGAAAGAAATCCTCATATAAAATTTTTGGCAAAATTTGTCATATTAACTTCCCTACTTTTGAGGGTTATAATTAACCTTGTAAATGCTATATATGCTAAAATGTACATAGCTGACATTGAAAAGTAGGCTTCAAGAGGTTTCTAAAAGCAATGAGGAACATCTAAATCAGGGATCAAGAAGGCCCCGACGAAGCCCTAGAAGTTGGTGTTGGAACTTGGAACATTCACGTTTGAAGGGTGTAGACGTGTAGTTATTAAGTAGTCAAAGTCATATATATGAATAATTATGCAAGTCTAAGTATTTTTTTTATTATGAAAAATGTTAAAGTCACCAAATATTTTACAAATTATTGATGTAGTAAATGATTATTGATAAGAAAAAAAATAAAATTAGCAGTAGATTAGATAAAAATCACCACATCAATTATTTATAAAATTATAAAATAATTTATAACTATAGTATTACTCTTTTAAAATAAATATATGCAATACTATAGATGCACTAAATTAAATTTTCTATTTAAATTCAAACTAGGCAATAACCTTGCGCATTGTGCGGTAAATTATTAAACAAAAATATTTATTTATTTTAAATAATAAAAGTCTTTTAAATATCTATTATTCATTGCAAACTGAAACAAAAACAGATGCATATTTACAATTTTAATTTGAATGTGAAAAATACAATCCATATGGAATGTATATGCAGAAAAATCTTGATTTTGATGGACATCAATTTAATTAAAAACGCTTGAGAGTGCCTCAATAGCTAAGAGATTTGTACCTCACACATCATAGTCTTTCCTACATATACGGTTAAAGTTCAAATCCTCGTTCTACGACTATTGAATGAGAGAAAAAACAATAGTTATTAACATTGTTCCTTACTGTTAAAATAATAGTTGCATGATGATATGAATTGTGGCACTATAAATTGAAAAATGAATTCAACAAAGTTAAAAAAGTGTCATACATATCCACTTGTATAAACTTTATTGACATGAATCTCTTTTAAAGAGAGAATGGTAAGGGATGGAGGCTTTGCTAATACGCTTTATTGACATAAATCTCTTTTAAAGAGAGAATGGTAAGGGATGGAGGCTTTGCTAATACTTCTTTGGTCTGACGACACCTCTCTAGGTACTAGGAGAGAAGGGGTCTATGGTTCAAGACCCACCCGCCACGCCCGCTAGAAGGTGGGCTAAATTTAGGTAATGTTTCTAAGTTCTATTCATAATTTCTATATTTAAAAAAAAAAATAGAAAAAAAAAAAAAGAAAAAAGAAAAAAAAAAAGAGGCTCTTTTGCTCTCTTCAAATTCTTTCTATCAACATTTTATTTAGGGTAATGTTTTTTCACATAAACACTTACATTTTTTGCTGAAAACTTCATTAGATGTGTTTCTCATTAGTTTCTTCCAATGAAGAGACATAAGATGATAAAATTATAATAGTAAACAAATCACTTTTACTAATCTCACTTTTATTATTAGCCAACAATGGTGGAATGTAAAAGAGTTTGACATATTTTTATATCCCTAAACCATTTTTTTTTATAGAATAGAAAAGTAAATTACTTATTTTAGTTAATTAACCGACAAAGAAAAAAAATAAAAAATAAAAAAACGAAAGGAAAAAAAAAATGCTTCTATAATTTACTTATTTTACAGTCTGAGAGTAGTGAAAACTCTTCAACGTAGAAACTAGAAAGTAGTCTACAATCTACACGCCAACAAGACAAGACAAACTATCTAATCCACGAAAACCTTACAAGCTCCATGGAACCTGCAAGTGCAA